>OY856414.1:297960500-298560500 GCA_963693085.1 Alisma plantago-aquatica | reverse complement strand
CATCCTGAGGATTATATCAAATCCTTGCATATCAAGCGGTATAAGATCCACTTGAATGCGATGGTCAAAAACGAAGAGGATGCAGGGAGAGCATACCTCCTGCAAAACGGCAGACCCACTCAACGGAGTCTCCAACAACAAACTATCTGCCCTATGACTAACAGTCACATTGCAGTTACGAATCACTCTGTGAGTGATGAAAGAGTGCGTAGCACCCGGGTCAATCAGAGCAGATACAACATAGGATGTAGACATATCAGGATATAAAAGTTCCATCTGACCTTCCACTACCCGTGGATTGACCACTGCATCTGGTGGGTTCATAGTATAGAACCTCGCTGTCGCCTGGTGTTGAGGTGGTGCTGATGATCCAGCTTGAGACGCTTGTCCACGTCCTCGAGATGCTCCTTGAGATTGCATTCTCTGAGATCCTTTTTGATTCTGTCTCGGAGGCTGTGTCACACTGACAGGCCTAGAACGGCAATCCTTCATCAAGTGTCCCACCTTACCACAGTTGTAGCATCTCCTCTCCTATTATTGTGGTCGGGGTGGTCCAGTAACTGACATCGATGCAGAACTGTGAGTCCCTTGAAGCGGTTGACTCCATCCTCTACCTCTGCTTGGTGACCATTGAGTTTGAGAACTCGATCTGGGTGGTGGAGGGTTAGGTGCATAGAATCTAGGTTTCTTGAAATCCCTAGATGAAGAACCCTGGAATTGTGGATATCTTTTCTGGGTTTGCCTCTTCTCAACCACAGATCTCTCTATCCTTCGGACTGACTCAACGAAGGTAGAGAATCTCTCTCGGTTTTCTAAGGCAGACACAGGGGTTGACATATCAGCATTCAAACACTTCTCGAATCTCCTGATTCTTTCCTCATCTGTGGCAACCATGTACGGACAGAACCACATCAATTCCATGAACTTAGCTTCATACTCGCTAATGTTCATCATGCCCTGCCTCAATCTCTCAAACTGAGAGATCTTCTCATCTAGGAAGGTCTTTGGAAAATATCTATTGATAAATTCCCGACAAAACTCTTCCCACGAGAACTCTATTCCAGGTCTCTTCTGCTCTTCCATGTTCCACCAGTGACCAGCACTGTCTTTGAGAAGATAGATAGCATGTCTAACCTTCTCAGCCTCCGAGATAATAAGAATCCTGAAAGCCTTCTCCAACTCTGTTAACCACAGATCAGCATCTGCGGGGTCAGCAGTCCCAAAGTACTCAGTAGCTCTGACACGACGAAGTCGCTCGAACGTCTTACCGATACCTTATCCTTCGGGCTGGGCAGGTGCCCTAGGTGCAGGCATGGGCATCCTGTCGGTGATGTGTGTCATGGCAGTCATAAACTGCCCAAACATCGTCTGAACTGCTGGGTTACCTATATCAGCTGGGTCAAACTGGGGTGGCTCAGGTGCAGGCTGTTCTATTTCTGGAACCCTTGCACCACCTCGAGGTGCACTAGCACTACTCTCTGCCACGTACTCATCATGTGGCTCTGCCATCCTTATGTATCTTCTTCTCCTGGGGAGCAGAAGATTCTATTAGATAAGGAAGAGATACTAAGGATAGACTCGACATCCTAAGTCCTATGCCTCTGTAGACTCAACGGACCTAGAGCTCTGATACCACTAATTGTGGGCTCTGATCTCCAAACCACGATATAAACACGATTTAAACTTAGCGGAAGCGAATCAATCAACAGCGGAAGACAAAAATCACGGGAAATTAAAACTTTTCGAGACAAGAGCTTGAATCCATAAAGCTTCATTCATAAAAGGAGATAAACTGTTTACATCTCATGATAATTACTTCTTGAGTAATTATATACAACAAGATACAAAATCTCAAGAACTCATAACCAAAAGACTCCAAGACCTGAGAGTACAGAGGACACATAGGACTGACTCTAACTACACCACATGGCAGGCTAAATCTCCACCTGAGATTTACTACTGCTCTTGGTGATGTTGCTGCTGGGACTGGTCACCTGTAGACCTGTTCCTCCGTCTCTGATGTCCACCTAAAAAGTTGAAGTCTACGAGGTGAGACAATTTTACATAATTGCCCCAGCGAGAGTTATAAATCTCTGCCAGAAGCTTTATTATAAAATCAAAGAATAACTTAAGCAGTAAAAGCTTACAAAGTATTCAATAGCAGATACAGTTGTATACAAGAGCTCAACATTTATCAAGCATGAAGAACATATGCACTATACAGTGTAACATCAATCAATTAGCTCATAGTTACCTTTAACAGGTATACTACACTATAGATTATGTTTTTCAAACATTCTTATTATTATGCCCTATGGAGATGAGGTTTACCACTCATACCCCAACCAATCACTGTTAAGTGCCTTAGTATCATACTAGGTCATCGAAAGAGCCGGAATCATCATGACCTTCACCTTCCTCAGTCAGTAAGAGGATCACTTGTAGGACATCTTGTGTCTCTACTATTATAGCTCACCAGGGTAATCAGGTCCTTCGCCATTTTAGAGTTACAGTGGCGTTCTGTACTCTCTTCGTCATCAGGAGATTTCATGTTTATCTTCACAGATATGGATATCTATGTTTTCCTCGTTATCAGGAGGTTTCATGTTTACCATCCACTGATACGGTATGAGTTTTGTAGTGAAGGATTGACGGATTATACATCTACATCAAATTCCTACACTAGGATGTAAGGTTCTACACATCCATATACCCCACATATTCAACAGTATGTGATTCAGGAGTTCCCGTAGGAAAACCTGTTTCACCATCATTTGATCTCTGAAAATGATGGATCTATGATCAGGGCTCTACATTTCACTTGATTAGTTAGGTACATTCAGTATTCTTTTACATCATACATTGTTCTTCAAACAATAACAGTAGCATAACAGCTATGAAAGTAGAATACTAAATGTAACAAACCTAACTCACATCAATCATCATTTCTCAGTATACTCATCACAAGTCATCTCTAAAGCATGACCTTGATGGTATTCATGGCTCTTACAGCCCATTAAAACATAGGATGCCACTGACAAGGCATCAAGATATTTTACTATTCATAAAGCTAACAACATGCTTTCAATGAATATAGTATCATCATTCATACCTGGATATGATCACCTTCATATCATAACCTGCATGGTTAATGCAATTGATAAAGGTAATTCGAAACAGGAATATACTTTCCACTCTTGTCATAAGAGCTAAGTTCTCTGATTCTCATCAATTAGAGTTTGCTACTCATATTGCATGTCATCACCCTTGAATTAGGGTTTACTATTCACATTATGGTGAATTGAACTCATAACATCATTATGTATGAGGAACATTATCATTTATGCTCTCAGATTAGTTTAAGATTCATCATTTATCATAATTAGGGTTCCATGATCTCACATAGGTGGATCATACCCTAATCATGCACATTCATGTGTATTGAAGGTACTTTACTTGAATTTCCATCATAAAAGGGTACTTTCTCTTTCTTAAGATACTTTCTCTCTCCTCATACTTGTAGATGGTGATAACACCAATCTAGATCAGGTTGGGTTAAGTCCACTTTGATTAACATAGACCAAATCACCACTATTGAGTGATTAGGGTTTGATAAGAACAAGGTTTCACTCAATTGAACCTTTCAAGGGTATTATGGTAAATTACACATTGATCATCATCATGGTTTAATTTACTAACCACTTGACCCTTAATGTCTTTTGGTATCATTAGGGTTTAGTTTGAACAACTATTAAACTATTTAAGCCTTCAAGGCATTAAGCAGACTTAACTTCAAAAGTCTCCAATAGGTTTCACACCTTCAACCTTCATACGATCTTGAGGTCGTATGCCCTCATTCGATCTTGAGGTCGTATACCCTCATTCGATCTTGAGGTCGTATACCCTCATTCGATCTTAAGGTCGAATTCCCTCATTCGGTTTGAGGTCGAATGCCATCATTCGGTTTGAGGTCGAATGCCCTCATACGGTTTGAGATCGAATGCCCTCATACGGTTTGAGGTCGAATGCCCTCATACGGTTTGAGATCAAATGCCCTCATACGGTTTGAGGTCGAATGCCCTCATACGGTTTGAGATCGAATGCCCTCATACGGTTTGAGATTGAATGCCCTCATACGGTTTGAGGTCGAATGCCCTCATACGGTTTGAGGTCGAATGCCCTCAAAAGCTCAAGATCGTATGGACCTCCAAGGTGGTTCAAAGGGTAAACTCGATTAGGGTTTCCTATGTTGAAGCCATCAATTGGTCTCAAGCTTGCTAACCACTTACCAATTGAGACAATTAGGGTTAGCCTTAACCAATTGGTCACTCAATTGACCCTCAATTGATATCCAATTATGGTTGGAGTTTGGTTCAATTAAGGTCTATAAACGTTCAACCATCAACACTCAACAATGTGAATAAAATCGAAGTTGAACCCATCAATTGTCCTCCAATTGGGCTCAAACTTGGCCCAAACGGTCTTGGGATCGTTTGGATATACTCCAAACGGTCTTGAGACCGTTTGCCCAATAATTCATCAAAATCTAGATTGATTTGATAGGGGTTGAACCTTAATTAAGTCACAAATCAGCAATTTGATTATTTTAATAACCCATTGTAATTGGGCCCTCAATTGATCAAATTACCTTAACCCTAGACCTCCAAACGGTCTTGGGTTGTCACCAAACGGTCTTGAGACCGTTTGGATGAGTTACAAACGGTCTTGAGACCGTTTACCCATCCATCCTTTGGACTCTGGTGAAAATTCATCAAGGTTTGATTTATTGAGTTGATCATTACATCAATACTTAATTGCAATGTAATTTGGTATCTTTGTACCTTCAATTGGTCAACTATACTTGACCCCAGACCTCCATACGGTCTTGGGTGATCCCCAAACGGTCTTGAGACCATTTGGATGATTCCCCAAACGGTCTTGAGACCGTTTGGGCTAATCAACCCAAAATCTCAAATTAGCTCATTGTGATTTCAGCACTGATTTCAATTAGGGTTTGCCCTAGTAATCAACCTTCACCTCTTAACTAGTTTGGAATTAGTCCATAAAATTTGGTGAGTCATTAATTAACATCATTATGAACAGTAATCTCATACGGTCAACGCTTAGTCAACCATCTTATACGGTCTTGAGACCGTTTGCCCAAAAAGGGCAAATTAAGCAGATTGAAAATCAGAACTAAATTCAATTGAATTTGCTAATTGTTTTGCCTATATCTCACGATTCCGTTGGAGTTAACCTCTCAAATTTTTTGGATGATTAACCTTCATAATTATAAACAGGAATCCCATACGGTCCATGCTTGGTCAACGCGGCCATACGGTCTTGAGACCGTATGCCTTCATACGACCTTGAAACCGTTTGCCCACCAAACGGTTTTGTAAACCGTATGGGCAATTGGTTGAGGTCGTATGGTAAAGTGGAAAACTATGGATAAGCATAGGAAATAACGCCCTCATCTTCTAGCTCAAGAACAGCAACAGTTCCTCATGGATTTTCTTGCAAGGAAGCAAGGGAAGATAGGGAAGAAGAAGAACTAGCAACTAAAAGCATAGAAAATATGTATATAACAAAGCATAGGTTTAGAGTTATAAAACCCACCTAAAGCTTGCTCCTTGAGCTCCAAGCTTTCGAGCTCCAAGCCTTTAATGGCGTCCTAGAAGCTCCACAGGTCGTCCAAGGTGAATCCTCCAAGAAAAGTTGAGAAGAGATGGCTAGAAAGATAGAGCTAAGTGAGCTAGCCATGAATTTGACCTTGAATTCGAGTTTCATCCAAGAATTTAAGAAAAAGGAAGGATCCAAACCTACCTTGCACTCCCCTGGTCGTCCTCCTGAGCTCCAGAGCTCTCCTTAGTTGGTTTGAGCAAGGGGAACAGTGAAGGAAACGAAAGAAACATTCCTTTGCTAAGTGAGGAAAAGGGCTTATATACTTGGGGTGGAATTTCAACATAGGCACATAGGTTTTCCTCACTTTCAACTAAGTCCCTCCTTTCTTCTTTGCTCGTCCCTTCTTCTTATTTCTAAGGACAACCTTCTTCTAAGGTCAAGAAATGAAAGCAAAGAAGATTAACCTATTACTAAAGCACACACATAAAGGCTATAGTACTTACACCTTGATTATTCAATCATAAAGGTGTTTTCATTATATGATTTATTCAATTGAAGTGACTTCTTCATCATTTCTTCTCTAAATGATGACAAGAGTCTTACACGATATTTTAGATGGTGTATTTTACAAGTTGCACCCCTCAAATTGGGTAAATTGCACTTTACTCCAATTTAGGGTTTCAAGCACAGGGATTGCTTCCACAGCTGCACCTTGGTGCTCAAGCTTGGGAAATCCCTCAAACTTTACCATAATCATTCTTATGATGTTTCAACATCAGAGGAACATCTCAACATGTGCAAATTGCAAGTTAACCCTTCTAACTGGGTAAATTGCACATAGGTCCCTGTATTACAAAACAATCAATTCAACATTGTTTAAAAGGGACAGAAAAGGAAAAGTATGTTCCTCAGGAACTTAATTACATGCAAAAAGATAATCACCAGTATCTTAATTACATAATTAGGCAAAACACCTAGGGTTAACTCATAACCCAGGTCAGGGATGTTACAACGTAGATGTGAACAAACCGGTTCCAGTAGACATCGTTGATGTGATGTTGGATAGTTATGGGGTAGAGCACACCGATTCACCTCCCATGTTTAGAAATATTGTGCATGATGCAGAGATACCGTTATACACTGGTTGTAAGTTTACGAATCTTAGCGTTATGTTGAGATTGTATAAGCTGAAAGTAATCAGTCATGAGCAGTTGGAACAAGGTCACTTGTATATTTTACACAACATCGACGAAGTGAGTGTTTATATCGAGGAACATACCAATTTCATCAAGAGACAATATCCTCGAGCCAATTCAATGTGGCTTGCTAGAGAGCATAAAAAGACATTTATTAAGTCATTTGAAGATAAAGTCTTATATCAACTATCTCAAACACCAGATAATCTTACTAAAACTATAAAATGCCTCACCTTTAAACCAAAATTGAATGTTATGTCTTATGAAGGGTTTGACATAAATGGATTCTCATATTACACAAAGCGTCAAGATGATAAGAGTGTCATCCAAAAAAGTGGGGTCACCCTTCAAGCGTCTTCATTGTTTTTTGTAAGTGCAAAGGATAAGAGTCCACATGAAGC
Source organism: Alisma plantago-aquatica (assembly GCA_963693085.1). Taxonomy (NCBI): domain Eukaryota; kingdom Viridiplantae; phylum Streptophyta; class Magnoliopsida; order Alismatales; family Alismataceae; genus Alisma; species Alisma plantago-aquatica. The sequence continues at coordinate 298,553,278 of OY856414.1, read as the reverse complement.
TAAAATGTCATATTACGGTGTCATTGAAGACATATGGGAGTTTGACTACATAGATTTTAGAATTCTTCTCTTTAAATGTAATTGGGTTGATAATAACACCAAAGGAGTTATAGTGGATGAATTGGGTTTCACATTAGTGAACTTTGAAAAGATTGGCGAGAAGGGTGAACCATTCATATTGGCAACACAGGCGAAACAAGTATTTTATATTGATGATCCTGCAAATGATAAATCGTCGGTTGTTCTTCATGGTAAAAGATAGTTCATTAAAGATCTTATAGATGAAGAAGAGTACTATGATAAGTATGATGACTCCAGTCCATTCTCAGTTGGGGTGCCAACACCACCAAATATTGAAGCTAATGATGACTTGTATGTGTGCATAGATCACAATGAAGGATTGTTAATTGATAAAAGATCACAATATTAGAGGTATGCATGTTTATATTTTTTTATATTTTTTGTTATTCTGAATGTGAACTTTACAATGTGAATTACTTTACAATGTGAACTTTACAATGTGAATGTGAACTTTTAGATGGTTGAGCATTCTCCTGATGGTCGGGCTGATGATTACCGTGAGGGTGAGGACGTCAATGTCCCGCCTCACAATGTAAGTTTTAAAAATATATCCCTGAGGTCTCTATCTATATGTTCATTTATAGTTATATCCTGTAAGTGTGTGTTTTTTGTCAAGTTTTAGGTTGGTGATGTACCCCCTGAAGAAATTGGGGCACTTGATGAGTAGAAGAAGAAAAATTGAGAAAGTGAGGGGCATCACAATGATGAACAAGTTACTATAGCAAAGGGGCAACGGACTCAAACTGGCTGTGGATTTCGATCATGTAGGAAATCTAGTTGGAGTGAACCGCAGCTCATTTATTTCATATCTTGGGATTCTTACTCACAGCCATTGTAGTCCTATTTTTGAATCCTGGTGGGCCGCTCTTCTCCTACTGCAGAGGTTGGGAGTAATCCTATAGACCCACCACCTAGCACGTCCACTGTAAGTATTTTTATGACATATATAGTAGCTAGTCTTTTCAAGATGATATGTTTATGTATATATGTATATAACATTCTTTACATAAATTTGTAGGGATTGAAGCCATGTCGTCTAAAAAGTCAAGAATATATCGTTGCAGAGGAACAGGCTTACCCAGCCCTTCCAGGGGAGATGTTTCATGGGACTCCAATACCAGCTGGTGCGGTTCGTGTGAGCCTAATACATATACTTCCCGATTGGAGGGATCTTCCACTACCATATGCCCACCCAGATTCTAAAATGCTTGGTGAGGCAGAAGGCGGAGTGATGTGGCCCAAAATGGATGTCATCTATACTAATATTGTATGGTAAATTTACATTACGTTAACTTGCTAGTGTGTATATATGAGTCAATTGATCTGAAGTTATATATACATGTAAAAAAAAGACACCCGCTACATCTCGACCTCCACCTCCACCTCCTAAAGTACCAAGTTGGTTTCCAAGGGACCTACACGCCTCGTTAGGTCCTAATTGTAGGGGTATGAGAGTATGGATAGGTGAAAATGATTCAAATTTCCCTATAAATGTTACTATTACGGAGGATGTTGTAGGTCAATCATACGATAACAATCTATTTATATAAGTTTTGCATATGTATTAATGCATACGTAATATGAGTTTTGCATACGCATTAATGCATACATATTAATGCAGGTCAATCATACGATAACAAGTTATTTATACAAGATATTTTAGAGTTGTTTCATTATGATTGGATGAACACATCTATGATAGAGTTGTGGAGATGGTGAGATCTTATTTATACATCCATATACCCTGTTTTATATACGGTGATCTAGTTTCTTATATATTAATGCATACATAATACATGTTTTGTAGCCACTTACACATGATATGTACAGATTTTACATTTTCCCATGTGGGATTTTTGGTTCCATCTTTGATTAGTCTTGTAGATACAGACCGTTCTTCAGTTACTTCATACTGTTGTGCTGCTTTTGAATATTTTGGTAAAAATAAGAAGACGGTGATAACAGCTCCATTCAATGTCGAGTAAGTTTACTTTGCTTATAATTTGGACTTAAGATAATTATATTTTTATTGTGGATTTTGAGTTATTAATTTTTAACTTTCTTACCTATAGTGGTAGGCATTGGGAGTTACTAGTTATTGTCCCCAAGACGTTCATCGTCTATTATCTAGATCCTGTGGGGAAGGAATTGAATACATTATATGGACACACAATGAAAAGGCCATTATTCTCATGAGAAATATTTCATATTTTTATATTCGTTAACATCTGCTATTACATTACTATTTAATTATGTAATTTAATGTGTTACAATGACATGTAGGGCTTTACAAGAGTTCAAATAAGTTGGAGGAAAGGTCCCCAGGAAAAAGAATCAACCACTAATTTAAGAGAATGTGAAAGTAATTTCCGAACTCCAATGTATATATTATTTATGTGAAATGTGCTTATTTGTATTTTTGAATATTTTGTATGTTTCAATTTATAGTGTGCTACACAAGACAACGGGTGGGCATGTGCCTACTATGTGCTGCGATTTATGGACCTAATCATCAAACATGTCGCAATGGAAATCGATACTATACATAAGGTATTATATATAGTCTCATTAGATAATATGAAATATATCAATCTTATTATATATTATTAATTATATATATACGTCATTCTCTTTGCAGGTGTTTAAAATTGACTTCAGTATAGGTGGAAAGTTATTAGATGTACATACTCCCTATACGAGGGAGGAATTAGATGTTGTAAGATAAGAATGGGAAAAAGCCCTACAAGTAGTGGGAATTTTTAAATATAATTGGGGTTCTGATGACAATGATGACGATGATGAATAAAGAATGATATTTCTAAACTTTGTTCTCATAATTATTTTTGTGTGAATGTGAATGACTTTTTCTGAATTGTCATATGTGTGAATGTGAATGACTTTTTCTGATCAATACATGAATGTTTCTACATATGTCTAAATGTGAAAGAGAAGAAATGAATGGAACTGAATGTGAATGTAAATGACTTTGTAGGTTTCTACATGTAACTGATCAATACATGTGTCTGAATGTGAATGACTTTGCAAGTTTGTGGCCTATTGTTGGTTGATATAAATGGATGTTGTAAACCTACAGTTCATAACTGAACTATAGGTTCTACATCCTGCTAACCAGCCATACAATAGGCCTGCAAACTGATAAGAAAAAAAATCAGAACATAAGCGTCGGTTATTTGTATAACACCGACACCAAAGACATATGGTGTCAGTTATTAGCAAAAAAATGATGTCTTTGTGCCCTCGCTGGCTTTGTGGGGGGAAGGGTAATGGCATCGGTTATTGTTTAATAACTGACGTGTTTAACCGTGATATAGTGTCGGTTTTTTTTACTAACTGATGCTTATAGTTCCCTTGCTGGTGCATTTTCGATGGAAGGAAGGATTATGGCATCGGTTTTTGTTTAATAACGGATGTCTTTGATCATGATATAGTGTTGGTTTTCGTTAAGAACTGACGCTTATAGTTCCCTTGTTGGGGCATTTTCGATGGCGGGAAGGGTTATGGTGTCGGTTAGAAACTGATGTTGAAGGTATCAACTTTTAGCAGTTCTCACTTGGGTGTTTCTTGGAAACCAATGCTAAAGGCTCTAAATAACCGATGCCAAAGGCCTTTTCTGTAGTAGTGATGGGCGGGAAACACACCTGTTGACCCTCGTCCTCGCAACGCTGGACCTTCATGCAAAGCTTCCATCGGCTCCGCCCTACTCCTTCGAGACTTTGTCCATCAGATTGTTGCCCCGTTGAGGGTTGGGGGGCTGTTCCATAGGCCGCTGCCACCTCTAAATAGGGGAGATGCCAAGCCAGGACAATGCCCCTTCCCATCTATCTCTTCTCTTGTAAGAGCTCATACTCATGGACGGAGTACCACAAAGACCTTAAGAGTGCCAGGATCCCATATATATATATAGATAGGGCTGCCATGCTATTGCTTCCCATGGAACTCCAGTTCTAATATGGACTAGGATTTGGGGAAATCCCAATCTCACACGAAAATAGCGCAACAAGGGGATCGAAGAGTCCAAAATGATCTCCCAATTCTAAAGGGAAAGTTTCCAAGAACCGACATGCATCGAGAAGGGGTGTAGAGTCCAGAGATCTTGGGTTTACTGTACCTCCTTTCCTAAAATGAGCTGGAGGTAGGAGACAAGTGTGTCACTGTTGGATCTCATATCCAATGGTTCACATCTCACACGCCCAAAAATAAGGAATTCCAATGTGAATGATATTTCCTTTATCCTTTCCACTTTAGGACATTTTGTAAAATCATAACTCTTAAACGATTTATCCAATTAATACAAGATTTTAAAGGAAAGTCCTTGATGAATTTATCTACTTGTGTACCAAGTTTGGGACTCAAACGTGAAAGTATGACAGACTTTTCTTCATATGAAAGTTATCACTTATAAAGACATATTTTATGCATGTTTTCTCTCTCCTATTCTTTTATATTATTTATTTGGACTCCTTTTATCATTAGAAACCATGTGAAATCAAAATCCCATCCATGATGATTCCATTATCCATATTTCCACATATTTCTTATATTTTCATAATTATCTCAAATTTCCTTCTTAATAAAGTAATATGAGATTTCTTCTTTTTCTTTTAATCATATTGGACTCGTTATCATATTATGATCCATGAAATCACATGCACAAAGGAAATATTTGCAAAGGGAATCCATTCAATACATATATTTCATATAATTCCCATAGTCATACATTTATTGAAAAAATTATATTTCCAACCATATGAACCCAAAATTGGGGTTGTAACAAGTCCACTACAAAACCCCAGTTTAGTTGGGGAGTCCACTGAGCAACCCCGGTATAATTAAAATTATATATTAAATAATATGTATACCGAGTTAAACTCGTTTATCCATTCAATAAATCCTGACACTAAATGGATCTATGGTCTGGGCAACTACATGATAAAATTTCACTTGATTAATTAAGTATATTACAATACCTTTTAGCATCAATCAAGTTACAAGCAAGAATTATATCAGATGCTACAAAGAAAGGTGTAATATGTTTATCAATTACTTTCCATGATCATTAGAACACATATAACACTTAGGATCTCAATCTCTTATCATCATTATGCTTGCTAGATCTGGGTTTTCAAACCCTTAGTTCATCACTGAGTACCGTACCACTTATCAGGTAACCATTACCTCTAGGTCATCAGACCAAGGTATACATTATACAAATAATTCACATAGTTCACAAGGCTCATTAAATATGTATCATATAAACATCATAGCTCTTAGTTAGCTATGCTCATCACCTCATGATACCTGCATGGTTAGTATTTTCATGATAACAACAATATCAAATACATGTCATAACCATGTAATGCAAAAGAGATACATCCTTCCCATTATTTAGGTTTAGGATTTCCCTTCATTAATTGATTAGGGTTTCAAATCATCTCATCACCCATTTAGGGTTAAGATTTACCTTTATTAATCAATTAGGGTTTCAAGATCTCATCATAAAAGAAAATTAAGCCCTAATTCATACTCCATTCATAACATGAGTATCAACATATACTTATTACATGGTTAACATTCAAATCTTAGTTTCTCTCTCATCCTTACTAGGATGTTGATTACACCTTACTTTTATTAAGTTGGCTCAATTCTCCTCTTTAAGATACATTAGCTCACAAGTATCAAATTGCATTAAAATCATTACATCTTAATGTTGCATTTGACACAACACAACATGCATCCCTCAATCAAGTTCATTGGATTGAGGTATTCCAACTATATCGGGTATCAAGGTGTGTGTATGCTACCATATTGTGCTTTGAGATGCAAATTTATCATCATATCGTGCATCTATATCGGGAATGTGGTGTAACCACATCATCATATCATGTTTAGGGTGTATCCCCTATTATCATAACATGTACCCATATCGGGTTGGCTATTATTTTCATTTTATCATCTCAAGTTGGAGTTACTTAGCTTCATATCATGAATCAAATGAATGCTTGACCTCAAATTGGGTATAAGCATATACTTGATACCATATCGTGCACAAGGTGTGCACCATGTCGGGCATGGGGTATGTGCTTCATCATGGTATTGTTTTAGTAGTATATACACAATACTATATTGGGTTCCCATATTGGGTTGGTATATCGGGTTAGCATATTGGCTAACATATCGGGTTAGCATATTGGGTAGACCATTATGCTCATATTCTTTCATACCTTCAAAGGATCAGTTCTATCATATATATATTTGAATACTAAGTTAGATATCTAGTTGAGCTCTTTCATAAATAACCTTTTACACACAACGATAGGGGTGTATCGGGTTTCATTCTATCATCTAGGGTTTCAACTATATACTGGTTAGAGTGTTCAATTAATACTATATCATGCATGAGGTATGATCTTAACCTTATATCATGTAAGTAGGTACCTCCAATATCGTTCATGAGATATCACCTATATCATTCATGTGGTATCCCTCATCACTATATCAAGTTACCCATCATCTTGGGTTTCACATTGGGTTTAAGGTACTTCAACCCCATATCGAGTTATATCATGATGATGTCACCATCATCAACCTCAAGACATTGTTCTTACTATTCTAGTTTATGGACAACTGTCCTAACAACTATTAGAACTCATAGAATCATCAATTAATCAAAGGTTTTGAAATTTAAAGTATATCAACAAGTTCAACAATATTGAAGGTGAACAATAACATAGTTGGGTTCAACTTATATAATCCTCCTCTACAAGTCTTCACGTTCCCAAGGTTATGAGCTTATCAAAGGTCCAAGGCTTGACCTCCTTAGCACTATGCATGATATCTTCACCACTTGTGGCCGATATCAGCTTGCTTGGCCGATAACCCTTCTCTATGACCGATACTAAGGATCTATACTTGACACTCCTTCACTTATGCATGATACTAAGATGGTATGCAGAATATCTAAGGGAAATATGATAGTAATATTCAAAAAATTTACTAATAGGTGAAGGGAATGGTATTTTTAGTTGTGGCTTATGAAAAAGAGTGTAAGAGGTGTCATCTTTTTAAGCTACTATGTGCCACATGTCCATGCATAGTTGGCACATGTTCATACATGTATTCTTATTTATCTTGCCATGAAAAATAAAAACTTGAGGATAATGCAAGGGATAAGGGCCGGCCCCTTTGGTTATCTTCTAGGGAAAGCTACTTCCACACTCATTATTATTATATTCACAATTCAATACTACCTTTTCCAAGGGAAAGTTGCAAACCAATATCTATTACTTTATTGAGGTACTTAGCCCATCATGACCTTTGCCAAGAATCAACATGTTGGGTTTTAGGGGAGACAGAGAAGGCAGCGAAAACAAAAAAAAATTCTTTTCCCAAACCCAGAACAAAGGAAACGTGTCAATGTCTATATAATAGGAAGGATGGTTTATAGAGGCGTACCTTATCCTGAGACTTGCTCGGTGACGTTATCTCGCAGCTTGCGCGGTCTTCACCTCCGATCTTAGATGGTGTCTTTGCAGCTTCTGGTCTCACTGGGACTGTCAGAATTGACAGCTGTCCTCCAAACGGCAGAAGTCTCCAACCTTTGAAGTAGTCCACGCAGACCACATGAAACTCCAATTTTCTTGTCCCACAAGGAATGATAAGGAGTCGCACCCTCCTGTCGGCGTATTAGTCACCAACACACTCTCTTGCCACCAGTCTCTTTCTGTAGTTGTCTTTCCCTTAATGTGCCTCCCTTATCGGGTAGCACTTGCTCGGGCTCTCTCTCAGTTACCAAAACCAGAGAGAATGACAACTTTGTAGAGCAACTAGTGTACTGAGTTGTATTATGAGAAGCCCCCACTACCCCTATATATAGGAGGGTCATGGGACAGGGTTCTCTACCCCGGGAAATGTGGGATTCAAGCAGGAATAGAAGGGTTCGAGATTTTCCACAAAACAACCAACTGCACCACCTGAACCGATCGTTTCAAGCATGAAATGGTCGGTTGGGGTCCTGAGTCGATTTTTTCACACCTGAAATGATTGGTTGGAGCACCTGAGCTGATCAATTCAAGCATGAGTCGATCAGTTTGTGGTCATGGTTCAACTCAAATTGACTTTCAAATTTGTTTCTGATTAATCAAATATTAATCCTTGTCCAAATCGAATTTGTACAAGTGAAACAAATTGTATTTGCAAAATAGTTTTCTGACTTTCCAAACGATCTCAGTTAGACCAATTGAGCCGATCGGTTCAACCCTTGAACCAGTCATCTCATCTTGTCTTGAGACGATCAGTTCATCACATGAGTCGATCGATTCAGCAACCTGAGCCGATCGGTTCATCTCATGAGCCAATCAGTTGGGGCAGCAGACTTGTGCAAATCAGTCAATTGTAGTTTCAATCAATCTGATACTCTAATCAATTGGTCCAACACCTTGAACACTATGATTTTGAGCTATCAATTAATTGAGTGTTTAATTGAACTACTAAACTCCTTTAGTAATCAATCTAAACATCGTTTGTGGATAAACTCCTCTTCCAGTTTAAATCCTATGTGTGACCATGTAGGCCCATTTCACATTGGCAGTGAAAGTCCATAACACTTATGACTTCACAAGAAAAGAGCGGTGCCTAGTCGCACATCAGTTCTACCCAAGTGAAATAGAAAGTTGGAGAAAAACTTTCAATCCTACAATCTGTGAATGGTGTTATAGTGAATGTATAATTCCTTTGTCACTGATATCCTGAATGAACTCAAGGAAGGGAATAGTCATCCTATCAACGTTCATTCACTTTCTTGATCTCAGAGTAGATTGGAGGAGATATGTATGACATCAATATCACATACTGATTCACACATGCGTGTGCACGCCTATCTCAATCCTACTCATCAAGTGGCCATGGATATCAAACTCCCTCAAGAGGGAAAAATCCCATATCTATCACTCACCCCTCAAAAGCCCGATGTGTCAAAGCCACCCAATCATCACCTTTATAACAACCCATGTTTCAGAACTGCGTTTGATGATGTCAAAGTGTACCCAACGACATGTGTTGAGTGTCGTGATTTCAGGTCAAAGAATCACACTCACCACCATCACTATGAGAACTGACTATGACTACCATGTCATGGTTCCATGTGTCAAACTCACATTGGGTTTATCCGGTAAACTTGTTCTCTAACAAGTACCTATGCGTTTGATTTGATATCTCCATATCATGACTAATGAGATTCTGTCATCAACCAACGCCACAATCTAGTATTGTGTGTCATTGTTGTCTATCTACCTTCCACAATGACATCCGACTAGGGACATAATAATAATGTACAAACTCTTAGCATCTGTATGATCTCATCGTTCAGGTCCTCAACCTGAAAGCATACGTCATTGAGTATTGTCATTCTCTAGACATTCAATCTGTTCTATCATTATCTCATATGACTGAACCAGAAAGAATTGGAAGCTTGCCTTTGATGTTTATCAAATCAATCTTAATGTATCCCACCAATCATCCCATGATTGGCTCTCAGGGCATACATACCAACAGACTCCCACTTGCATTGTGAGCCAATCACCCTTTAATCATATTCATAGTGATCTTCAAACATGTCCCACATGTTAATGTGCTCTAGTGCTAACATAGTGAGTTATGGCAACACCTTGCCAAAATCGGTATTAACGACATGTCTCTCATCTCTTCATTGTACGTCACACGTATGAGACGGGGTTGCCGTAATATGCGATCTAGTATTCCTTTGCTAACCTTTAGCCACATTGCATGACCAAGTATTCCTTACTTGTCATCAATGACGGAATATCTATAAGTTCATCTTATGAACTTCCAAATCCATATAGTATCCATTTTTATTCTCTAACACATGGATACTCGGCCTTTCCTTTTAAACTGCTTTATTGGAACGTTTCCAATTATCAACAAACATTCACTTTTATATATCCCATATATATTTTTGTGATTAATTTTATTTCCTTTTCGGAAGTTTGCATCAGTGTAACTCTTTACAGTGAACCCTTCCTTATTTCCATAGAACTAGTACTTCTCAAGTACTTATCAAGTTCTTATGGTATTCCAACAACCCTTACTGGAACTAGACAGACATCCACTCGTCATGTCCCACATACGAGTTATCAAGATGAGCACATCATATTGTCATGTCTGACATATAAGATGATGAATGCACTTTATTTTGCTATTTCCATACATGCAAGATAATGGGATGATTACATATGTGATAGATCTATATCTATAATTAGTGTTCCCATTCTTCATAAGAATTAGACACTTGGCCGTGGGATACCAACTCCATGTAACATGGATAAGTTTTCTCCCACTGAATCTATGCGCACTAAACCCTTCAATATAGATTGCCAATGTATGCTCTCTCTTTTCAGGTTAAGAGGCTTTTGAGAACTATCTCTATAGATCTCTATTCCTATCACATAGGAAACATCTCTATCTTCCCTAAAGATAATTTCCACTTTGGATTTCCATTCTAGAACATCTCATTCCTCATCAATATGTGGAATGCAAATACGCTCCCACTAAATCATAGATCCCTTCTTTATCTTTGACATATCAGTCAAACCCTTTGACTATATCATCAAAGTAAAGATTCATCTCTGAGTTGCTTGTACTTAATCAATCACATTGATTAGTCCATTGTAACTTATAGACTTCATTTGCATTAATGGATTCATAAATCGTATAGGTTGTGTCTCGTACACATCCTTGTTTTATTCCTCATAGGAATGCGGTTTTAGTATCTGTATGCCAAATCTCTTAGTTAATAAGTTGCAATCAACAAGCATCATCCTTCTCAAAATGTTATCCATGTGTCTTAACATTTAAGACTCATTCGCACTTATGGATTTCATCCCAATGGGTGCTACCATCAAGGTCATACCTTCTGGTTCACATGGAAGTCATTTAGGATGTAATGGTCATAAACCATAACTCAAAATCGGGTTCCTCATATTTATCTTAGATAGTTGACTCATCACATGACCAACTCATCTCATAGATAATTGAGGTGTATCTGTCAAGGATATGAGAACTCACAAATCCTTGTGATTCTTAATGTCCTTTATTAGTGTGGGGTATACTTTATTTAAGAAGAAATTAGTTATTTGATAATCATCCTCTAACTCCTTAGAGTATGACTCCTTTTGATTTAGAAATCACCATGCCTTAATCATGAGTTCACTATGATACACTATCATAATCACTTATAAGGTTCTCAAACATTTGGTCCAAGTATCTCATCAAGAAGTAACACTCTACCAAATTTGTACTTCATTTATGATATTCTTGAACACTTCAAGATATTCATATTGGTATTTCTCTAAACACTGTTTTAAGTACTAGCATTTTCTCTAATAGGTATGTAAATACATCACATGTATTATACCTAATAGGATAATCATTCTCCCACTACCACTACTCAAGATTGATGTCTAAGAGATTCATGTCTCTTATTGGTTTTCTAACCAAAAGAGTCTCGATGTATCCATCATATGGAAACTAGAAATGAATTTCTCATGATTTATGCTAATTTGATTGTTTGAGTTATCAATAACTTTTAGGTATCATTTTATCTTATGCATACCAAGTATCATAAGATAAACAAGGCATTGGCATAAAGATCATATATTTGAAACATCAACTATATTGATAGTCATCTTATCACTACAAGATGCAACAATAAAGTGTTTCTATTGGCAAATTGAAATAGCAGTTCTCAACTCTATTTCATGTCCTTCAAGTTGAAATAAAATGAAAGGTACTCCTATCTATGGCAGAAACAGTTGCTCCAATGATGAGTACTTCTTTATTGGTCCTTTCACAAAGGCCATCACTTCTTTGTGGATCTTATATATCATATATAACAAATCCATATCTTGGTATCATATATCTCAGATAAAGAAGTGTTTATTTCATTATACCTACGGTGGAGATCTCTATCCCCTCCTTTGGTCTTCTTTTGTTCTTCCAGATATAGAGGGCATTTCCCTCGTTCACCCTCCCATGTGCCTTGAGGTTGAAGATGACTTGGGCTACTGGCTAGCATCAGAACGCTTCTTTGCTTTGCCTTTATCCTTACCTTTAAAACTTACCCTTCATTGATCACATCAAACATTAGGGTTTGTCTTTCTTCATAATTGCCTCTACCGTCCTCAACATGTCCAACAAATTTGTCAACGCTTGTCAAAGTTGTTCATGTCAAATTTCATCATGAACTGTATGATTCTCGCAACATTTGCAGTATCATACCAATAGCCAACTCTTGGCTCAGAGGGAATCCTTCTTAGTCAGGTTTTTCCACATACCCAATCACATTGAGTGTGTGAATATCTTACTGGAACTCCTTTTGTCATGACATACTAGGACAGTGTCTTGGAGACATCATATGTCTCATGTTGTCTCTGCAACTCATAGTTTAGAGAACACAACATTAAGCACTCCACATTAATGGCATCTTCGGTATGCTTCCATAAGCATACTTTCAACCGTTGGTGTGGTGGGACTGAGTTCATCTGGTTCTGGTATAACTAGGACTTAGAGCTTTCACTCTTCGATTGAGAACACTTCTCAACGTCCTAACCAGTCGTGGAATTATTCCTATTTAATTTGTTGGTCTCAAAGACCGATCACAAATAAAGTGATTATTGTTGATTAGCCATTTATAGTACAAAGGAAATATATGCAATTTAGTCCAAAACTCAATTTTGACTTATTCGATTGATTTGAAAGGTTGACGATATAATTAGGACTTTAATTAATTATCACTCCCACTATTTTTGTTCAAATTGATAGCCCTTACCATCAATTCAGAAGATTGCAGCGTACAATCTTCTAGTGGGTCAAGATCCTAAAATCCTCTTAGTCATGGACCAGCTAGGGCTGTCACCCACAACTTAGATCTTCCAGGTAGGAAACTTTTGCCAATTGCATCATATGCAACTCTTGAAAGATGTCATATGCAACTCCTTGCCATGATCAACTCCATGCCTCAAGGTTCTAGATCCTATCTAGGTCACCTTGTTAAGTCTGACCCAAAGCCAACACGATGAATATGCACCCTGCTAAGACAGACCCACATATCCATCCTTCACGCTTCCACGAGATAGACGATGCACCACGCTAGGACGTTCCCACACTTGTTCGATCAAGCTTTTCACGAGTATCGCATTTGGAAGGCATCTAAAACTTTAATATTTAATGAGGGATTTGTTTTTATAGCTACATATACATATCAAATAACCACAATATATAGTACGTATCATATATATGCTATATCCCACAAAAAACATGTGAAATGATAAAAGCGATGATTATGACCATCCTAATGTGATTCCTCGAGCCAAGAGGAATCATGGTCATCTAGGTCTACATCACATGCAACCTGTATAATATGAACTTTGTGCTTTGCCTTTACTGGGATTGATCAACTCATCTCCATGATTGATCTACTCACCATCAGGCCGGTCGGTTGGGTGTCACCAGCTGATCGATTGGCTCCTCCAACTGATCGGTTCACCCGGTCGTCGTGCATCTCTTCATGGCCTCCACCCGATCATCTCTCTCCATGAACCGATCATCTGGATCGCCAACTGATCTGTTCACGCCTTGATCCTATCGTCTCAGTTGTCATCAGATGGTCCTCCGTTCTTTGACATAATAGGAAATAAAAGATCTATCCTACTTACATTTGAATTGGGAAACCCCGAGTTACATTCGGGGGGAGCAAAGATAGGAAAGAAATCTCAAGTTATCTCGAGTTACATCAAGAATCAGAGATGGGAATCGGTGCGCAGACCAAGATGCAAGCAACCACATACAACCAAACACACATACATAGGGTTTATTGGCCATAACCACACTATACATCCACCACAAAACTCATTTAAGTGCAACGCGTATTGAGTGCATTCATATTACATATCATATATGTATATTGGGATTTGTGGATCTAGGATTGGACATGCAAAAAGCCAATTTTATTCGCATTGTATGCAATAAATAAAGGTGACAAACCAAAATCGATCATATCGATAATCCTAAAGCATAGAGTAGTTGACGTGGCTCTGATACCACTGTTGGGTTTTAGGGGAGATAGAGAAGGAAGTGGAAAAAAAAAATCTTCTCCCAAACCCATAACAAAGGAAATGTGTCAATGTCTATACAATAGGAAGGATGGTTTGTAGAGGTGTACCTTGTCTCGAGGCTTGCTCGACGACTTTACCTCGCGGCTTGCACAGTCTTCACCGTTGGTCTTGGACAGTGTATGTGCAGCTCCTGGTCTCACCGGGACTGTCAGGATTGATAGTTGTCCTCCGAGTGGCAGAAGTCTCCCGCCTCTGAAGTAGTCCACACGGACCACCTGGAACACTGATCTCCTTGTCCCACAAGGAATCGAAAGGAGTCGCACCCTCCTGTTAGTGTACTAGTCATTGACACACTCTCCTGCCACCAGTCGCTTTATGTAGTTGTCTTTCCCTTGTTGTGCCTCCCTTATCGGGTATCACTTGCTCCAGCTCTCTCTCAGTTACCAAAAACAGAGAGAATGACAACTTTGTAGAGAAACTGCTGCACTGAGTTGTGTACTGAGAAGCCCCCACTACCCCTATATATATAGGAGGGTCATGGGACAGGGTTCTCTATCCCAGACAATGCGGGATTAAAGTAGGAGTAGAAGGGTTTGAGATTTTCCACAAAACAACCAATTGTGACACCTGAACTAATCGTTTCAAGCATGAAACGGTCGGTTGGGGTCCTGATACGATCATTTCACACCGGAAACGATCGGTTGCAGTACCTGAGCCGATCGGTTCAAGCATGAGCTGATCGGTTCGTGGTCCTGGTCCAACTCAAATTGACTTTCAAATTTGTTTCTAATTAATCAAATATTAATCCTTGTCCATATTGAATTTGTACAAGTGAAACAAAATGTATTTGCAAAATAGTCTTCTAACTTTCCAAACGATCTCAGTTAGACTAGTTGAGACGATCGATTCAACCCTTAAACCGGTTGTCTCAGCCTATCTTGAGCCGATCAGTTCATCACATGAGCCGATCAGTTCAGCAACCTGAGCCGATCGGTTCATCTCATGAGCCGATCGGTTGGGGCAGCAGACTTGTGAAAATCAGTCAATTGCAATTTCAATCAATCTGATACACTAATCAATCGGTCCAACACCTTGAACACTATGATTTTGAGCTATCAATTAATTGAGTGTTTAATTGAACTAATAAACTCCTTTAGTAATCAATATAAACATCGTTTGTGGATAAAATCCGCTTCCAGGTTAAATCCTATGTGTGTGACCCTACAAGCCCATTTCACGTTGGCAGTAAAAGTCCATAACACTTATGACTTCACAAGAAAAGAGCGGTGCCTAATTGCACATCAGTGCTACCCAAGTGAAATAGAATGTTAGAGAACAACTTTCAATTCTACAATCCGTGAATGGTGTTACAGTGAATGTATAATTCCTTTATCACTGATATCCTTAATGAACTCAAGGCATGGAACAGTCATCATGTCAACGTTCATTCACTTTCTTGATCTCAGAGTAGATTGGAGGAGATATGTATGACATCAATATCACATATTGATTCACACATGTGTGTGAATGCCTATCTCAATCCTACTCATCAAGTGGTCATGGATATCAAACTCCCTCAGGAGGGACAAATCCCATATCTATCACTCACCCCTCAAAAGCCCCATGTATCAAAGCCACCCAATCATCACCTTTATAACAACCCATGTTTCAAGACTGCGTTTGATGATGTCAAATTGTACTCAATGACATGTGTTGAGTGTAGTGATTTTAGGTCAAAGAATCACACTCACCACCATCACTGTGAGAACTGACTGTGACTACCATGTCATGGTTCCATGTGTCAAACTCACGATGGGTCTGTCCGGTAAACTTGTTCTCTAACAAGTACCTATGTATTTGGTTTCATATCTCCATATCATGACTAATGAGATTCTGTCATCAACCAACACCACAATCTAGTCTTGTGTGTCATTGTTGTCTATCTACCTTCCACAATGACATCCGACTAGGGACATAATAAGAATGTACAAACTTTTAGAATCTGTATGATCTCATCATTCAGGTCCTCAACCTGAAAGCATACGTCATTGAGTACTATCATTCTCTAGACATTCAATCTGTTCTATCATTATCTCATATGACTAAACCAGAAAGAATTGGAAGCTTGCCTTTGATGTTTATCAAATCAATCTTAATGTATCCCACCAATCATCCCATGATTGGCTCTCAGGGCATACATACCAACACAACTAACCGATAGGAGTCTTCCTCTATGGCTCCTTGGCCGATAGGCACTCCCATATCATATCTACAACTCGATATACTCAAGCAAAGATTTCAATTATACTTCTTCCTTGGTCTCTTCATCACCAAGAATGCTACCTCTCCAAGATGATTCAATCATGGTGTTTACTTATTTCTCTCTCCTCAAGATGATACTAGGAAGGAGTAGGGACACTCTAGAAATGGTAATTTGCACATCAACCCTACATATTTAAATAAATTATAGCTTGTACTAAAATTGGTGCACAAAGCACTAGCATTATTGAAACAAGTTATAACTTTGGAATTTAGGCCTTCCACAAGACACCACTTAGCATAATTCTCTCTCTTATGATGTTAAAACACTTAAGGTACATTCAATATGTGACATTTTGTAATATTACCTCTCATCATGGGTAAATTGCACTTTACATTCAGACTATCATATTATGCACAAGTAGTTTGCAAATAAGCTCAAACTTGAAAATAAAATTCACAAAGAGTCTTAATTACTTTTTAAAAGATTAGAATAAGTTTGTAAATTACTTAATTAATTAAGAAAAACTTCTAGGGTTAGGGCAAAACTCAGGTCAGGGTTGTTACATTCACCCTCCATAACTATCCTTGTCCCTCAATTTCCATAAGAGATTTCCTTCTAGACATCTCGACTTGTAAGGTCACTGTTGGGTTCTACCTAAACCCTAGTCAATTGAACCTATAAGGTTGGATAGGGGGTGATAGGAACTAGTTTCCCTATACACACGATATTTCATTCATGACAAACTAGTAGTTTAGGACAATTCATTTAAATTTCTTATTTGATTTGATAGATTAAATAAATGAATGATGTTAGCAAGTTATATATCTCAAACCTAATTGATTCTCACATTAACCCAAATGGACTACATTCCCATTAATTTCCTAAAACTCCAATTGCTCATTTTCTTAGCTATTGTTAACTTAGTTTGCTTATTTGCTTGTTAGCTTGATCAATTGCCTCACTTATGATATTCAATCCTGGATAGAGTAGTTAGTACTTATTATTATTCACTTGTGTTAGTTTTTATTAGTCAATTCTTCCACCTCCCACAGTCTTCTTCATGTTCCTCTTCTTACATCTCCTCCACCACATGTTCATTTCTTTAATCTTAGTTACATCATTTTTTCTACTTGTTGACTGTTGTGTGTACTTCTCGATTAGTTCACAAGATTGAATGACCAAGTTTTACAATTTATCAAATTTCTTACTATCGTTAGTGTTTCCTTTATTAGCATCACTAATCTGATTTTCTGCACACTTTAGTGTTAGTTTGATATTGATTGCCAATGTTTCTCCTTTGTTTATATACTTATTTGGTTACATCTATTGTTGATTGCTTGGATATGTACATTATAAATGAAGTTTTAACATGTTTTTCACCTTTAGGATTGAAGTATTTTCACTCTATGATATTATAGAAGGTTTAATTTGAGCAGAATAGTTTATTTTTAAATTATTTCTCGCTATGAGTACATAAAACTTACAACTTATATGTGAATATGTGATTAGTATATAACTTACATGTGAATAACATATAAATGCATATAGATATTATCTGAATTATTAAGAAAAATCAAAATTGTACATACTCTTGAATACACTCATGCATACCACATTTACTCTATTCAGTGACCTATGCACCCTTACTATGCCTGCTGAATTTATAACATTGGTTAGTTATAATAGATAACGATGCTTGCAAGTTCCTTGGGTTTCAAACCTTTGCAGACTGGGATTTCAAATGGCTACAGTCAAGAGTCAAGCGTGACTTTAATAGTGCTCTAGTGAGCCAATGAATATAATCCTTTTAAAGAAAATGGTTCGATACAACTCTAAGAAAATGGTTCAATACAACTCTGCATGGGGTTCGCATGTTTCGTCTTCCCTCGCAAGTCACACACCGTAAGCGTCCTTCCATTAATTTTTTTTTAAAACAATGTTCCACACTTGGCTACTGAATAGGCATGGAAGTGTTTGAACTATTTTAAAAGGAATTTTAGTGCCAAAAATATGTAACCGTCGCCCGCTCTGAAAGGGGTGTAAAAGAAAACAATTCTGTATCGGTTCTAGAATTGTAAGTACCGAGAGTAGGAGATTATCCAACTTGCAAATGACATGGATCCAAAAATTTAACTAATTGTTACATCTAAAATGAACCCAGTTTGGAAGTGTACAAACAAAAACTGAACACTAATTCGTTAATCTCATAAACTTCATTGATAATTATTATTGAATATAAAAAGAATATAAATATGCATCCACTGTTTATATATTGCATACAATATCTCATGATGAATTCAGGGTGTTGTCTACGATAAAATTAGTGTTACAACTACAAATGTATGCAATTTGAACGGGTACTCTGATCAGATTTTCTAAAGTTAACTCATAGTTGTGCAATGTTTGAATTGTGAAATCAAAACATAAGCACATTTAGCTTCATCAAACAGTTATATCTGTTTGTATTAATGGAGTATGAACATATTTATGTACTGGGAGCCGTTTAGAGTAATCGTGCCCAAATATTTTATGAGCTTTTCTCTTTTTTTATGTAGCTCGAAATGCAGTCTTGATGCAGTTGTTTTATTTTCGTGCACTGTTTAATCATTGTGGCTGGATTTGCAATTGGTCATACTATACAAGATAGTGAAACCACCTAGTTAACATTTAGAAAAACCACAACTCACATTAGGGGTGAGCAAATAATGGTTCGTAAAACCGTACAGACCGGTAAGTTCGGTCTGGTCCGGTCCATAACGAGTTCGGTCCGGTCTGCGGTCCGCAAATTTTGGTAAATTCGATCTTTGGTCCGGTTAAAAAACGGTCCGACCGTGGACCGGACCGTAGACCGACTTTTATGTAAAATACATGTATATTTGTTAGTACATTATGTAACAAATACAAATAAAGTACACATATAAGTACTAGCAGCATAAATATTTTCTATTAACGTTATATAATTGTTAGAAGTAACTAATATTATCTACTTTTTACAATTAAATAAGTTGTGAAAAAAGTAAAATGGCTGATTACGGTCTAAACGGTCCGGTCCGGTCCGATCCTGTCCGGTCCGGTCTAGCCCTACCTCGAAACATACTGGTCCCGATCAGGTCCTACTTCAAAACGGTCTGGTCCATGTTTACAAATCGGTCCTTGATCTGGTCTAGTCCGATTATGGACCGATGCTCTCCCCTAACTCACATAGATAGACAAAGTCCGCTTACCAACACTTTCATAGATAGGCAAAAGTGTACTTAGGTACGCAAACGGTGGACGATAAAAGCACCACACTCCAAAATCCAAACATTTCTGGGCATAGCTCACCACACCAATGTTGGATTCATACTAACAACACATAACGTTTTAACCGCACGGATCGTTTGCACAATCCAAATTACGTCCAAAAATTTTGAAACCAGTGTAAATTATTGTTCAAACCGCAACCTTCGGCGTATTCATTATAACCAAATCTATACTACATAGGAAAGGGCATCTGGGGTTTTCTATGCAATATTTACGATCATTTTTCTAAATTACGAACTACCCCTTAGTTCTTATATGCAATTTGAGAATACCAAACTAGGGGGCTCGTTGCAGTATTTACGAATACTAGCATGTCATCGATTCTTCTAGAGTTTTCCCATCGGCCTGCCCGCTGCTAGGTTTCTCGTTGCACGGAGGTTTCCCTGCAAGCTGCAAGGGTTTCGCCGCGCAAGGAAAACCTACCCACTGCCTGGCACCGGGCACCCTCTCCCCTGGCAGTCCTTGCTCCCTCCATTACTTCAGTACTGAAGACGAATTGCCAAGGCCGCCATTATATCCACCGCTCAGGTACCTTCTGCAAGTCGTCGTGTCCAAATCAAAAGCAGCACTGGTCTGCCTTATGTTTTATTGCGAGTTCTATTGGAAGATAGGTCGTCTGGCATTAGTAATGCAACTTTTTCCAACAAGACTTTAGAGTTTAAAATGCAATTATTTCAGAACCTTCCTAAATCATGGGGGTGCCTACCTTTTCCAACCAAGGTGATCTGACTTCCCGCTGCTTAACTCTTGAGAGGACTCTAGAGGTTTCAGTACCTGCACATCCTCTCTGTAGGTGGTAGGGTTAGAAACATCGATCGTTGTTTGAGGAGCAGATCGAAAAGGCTTGTCAAGGTGTCTTTTGGTTCTATCTCAGTTTGGGGTAGTAGGGTCAGCAACCTCAGGCGCTGCTTGCAAGGCGAATCTAGAAGGCTTTGCGGAGAAGGTAAGTGTGGTCTATTTTTTTTTCTTCGTCACTTCTACTTGCTTTGTAAATTACTGACGAATCTATATTTTTTATTTTCAATTTCTTGTTTTTTGGCTTGTGGTGTGCCTCTCTTGCCCCCATCGCGAGTTGCATGTGTGGTTTGGTCGAGGTTATTTATGCCTCATGTCTCCTTTCTTTCTCCATTCCATTAAGAAATCGCATTCATCCACATCTCTTCCCATTAGATGTTGGTCGCTTGCTATGCCTCATATGGTTGATAGTTCCATTTGTTCTAACTTCTAAATATATGGCTCACATTTTAAACTGTTCTACAAGTAACCCATCAAACCGATGCTCCTGCCCTTTTTTCTAGGTGGAATCACATCCTAACTCCTGAGGTTGGGATTTACTTCGCAGAACCCGAATGGACTCCTTACTATTTTTTTCCCGTTGCATGCACTAACTTTGTGTGCAATTGACAACAATCACAATTATTGGAGTTTGTAGTCTTCAGTCGTTACATCTTGCTATTATTCAGGCTCTTATTTATTTATTTACTTTATGAATTCATCTTTTCTTGCACGGGATTTTCTTATGTAAGCTTTTGTAGTATCAAATTATTTTTGTTCTGGATCAACTTCAATATAAAGACTTATGTTTTAGCCGTATACTTTTCTTGCATTAAAAGCTAGCTATAGGTTTTGTACAACCTGGGGATTTGACTTCGCCCATTGTCTTGGAAAACATCATGGTTTATGTCTATAGTATATATAAGGTGGGTGATTTGCATCACAGAATATGTATCTCTTTTATTACTGCAAACCAATGAAACACAGAAGGATCGGTTGGGATTTTTTGGAGGAAATTGCATGAAGGCCCTTACTTGACTTTTAGTTTTTCCTTCCTGTAGATGTTAGCATGTGTGAGTTTAAATGGGGTTGCCAAGTTGGCAGGCCTTTGATTTTGTACTTCAATTTCTAGAGACAGATTGCCTAGGGGAGTGGTTTTGGATCTTCGATCGGCTAAGTATTTGTTGGAAATGTTACTGGAGGACAAAAAGGTAGAGTGTTATAACCTCAATTTTTCAAATTCAGAATTTAAATGTAATTTCTCCTTTTAAATACATATGAACATGCAATTGTTGTATTTGACTTGAATTTATGGATGTCATTAACAAATAGCCTTGCTTGTGTTATTTCATAGGCCTTATTTGCTATTCGGCCCAATACCAAGAAAAAGAAAAATAAAAGGAAAAAGAAATTCAGTTAATAAAAGAATATGTAAGAAAAGGAGAAAAGAAAGAGGTAGAAGCCTCTAGAAGGCTAAGAGGTAGCCTCGAAAGGTAGATTTTGTGTCTTTGGGGTTTCTTGGGTTCCAAGGAGCCCAAGTTGCCAAGATAATAAGAAATGAAATAGAAAATATCAATTAAATTGGTTTTATTTAAAGGATGACTTGCTTATGAAGGAAATACCCCTTTCCTTTGGAATTTGGGTTTCAAAATTTGATACACGAGTAGATAATGCCGATCCAAAGTTTCCTTTAAATGTTGAAAGAGAAAGGATAAATGAGGAGAGAGTTATGGATTTTACAAGTTTCCAATGAATTGAATGAAATAATACATGATTTTCTCGTTTTAAAGGAAAAAGGGAAACTCGGGGGCGATGACAGCCAGTGGATCCCCGCATGGTTCAGAGGACCATGGATCTAATGATGGTTGTACATCTTCTACCCTGAGTCACAGAAGGAAAGGAAGAAAGGAAAAACTGGAATTTGCTCGTGTTTAATGCAATAAAGAGATATGGACAAGTCCATCATCTTCGGGAGTCTGTTCCGAGGAGGACTAACCCAACTTGTGGGTGATTTCATGGAGAATTGGAGAAGTCCCCAATTCATCGGGAATCTGTGATGAACCCTATATATAGGGTAGAGCGGGTGGTCGCACGAGCAACCCCACAAACCATGCCCTCACGTCTGGAGCACTGCGGCGATCGTGCCCGTGCTTTCAATTTGATCAAACACCCTGTCCTCCCCCCTCGTTTAGCAACAAACCTCACCGGAACACTGGCGGTTCGTTGGCGGTGAAGACACGAAGCTAGCCAACAATTGAAGAGTCGGGCGAGTTCGCGAGGAGTAGGCGGCGCTCTGGGACCGATCAGATTGATCGTAGGTGGACAGAAGCTCGAAGTCAACCCAAGAGTTGACCTTGGCTTGTTGTAGGCGCACGCGAGAGGTTGAAGAAGAACCTCTGCCAAATTACCAAAAAGCCCTCCCATGTCTTCAGCCCAGGAAAGGGTATTCTTGCCCTTTTCTTTCTTTTGTTCGCAAAAGAGATACACGTCACGAATCGTTGGATTTCCGCGTGGTCCAGTGGACCATTGATCGAACGGCAAACCATTTTCAGAAAATAATAAATAATCCAAGAAAATGCTTTTCTTTGCAAAAACCGTAGTAATTAATAGGAAGGTCGGATGAAGAAACTTTATATATGAAAAATGATCATAAATCCCACAAGCTAGTTCTACAATTATATCAACTAGTACACATGAGTGTCATAATAGCAAGTGAAACCCTAAAAGAAAGTAGAAACCCTAGGAAGCAAGTTAGATTGAATATATCTTAACAACATGAGTAGTAAAGGAAATTGTATGGTCATTTTAGGATCCTTGTTGAGTGAATTGCTTGCTTGCTTGGATTTCATACTTACTTGGAATATTACTATCTTGATTCGGCTGAACAGGTATGTGGTTATTTATGAATAATCGATCTAGTTTCATGAAGTTTTCTCGAACGTTTGATCGATTGGATGCAACCTAAACTGTTGAGTGTATTTATGCAATCCTATAAAGTCACTATGATTATCACAATTAAGTATATATGTGCATTCTCGAACCTACATGCCACCTTGATGTATGATGCCTGACCAAGCCCCAGAGGGAAGGTCTATTCGGTCAAGCCCCATAGGGAAGACCATTGGGCACTAAGAGGTGACCCCAGGCACCAAGCTTAGGATGGAGAAGGTGGCCTTATGTCCCTTGCAAGGACAAAACCCTAAGAGAGGGTAATCCATATTTTAGGGCAAAAGTGGTTGAGAATGTCACACTGAAAATGTAATTTGGATTGTTAAGAACTTATTTGTGATAATTAGGTTGTTAGAAAGTATTTGTGAAAATTTTGATTGTGCCCCACATATTCTTATAGAAATATACTGACCGACATTTTGATTGTCGGCGTTTTAGGTACAATCATTGAAAAGGACAAATAGTAAACTGAAACATTGTGAAGGTATGAATAATTAGTTCAAGGAGGATTAGATAGATAGACTCCATCTGTGGATAGAAGACTAGAAATCTAATTTTTTTTACAAGGTATGCAAGAGATTTATTTTATTCTAGCTTTCCAGTTTAGTTTTAGTAGAAGTTGATAACTATTATTGATTAAATGTCAAACCACTGATCTGAATATGTGGGGATAACGTCTTTGACCTTTTGGTCTCCCTTAAGTGGAGGTTATTGGGAGGCGAGGTTGTTACATTTGGTATCAGAGTCGTGGTTTCTCATTTAATCCTTAGTAATTATTAAATTTTGCAAACTCTATAGAACCAAGGGAGTTATTAGAGGATTTTCCAAAAGACAGAGGTGTCTTGAAAAGGATCACAATTTGGGGGTTGGCAATATTTTCCTCTGGTCGGTCACGAGGAATCTCGGATTTAGTGTGACTGTCTGGCCAATGTCTGCGGTTCTGACTCGAAATAAGATGCCTTTAGGACTCTCTCATCTATTTCGTCCCTTCTCAACCCGAATTTAATTAAGGATTCTAGGATTTAGAGTGTTTCTCTCCCTTCCCCACCCTCTTGAGGTAAAGGTAAGTATGATAAGGATTAAGGAATCCTTCATCAAATTAGTAAAAGATACATAAACAAGATGTCATCGGCATAAGTATAACTAGTTTAAATATCAACTAAAGTTTGATTGTATGCTTATGTAGATATCTCATGTGAAGACTGTAGCTATCCCCGAGGCCACCAAGAACCCTGCTAAGGGTTAGCCTCCACGTAAGGGAAAGGGATCTTCCGAGAAGAGGAAGAGGAACCATGGTGGTGAGTCCTCAAGGAAGAGGAAGAGACTTGAGGGAGCTTCAGAAGAAGGCCCCAATCCCAAGCCACTACCTTTCGACAACCCCGAGATGGACCCGGAAGAGGAATACATGTCCGAGGACAAGGTTAAGTTTGAGGAGAATCAGACCGGTGGTCCAGGACCGACATTGGTGATTCCCACCCTTGATGCCCTATGGATGGAACAATAGAAGAGGCTAACTGAGGCTATTAGTGCCCTGGCCCTCAAGGATATAGCCAGAGCTAAAAATGGTGAGTCACTTTTCGTTTGTCCCCGACTTGGAGTCACCATTCTGGACTTTGTCAAGTTGAACATCGAGAGATTATGGGGAGAGGATAAGACCGAAGTGGTCGACAAAGCAGATGTTTGGATGCTGGAAATCGAGAATGGTTTCTGCATGCTTCAGGTATAGCCAAACAAGAAGGTTCTTTTTTCTACTCATCTCTAGGAAGGAGTAGCCAATATCTAGTGGGAAAACCACATCATGGGACGAGATTTAAGTGAAGAACCGATGGCATGGACCGACTTCAGGACTATATTCACCGCCAGATTCATTCCCACCTCAACTAAGAATGAGAAGGAAAGAGAGTTCACCAACATGACCCAATGTAACTTATCCGTTGTGGATTTTGGCCTCAAGTTTCGCATCCTGGAATGTTTTGGACACATGATGGATGAGGAAAGAAGAGTGGACCATTTTGTGGAGTGTCTTCACCCTGCAATCAAACCACACATGATGGCGAGTAAACCAGCAACTTTATCTGAAGCCTACAACACCTCCTTAGACATGGAGAGGATAGTGATGCCTGCTCAGAACCCACCCAAAGGATATCTGAGTTTCACTGAAGGTACTCAAGGACAGAAGAATGACCACAAGAAAGGATAAGGACGTAACCACAACAAGAGCAAGCATGGACACAAGGAAAAACCATGTGGCGAGAGTCACTTTCAGAAGTGTCATACCTGCGGATGGACACATCCTGGGAAGTGCCACTTCTAGAAGAGGGTGTGCTACCATTGCCAGTAGGAGGGACACTTCGTCACCAACTGTCTTCTGCCTAATCCAAGAGGTCTAGTGGCAGCGACACCCCCAGCAGGAGGAGGAGTACCAAGTGGAGGTCCACCTATTAGAGAGAGAAGGCAAGCCAGAGTGTTTGCCATCGACAATGAAGAAGCTCAGGCGAATGCTAATAGGTTAATCGAGGGTAATAACCCACAGAGTTTTCCTTTCAATTTAGTTTGATCATGTAATAGCAGTCTGATATAGTATAAAACTATGTAGGCATGCTTGAAGTCTTGGGACCTAATGTAAAAGCTTTTTTTTTTATTCTGGTTCTACTAATACTTTTATTTCAAGAAATCTGGCAACTATGCTTTGTTTGGACATTAAGGATTTAGGCTATGTTTTGGATGTTACAACCCTGAGTGCTCGGATATATACATCTCTTTTAAAAACCCCTGTCTTTCCAGTTAAGTACCTGAGTCATGAGCTTCCCACTGACTTCATCCTCCTCGATATGAATGATGTAATCATTGGTATGGATTGGCGTTACACCTATAGAGCACAAATTGACTATAGAGAGAAGAAGATCCTTATTAGGAAACTTGGTCATCCACACTTTACCATTCGAGGAAGGAGAGATGCGACTACCAGCTTTTATATGTCGGCTTTGAAGGCTGAGTAGATGATATCCAAAGGATGCCAAGCATACCTAGCCATAGTCACCGAGCCTGAGGCCAAGGTACGACCCTTAGAGGAGATAGAGGTTGTCCAGGAGTATGCAGATGTGTTTCCTGATGATCTACTAGAGATTCCCCCTGAGAGGGAGGTAGATTTCTCTATTGAGTTATCTCTCGAGACTAGCCCTATATCTAAGGCACCCTATAGAATGGCCCCAGTTGAGTTTCTTGAGTTGAAAACTCAGTTGTAGGAGTTGTTAGATAAAGGTTTCATCTGACCTAGTACCTCACCATGGGGAGCACCAGTCCTTTTTGTGAAGAAGAAGGATGGATCACTCCGGATGTGTATTGATTACCGGATGATCAACTAGGCGACCATTAAGAACAAGTACCCCTTACCTAGGATAGATGACCTTTTTGACCAAGTCAAATCGGCCCGAGTATTTTCCAAGATCGATTTGAGGACAAGATACCATCATGTGAGGGTAAGAGGTGAGGATATACCTAAGACGGCTTTATGAACCCGATATGGCCATTATGAGTTTGTGGTCATGCCGTTTGGGTTGTCCAATGCACCCACTGTCTTTATGAACCTTATGAACAGTGTGTTCCAACCCTTCCTTGACTCTTTTTTGATCGTGTTCATAGACAACATCTTGGTGTATTCTGATGACTTAGTTTAACACTGAGACCATCTCGGTAGAGTCCTTAATATCCTAATTAAGAAAGCAAAAGTTCTATGGAAAATTCTCAAAATGTGAGTTTTGGATAGACCGAGTCATGTTTCTCAGACACATCATCTCAGGAGGAACGATCACCATAGTGTAGGGTTTTAAGGGAGGCAGAGACAACAGTGGAAACAAAAAATTTCTCCCCCAAACCTGGAACAAGGAAACGCGTCAACGTCTATACAATAGGAAATGATGGTTTGTGGAATCATACCTTGTCCTGAGGCTTGCTCGGCAACAATACCTCGCGCCTTGAGCGGTCTTCACCTCCAGTCTTGGACGGTGTCTGTGCAGCTCCTGGTCACACCGGGACTAACGACTCCTGGTCTCACCGGGACTGTCCTCCGAGCGGCAAAAACCTCCCTCCTCTGAAGTAGTCCACACAGACCACCTGGAACTCCAATCTCCTTGTCCCAAATGGAATTGGAAGGAGTCGCACCTTCCTATCAGTGTACTAGTCTCCAACACACTCTCCTGCCACCAGTCACATCTGCAGTTGTCTTTCCCATGTTGTGCCTCCCTTATCGGGTAGCACTTGCTCGGGCTCTCTCTCGGTTACCAAAACCAGATAGAACGACAACTTCACAGAGCAACTGGTTGCACTGAGTTGTACTTTGAGAAGCCCCCAATACCCCTATTTATAGGAGGGTCATGGGACAGGGTTCTCCATCCCGGGAAATATGAGACTAAAGCAGGAGTAGAAGGGTTCGAGATTTTCCACAAAAACAACCAACTCGCAACCTGAACCGATCGTTTCACAACTGAAACGGTCGGTTGGGGACCTGAACCGGTTGGTTGACACCTCAACCGATCGGTTGGGACCCATGAGCCGGTCGGTTCACTTCTGAACCGGTCGGTTTGTGGTCCTAACCAGTTCCCGATTGACTTTCCAACTTTTGTTTCTAATTGGTATCAAATACCAATCCTTGTTCCAATCAAATTGGGTAAGTGAAACGAAAGAAAAATTCTCACCAATCCTACTTTCCCAACTTGCCCGGTTGCAACAGTTGAACCGATCATTTCAACACTTGAAGCAATCGTTTCACCTTGATCATGAGCCGATCGACTCACCACCTGAGCCGACCGGTTCACCAAGCTGAGCTGATCGGTTCATCTCATGAGCCGATCGGTTGGGAGTGCAGATTGTGCAGAATCAGTCAATTGCGATTTCAATCAATCCGATACTCTAATCAATCTGTCCAACACCTTGAACACTATGATTTTGAGCTATCAATTGATTGAGTGTTTAATTGAACTACTAAACTCCTTTAGTAATCAATCTAAACATTGTTTGTGGACAAAACTCCTCTTCCAGGTTAAATCCTATGTGTGTGACCCTACAGGTCCATTTCACGTTGGCAGTAAAAGTCCATAACACTTATGACTGCACAAGCAAAGAGCGGTGCCTAGTCACACATCAGTGCTACCCAAGTGAAAAAGAAAGTTGGAAAACAAATTTCAATCCTACAATCCGTGAATGGTGTTACAGTGAATGGATAATTCCTTTGTCACTGATATCCCGAATGAACTCGAGGCATGAAACAGTCATCCTGTCAACATTCATTCAGTTTCTTGATCTCAGAGTAGATTGGAAGAGATATGTATGACATCAATATCACATATTGATTCATACATGCGTGCACACGCCTATTTCAATCCTACTCATCAAGTGGCCTTGGATATCAAACTCCCTCGGGAGGGACAATCCCATATCTATCACTCACCCCTCAAAAGCCCCATGTGTCAAAGCCTCCCAATCATCACCTTTATAACAACCCATGTTTCAGGACTATGTTTGATGATGTCAAAGTGTGCCCAATGACATGTGTTGAGTGTAGTGATTTCAGGTCAAAGAATCACACTCACCACCATCACTGTGAGTACTGACTGTGACTACCATGTCATGGTTCCATGTGTCAAACTCATGGTGGGTCTGTCCGGTACACTTGTTCTCTAACAAGTACCTATGTGTTTGGTTTGATATCAATATATCATGACTAATGAGATTTTGTCATCAACCAACACCACAATCTAGTCTTGTGTGTCATTGCTGTCTATCTACCTTCCACAATGACATCCCACTAGGGACATAATGAGAATGTACAAACTCTTAGCATCCGTATGATCTCATCGTTCAGGTCCTTAACCTGAAAGCATACATCATTGAGTACTGTCATTCTCTAGACATTCAATCTGTTCTAGGTCTACATCAAATGCAACCTGTACAAGATGAACTATGTGCTTTTCCTTTTGAGTAGATCAACTCATCACATGAATGACTTGCTCGTTCTGGCCCGGTCGTCTGGGTGCCACCATCCGATCAGTTGGCTCCTCCAACCGATCGGTTCACCTTGTCGTCGTACATCTCATTATGGCCGCCACCCGCTCGTCTCGCTCCTCGAACTGGTCATCAACCAATCAGCTCACTCCTTGAACCGATCGTCTGGAACGTAAACCGATCGGTTCACACCTTGAACTGATTGTCTCAGCTGTCGTCAGGATATCCTCCGTTCTTTGACATAACAGGAAATAAAAATCTATCCCATTTTACATTGTTAAAAGAGAAACCTCGAGTTACATTCGAGGGGAGCAACGGTAGAAAAGAAATCTCGAATTATTTCGAGTTACATCAGGAATAGGAGAAGGAAGATCGGTGCGCAGACCGAGATGCAAGCAACCACATACAACCATACACAGATATGGTTTATTGGCCATAACCACGCTATACATCCACCACAAAACTCGTTTAAGGGCGACGCATATCGAGTGCATTCATAATACATATCATATATGTAAATTGGGATTTGTGGATTTAGAATTGGACATGCATAAAGCCAATTTTATTTGCATCATATGAAATAAATAAAGGCGACAAACCAAAATCGATCATATCGATATTCCTAAAATATAGAGCAGTTGACGTGGCTCTGATACCACTGTAGGGTTTTAAGGGAGGCAGAGAAGGCAGCGGAAACAAAAATTTTCTCCCCCAAACCCGAAACAAGGAAACGCGTCAACGTCTATATAATAGGAAAGGATGGTTTGTGGAATCATACCTTGTCCCGAGGCTTGCTCGCCTTGTGCGGTCTTCACATCCGGTCTTGGACGGTGTCTCTGCAGCTCCTGGTCGCACCGGGACTGACGACTCCTGGTCTCACCGGGACTGTCGGGATTGACAATTGTCCTCCGAGCGGCAGAAACCTCCCGCCTCTGAAGTAGTCCACACGGACCACCTGGAACTTCAATCTCCTTGTCCCACAAGGAATTAGAAGGAGTTGCACTCTCCTGTCAGCGTACTAGTCACCAACACTCTCCTGCACCAGTCGCAACTGCAGTTGTCTTTCCCTTGTTGTGCCTCCCTTATCGGGTAGCACTTGCTCGGGCTCTCTCTCGGTTACCAAAACCAGAGAGAACGACAACTTCACAGAGCAACTGGTTGCACTGAGTTGTACTTTGAGAAGCCACCAATACCCCTATTTATATAGGAGGGTCATGGGACATGGTTCTCCATCCCGGGCAATATGGGACTGAAGAAGGAGTAGAAGGGTTCGAGATTTTCCACAAAAACAACCAACTCACAACCTGAACCGATCGTTTCACAACTGAAATGGTCGGTTGGGGACCTGAACCTGTCGGTTGACACCTCAACCGATCGGTTGGGACCCATGAGCCGGCGGTTCACTTCTGAACCGGTCGGTTCGTGGTCCTGACCAGTTCCCGATTAACTTTCCAACTTTTGTTTCTAATTGGTATCAAATACCAATCCTTGTTCCAATCAAATTGGGCAAGTGAAATGAAAGGAAAATTCTCACCAATCCTACTTTCCCAACTTGCCCGGTTGCAACAGTTGAACCGGTCGTTTCAACACTTGAAGGAATCATTTCACCCTGATCATGAGCCGATCGACTCACCACCTGAGTTGACCGGTTCACCAAGCTGAGCCGATCAATTCATCTCATGAGCCATTCGGTTGGGAGTGTAGATTGTGCAGAATCAGTCAATTGCGATTTCAATCAATCCGATACTCTAATCAATCTATCCAACACCTTGAACACTATGATTTTGAGCTATCAATTGATTGAGTGTTTAATTGAACTACTAAACTCCTTTAGTAATCAATCTAAACATTGTTTGTGGACAAAACTCCTCTTCCAGGTTAAATCCTATGTGTGTGACCCTACAGGTCCATTTCACGTTGGCAGTGAAAGTCCATAACACTTATAACTTCACAAGAAAAGAGTGGTGCCTAGTCACACATCAGTGCTACCCAAGTGAAAAAGAAAGTTGGAGAACAACTTTGAATCCTAAAATTCGTTAATGGTGTTAGAGTGAATGTATAATTCCTGTGTCACTGATATCTCGAATGAACTTGAGGCATGGAACAGTCATCATGTCAACGTTCATTCACTTTCTTGATCTCAGAGTAGATTGGAAGAGATATGTATGACATCAATATCACATATTGATTCACACATGCGTGCACACACCTATTTCAATCCTACTCATCAAGTGGCCTTGGATATAAAACTCCCTCAGGAGGGACAAATCCCATATCTATCACTCACCCCTCAAAAGCCCCATATGTCAAAGCCACCCAATCATCACCTTTATAACAACCCATGTTTCAGGACTGCGTTTGATGATGTCAAAGTGTGCCCAATGACATGTGTTGAGTGTACTGATTTCAGGTCAAAGAATCACACTCACCACCATCACTGTGAGTACTGACTGTGACTACCATGTCATGGTTCCATGTGTCAAACTCACGGTGGGTCTGTCCGGTACACTTGTTCTCTAACAAGTACCTATGTGTTTGGTTTGATATCTCTATATCATGACTAATGAGATTCTGTCATCAACCAACACCACAATCTAGTCTTGTGTGTCATTGCTATCTATCTACCTTCCACAATGACATCCGACTAGGGACAAAATGAGAATGTACAAACTCTTAGCATCTGTATGATCTCATCGTTCAGGTCCTTAACCTGAAAGCATACGTCATTGAGTATTGTCATTCTGTAGACATTCAATCTGTTCTATCACTATCTCTTTTGACTGAACCAGAAAGAATTGGAAGCTTGCCTTTGATGTTTATCAAATCAATCTTAATGAATCCCACCAATCATCCCATGATTGGCTCTCAGGGCATACATACCAACACATAGATCTAGCTAAAGTATCGGTAGTACGAGACTGGCCTGCACCGAAGAACCCCTCTGAGATTTGTAGCTACTTGGGGTTGGCCAGATACTATCGGCGCTTCATCAAGGATTTCTCGAAGACCGCCTTACCGCTTACCATGTTGACTCGGAAGGTTGTGAAGTTTCTATGGTCCGATATATGTGAGGATCATTTTTAGGAGCTAAAGGAGAAGTTGACCACCGCCCCAGTATTGACCCTACCTTCTGGAAATGATGGTTTTGTGATATTCACCGATGCTTCTAAGATGGGACTTGGTTGTGTGTTGGAACAGAATCGACATGTGGTTGCATATGCCTCACGAAAACTTAAGACCAACAAAGTGAACTACCCGATGCATGACTTAGAGCTGGCTACTATCATTCATGTGTTGAAGATGTTCACCCGACGCATGACTTAGAGTTGGCTACTATCATTCATGTGTTGAAGATATGGCGGCATTACATGTACGGTGCTACCTTGAAGATCATCACCAACCATAAGAGATTGAAGTACCTCCTAACATATAGAGACCTGAGCCTATGACAGCGACGATGGATGGAGTACATGAAGGATTACGACTTCACCGTCGCTTACCATCCTAGGAAGGCAAACGTCATAGTTGATGTATTGAGCAACAAGCAGCTCAGGTGTGCAGCTGTTTTGTCTAGTCAGTGGAAGAGTTTAGAGGAGTTGGTGGAGTGGACTCCACAACCGTTAGAGGATAGAGTTCGATTGACCAACATCCAAATTCAGTCAGAGTTGTTGAGCGAGATAGTAGCGGCACAATTGGTCAGTTCAGAACTCAACAAGATGAAGGGCATGATGAAGAAGCCACAAACCCATCTCACGGTGGGAATAGATGGAGGGATCAGATTTGAGAACCGTATATGGGTTCCTGAAGATTCTCTGTTGAAGGAATGTATCTTGCAAGAGGCTCATGGTTCTAAGTATATGGTACACTCGGGCACTACAATGATGTTTAAGGACCTGTAGAGGTATTTCTGGTGGCTAGGAATGAAGAGAGACATTGTGGCATATGTAGCCAGCTGTCTTATGTGCCAGATGGTGAAGGTTGAACACCAACAACCTGGCGGACTTTTACAGTCGATAGATATTCTAGAGTGGAAATGGGAGTAGATCACCATATATTTCGTGGTGGGTCTACCCCAGACCAAGAGAGGTCGTGATGTGATATGGGTTGTGGTAGATTGCCTTACCAATTCAGCACACTTCCTTGTCCTAAAGACCACTGCCAAGGTGTGAGACCTAGCTGAGCTATATACTAGGTAGATAGTATGTTTACATGGCGTACATGGTTCCATCATCTCTGATACAGGTACATGAGGAACTTGGTACAAGGTTAAAGTTTAGTACCACTTATCACCCCCAGGCGGATGGTCAGTCAGAGAGGACGATCCAGACATTAAAAGATATGTTGAGAGCTTGTGTGTTCGATTGGGATGGATTATGGGAGCAGTAGTTACCTTTATCCGAGTTCTCCTACAACAACATCTACCAAGCCAGTATCAGGATGCCTTCGTATGAAGCTCTTTATGGGAGACCGTTTCAGTCACCGCTTTACTGGGATGATGTCAGTGAGAGGACCTTGTTGAGGTCAGATGAGCTCCAAGTGTATGCAGATAAAGTCACTTTGATCAAGAAAAGTTTGAAGAGAGCCCAGGATCAACAGAAGTCATACGCTGATGCGAAGTAGACTAACGTGCAGTTCACTGAGGGAGAACATGTATTCTTGAAAATCTGACCGCTTCGAGCTATAGCCAAGAACAGAGGAAAGTTGATTCCCCGATACGTCGGTCTGTTTGAGGTGTTAGAACGGATTGGTGAAGCTGCATACCGTTTGGCGTTACCTCCTCAGTATAGTATGATGCATTATGTGGTTCACGTGTCCAATCTAAAGCGAGGCAAGTGTGTGTTTTGGGTTTTCTATGTAAACGACCTTAGAACTTCTATGTAATCACTTGTAATGATGAATTGACTTGTAACTTAGAAGAGAAAAATGTTTGGGACAAAATTCACCAAGTGCTAATCACTTTAAATGCAAATTAGAAAATTAATTACAGGCACTTGGTCGGTCGAGTTTCCCTGCCTTGAAACTCGATCGATCATCCTTGGTCAATTTTCTAAAGATTGCATCGGTCGAGTTGTGCACTCACAGAACTCGACCGATCAGGTAACTAGCCATTTCGAGTTTAAATGGTCGGTCGAGTTTTGTCAGGACAAACTCGAACGATCATTTGAATATCGTTTTTGTCTTTTACTTGATCGGTTGAGTTACCCTCATTGAAACTCGACCGATTGCACTGTATAGAATTTGCAGAGAAAAATGATGTGACTGTTGGTGAGTGTTTTGGGCAAAAATAGAGTCGTTTCCTTGAATAAAAAATGGCTATTTTTGCATTCAAGTGTCCCACAACTTAAAGGAACACCCTCAACTATAAATAGACCCCCTTGGAGTTCATTCCAACCTGCTCTTCCATTGCAAACTTGGTGCTAGCATAGTAGAGAGTGTTCCAAGCCCTTGAGCCCCTTTCTCTCTCTACCTTCAAGATAAATTCGTGAGCTATGAGTGAGTTAGGTCCTTGTGTATGAGAGCTATCCCTTGTATGCTGTAAAGCTCTCCATTCTCCCTTCCTACCACATATTCCCTTTGAAGATTGATTGAAGCTGCTTCTCCAAGTGAAAGAGAAGTGGATGCTGCTCTTCCCCGAGTGAAGGTGAAGATTGTTGCTGGTCTTCAAGAGTGAAGAAAGCTAGCTGCTCCAGATCTCCTAGTGAGGGAGAAACATGGAAAAGATCTCCAAGAGAAGGAGAGGTGCAAGGCAAAGCTCAAGTAAGGTGGGTAAATCCTGCAAGGCTGAAGACTAAAGCAAGAGTGGGTAAGTCCTTTGAAGAAGGCTGAAGACTACTTGCAAAGTGGGTAAGTCCTTGGTAAAGTAGAAGATCTTAGCTTGAGAAACTAAGTCCTTGGTTGTGTGGTTGTTGTACCTTGTAATCTTATTGTGATATATAAGAGAACCAAGTTGCAAATCCTAGAGTCTAACCAACTCTAGGTAGTGGACTGACATTGTTCCTAGGTTTAGGACGTGGAACCACTCTAAACCACATGTCCAAGTGCTTCCAATCCCTTATCTCTTATCCTTGCTTTGAATGCTAGATTAGGACATCAAATTGTTGTTTGGTTTAGTTTCTGCACTAAGTTTATATTGGTGGTCTAATTGATTTTGTGAAGTGTGTGTAGCTCTATTCACCCCCCTCTAGAGCCCATTATTCCAACAAGTGGTATCAGAGCAGGTCTTCTCCAAGTTACTTCAACAAGTAGGAGAAAATGGGCGATTCGGCTCTTGGTTCACTCAACCTTGAAGGAAGCTTCTCCATGAGACCTCCAGTCTTCGACGACACAAACTTTCTTTATTGGAAGAGGAGAATGCAATTCTACCTCCAAGGTGTGAGCTATGAAATGTGGAAGATTGTCCACCTCAAATATGAAGATCCAAAAGGGGACATCACCACATGGATTGAAGCTAAAATGAAGCATGCTCAACTCAACGCCAAAGTTGTGAGCATCATCTACGCCGCTCTTACTCCATCCGAGTTCAACCGGATCTCTTCTTGGGACACGACACATGAGATATGGCACAAATTTTGTGTCACCTATGAAGGAACCGAGCAAGTGAAGGAGGCCAAAGTCTACATATTTGGTGGTCTTCTAGAGAACTTCAAGATGGGTAAAAATGAGAGAGTGGCTGATATGTACACTAGGCTCAATGTCATCTTGAATAGCTTGGAAGCCCTTGGGAGTATAATGGATAGAGGTACTATCAATGCCAAGATCTTAAGATCTCTTCCTAAGAGATGGGAGCCTAAGGTCACTTCAATTGAAGAGGTGTACAAGCTAAGTGAGTTGTCAACCGAGGAGCTGGTTGGTAACCTCTAAGCCCATGAACCTTGGTTTGACAAGCAAGAAGAGGAAGAGAAGAGAGAAGAAAAAGAGTCTAAGAAGATAAATGACACAACCTTCAAAGCACAAATTGAAGAAATGGTCTGGCAACAACAACTCGCATTGAAGTCTCCCAATCTTTCCTCAAGTGAAGATGAAGGTTCCAACGAGCATGAAGCAAACTACTGAAAGGGGAAACACTTCAAGAGCAAGCCCTCCTCCTCAACTCCAAGATGCTATGAGTGTGGTCAAAAAGGCCACTACAAGAGTGACTTCCTAAAGGCCAAGAAGAGCCATCACAAGAGCAACCACAAGAACGATGACAAGTACAAGAGAGAAGCCAAGTACAAGAGGAAAGACAAGAAGGAGAGAAGATCCAAAGATGTAGCTCATGCAGTGTGGGAGGAGTCTTCTTCAAGCTCCTGAAGCTCCGAAGATGGAGAATGTCATCTATCTCTCATGGCCTCTACTAGTGAAGATGTATGTGAGGTAAGTGAGGTAAGCAAGGTAAGTGAAGTAAATTTTCTAGAGCTGCCTAAAGAAACTATCATTGATATGCTTAATGAATGCCAATCATCTTTTGCTAAATGCAAATCTAAGAGGAAAATGTTAGGCAAGATAGTTGATGATCTTTATGCTAAAATTGATATTCTTGATAAAAATGAAAAATTGCATCTTGAGAGTATAGATTCCTTGCAAGGGAAATTTCTTGACCTTGAACTTCAATACAATGGAGTAGAGGTTGAGAATGGTGTATATCTTAAAAATATTGAAAATCTTAAGATAGAAAATCAAAAGTGCCTAGATGAGTTTGAGGTTCTTAAAACTGAAAATGTAGAACTCAAACTTATTGATGATGCTAGGAGAGATGAAGTGTATGCTTATCAAAGAGAGATTGTTGTGCTTAAATCTGAAAATGCCAAATTGTTTGCTCAAGTTAATGATTTATCTTCTAGGCCTGTTTTGCCAAGAAATGAAGTTGCTAGCTTAACTTTAGAAAATGATTCCCTTATTACTAAATCCCTCTGTCTTGAGGCCGACCTTTTGCATGCTAAAGAACATCTTGCTAGTCTTTCTACTACTGTTATAAATCTTAGTTATAATAATGCTAAGTTAAGATCTACTTTGCAAAGGTTTCTCTCGGGAAAGAAATCCCTCAATGATGTCCTAGAATACTCTACCAAACATGTTGGTACTAGTGGTTTGGGATATGATGGTACTGCTCCCAAAGGTAAGAAAAAGAGCAAGAACAAGGGTAAGAAGAAGAGTGTGGAACTTCCCATTTTCCATGGAGAGACTTCCGGCTCTAAGAACCCTATGGTTTGTGTTCATTGTAAATGTGATGACCATTACTCCACTCATTGTCCTTACAAGTCCAAGGGGACCAACCCAAAGATGAAATGGGTTCCCAAACAAACCCCGGATCCCAAAGTTTGAGTTGGGTTCCGACATCCTTCTTTCTTGCAGGTTAAAAAGAGATGGATTGTTGATAGTGGCTGCTCTAAGCATATGACTGGAGAAATCATCCATTTCAACAAGTTTGTGAAAAAGAAAGGAGGATCAATAACCTTCGGGGACAACAAGAAGGGTAAGGTCATAGGTGAGACTGATGTAAGCAATGAGCTATGTATTAAAAATATGTTGCTTGTTGATGGCCTACATCACAATTTAATTAGTGTTAGTCAACTTTGTGACAATGGATATCTTGTGTTGTTTACTTCTTTAGAATTCTTGCTTCTAGATTCCCTCTCCTACAATGTCATATATAAGGAAACTAGAAATGGTAATCTTTATGTTATTATTCTTGATGCTCTTAAGCCAATACTAAATAGATGCTTGGTTGTGGATAAAAACGATCTTTCTCTTTGGCATCGTCTTTTGGGTCATGTGAATTTGCATCAAATGAAGAAGTTGAACAAAAAGGATTTGGTTCTAGGATTTCCTAAATTGAACTTTGATAAGGATGAGGAATGTCAACCTTGTACACAAGGGAAACAAACCAAATCCTCCTTCAAATCCAAAGGATTCATGAGTACCAAGAGAGTTCTTGAACTTCTTCATATTGATCTATTCAGACCAATGAGAACGCAAATGCTTCGTGATTCCAAGTATTGTCTTGTTATTGTTGATGATTTCTCTCGATATACTTGGACCTTCTTTCTCATTTCTAAAAGCAATAATCTTGATGTTTTCTCGAGATTTTGTAAACGGGCTGAAAACGGAGCTTCTTGCCGAATTGTTTCTATCCGTAGTGATCATGGGGGAGAATTTGAAAATGATCTTTTTGAGTGTTTTTGTGAAAAACTTGGTTATTCACACAATTTCTCTTATCCTCGCACGCCTCAACAAAATGGGGTTGTTGATAGGAAGAACAGATCGCTACAAGAGATGGCTAGGACCATGCTTCTTGAGTATGACACTCCTAAGAAGTTTTGGGCTGAAGCTGTTAGCATGTCATGCTTTGTGCAAAACTGAGTTTTCACGCATCCTTCTTTAAAGAAAACCCCCTATGAACTGG
Source organism: Alisma plantago-aquatica (assembly GCA_963693085.1). Taxonomy (NCBI): domain Eukaryota; kingdom Viridiplantae; phylum Streptophyta; class Magnoliopsida; order Alismatales; family Alismataceae; genus Alisma; species Alisma plantago-aquatica. The sequence goes on along the minus strand of OY856414.1, from coordinate 298,514,379 downwards.
TAGAAAGCCGTCTATTGATTTCTTTCATATTTTCGGATGTCCTTGTTTTATTTTAAACACAAAGGATTCTCTTAACAAGTTTGATCCGAAATCCTATAAGGCTTTCTTCCTAGGCTATAGCACTACTAGCAGGGCATATAGAGTATTCAACATTGAATTGTCTAAAATTGAAGAATCTATCAATGTTAAGTTTATTGAAACTAACCCTGTAGTTGGCAAGCATGTTGGTGATGATGATGTTGCAGATGAATTGATCCCCATCTTAAAAGACCTCAACATCAAAAATAAAGGTAAGAAGGTAATAGAAGAAGAAGAAGAAGAAGAAGAAGAAGAAGAAGAAGAAAAGAAGGATCCCACTCCCCGCTTTGCAAAGAATCATCCCAAGGAGTTGATCATTGGCAACCCGTTCGAGAGAGTGAGGACGCGAGCTGCTCATAACAAAGAACAAGTAGATAGTGCCTTAATCTCCCAACTAGAGCCAAAGAACATCAAAGAAGCCCTTGGTGATGATGAGTGGATCCTTGCCATGCAAGAAGAGCTAGAGCAATTTGAGAAGAATCGTGTGTGGACCCTAGTGCCAAGACCAAGTGATAGAAAAATCATTGGCACCAAATGGGTCTACCACAACAAGCTAGATGAGCAAGGAAAAGTGGTAAGAAACAAAGCAAGGTTAGTAGCACAAGGTTACAACCAACAGGAAGGTATTGACTTTGATGAGACTTATGCTCCTGTTGCTAGATTAGAATCTATTCATATGCTACTTGCCTTTGCTAGTTACAAAAATTTCTTATTATATCAACTGGATGTTAAAAGTGCATTTTTGAATGGTACAATCGAGGAGGAAGTATTTGTTGCTCAACCTCCGGGCTTTGAAAATGATACCCAATCATATTTATTTGTTGGAAAAAGCTATCTATGGACTCAAACAAGCACCTCGAGTTTGGTATGAGAAACTAAAGAACTTTTGTTAGATAACGGGTATGTCATGGGCAAAGTTGATTCTACCTTGTTTCTAAAACATACTTCTAACCATTTTCTTATAATTCAAATATATGTTGATGATATCACTTTTGGCGGGACAGATCTTGATCTTTGCAAGGAGTTTAGTTCTCTTAAGCAGAGTGAGTTTGAAATGAGCATGATGGGTGAGTTGACTTTCTTCCTCGGCTTTCAAATCAAGCAAATAAAAGAAGAAAACGTCATCAACCAAGGAAAGTACACAAGTGAACTACTCAAGCACTTTGGGATGGAGAATATGAAGCTGATGGATACACCCATGTCAAACACCGCCAAACTTGACAAAGATGAAGAAGGTGAAAAGGTTGATGAGAAGCTCTATAGAGGTATGATTGGAAGTTTACTTTATTTATCTGCCTCTAGACCTGATATTATGTTTAGTGTTGGCTTGTGCGCTCGCTTTCAATCTAACCCTAAGAAGTCGCATCTTATTACTGTTAAGAGGATTTTGAGGTACTTAGCCAAAACCCAAAATTTTGGACTATGGTATCCTAAATCAAAGGATTTTACTCTTAGAGCACATAGTGATGCAGATTATGTAGGGTGTTTGGTTGATAGAAAGTGCACAAGTGGCACTTGCTTCATTCTAGGACCATGCTTAGTGTCTTGGTTCTCCAAGAAACAAAGTACAGTGGCATTATCAACTACTGAAGCTGAATACATTGTAGTCGGAAGTTGTTGTGCACAGGTCCTATGGATGAAGCAAATGCTCCAAGACTTCAACATATTTTTTGATGCTTCTCCTATCTTTTGTAACAATACTAGTGCAATTAATCTATCTTACAATCCTATATTGTATAGTAGAGCCAAGAATATAGAGGTTCGCCATCATTTTCTTTGTGACCACATTGCCAAGAAAGATATCTATATCACACATGTGGACACAGAAAATCAGTTGGCGGATATCTTTAAAAAACCTCTAGCTAGAGATCAATTTAATTTTATTCGATCTAAACTGCTTATTGTTGACTTGAATGATCTTGCCATGTGATCTAGCTAGTTGTCTCTTTCCTATATGCTTTCTCATGTATATCTTCACCTTGTTTTTGCCTATATATGCTTATTTGCGCTTAAATTGCCTGTCAACATGCTTAGTTTTTGCTTGTTTTTGGGTTTTTATCGAATTGTATGATTTATCACTAAATAGTGCCCAATGATGAGCTAAATGTGCCTAAGTATGTTAATTATACATAATAGAATGGAAAAATGAATTTAATTGGCATGTATATGGCTAGAATCTAAGAATGTGACTGTTAGATCAGGTTGACCTTCGGTCGAGTTTCCACCCTAGAAAACTCGACCGATCAGGAGCCGAGAGCAGTTCTTCAGTGGATCGTTTGGTCGAGTTTACCACACTTAGAACTCGACCCATCGACGGGATGAGCCAACTTAAAAGTTAGGATCGGCCGACTATTTTCCCTTGCAACTAGAAAATAGTCGATCGATTCCTTACCTCTAAGCCCTAAGCTCTCACACCCAGCCCTAAACCTCCTATTCCTAACCCTAGGACGACCTAGCAACCCCGTTCTTGACCTCTCTGGGTGCTCGTGGTGGTGTTTCTTCGGCGTTTGAGGTTTGCTCTTGCTCGTGTGCACGTTTTTCTCCTTGTTTTTGTTTCCATTGCTTCCCATAGACGAAAACCTGCTGCTACCGGCAATGCTCAAGCCTCTTCCTCGACTAATCACTTGATTACGTTCAATAACACCTCTTTTGTATCTCTTGAGGCGGTAAATCGGTATAAGGATCTTCTTCCCCGATCTCCTTTTCCGTTTCTCCCCTTGGTTGACCCAAATTGTTTTCAAGCGGTTATTACCTCTGTTTCGAGGCTTCTCGCCAGCCATAACATGTCTGCCCTTGCGATCGAACATGACTGCTTTAACAATCACATGTCTAGTACTAAGGCAGTACGCGAGTTCTACGCAAACTTGCGTTGGAACTACGATACACTTGTTCCCCCACCGAATACTAAAGTAGTTCTTAATTCGATGATCGTCGGTCTGTTTCCAAATCTTTGAGGATACATTAAACCTCTTTTTTGCTGGATACGAGGAAAACATCACTTTGCGTAAGGACTATGGACAATATTTCGATCTTCTTGACCCGGAAGGTTTTTATAAACACCATGAATTGACGCTACTGGACATTCATCGATTTTTAAAGAAACCCGACGTGGCCTACAAGAAGAAGTCTACCCTGCCTTCATCCTCTCTTGACCTTCAGAGGCGCATACTAGCCTTGGTGATTAACTGTAATGTCCATCCTAAGCAAAATCAAACAGACATTGCGTAAAACACCGTGGTCATTATGTATTGTTTGCTAAACAATATCGGTGTCAAATGGGCCAGAAATATCTTACACCACATGACCTATTTCGACACCAGCAAGAATACCAAAGGCACCCACCCTCCCTACCCAGCTCTGATCTGTGGTCTTTTCCAGTTCACCACTGATAAATCCCTCTTTTCTGACTTCCATTACGCAGTTGCTAGAAAATGTGTGTGTATTAGTAAGACCACTCTTCAGAAGGTTGTCCCTATGTTTTCTCCTGCCTCTGGTGCTTATGCTTCTGCCTCTGCCTCTTCCTCTGCTGACCAACCCTCCTCCACCCATGCTCCACCTCCGTAGCCACATTCCCGACCCAGTCGTGTGTCCTTCCGTGCTTCAAATGAAACCCTCCTGGGATATATGATGCATGAATAGGCTTACAACCGACAGGTTCAGGAACACCTGCACTAGGATCTGTGTTCAATCATGTCTACCATGAACCTATCTTGTGCTTCACCCTATCCCACCTACCATCCATACCCAGGTAGTGCTTATGCTTCTTATGCATACAAGCATTACTTCCCTGCTCCCGAGCCTTCTGTTGTTGCTCCGCCACTGTTTACTGCTGATAGTTTTGTTCCTACATTCCTGTCGTTACCTGCTGGCCCCCTAGGCACTCTGCTCACCTCCTTGGGAGACTCTGCTTCATCCTTCCCACAGGCCAAGGAGCTTCTTGCTCTTGGTATGTCATGGGCTGAGCAGAATGCCCGCTGGCCCGATCGTTCTTTTGGTCCTCCTGATGATGAGGAGATGCCCGACCAGGCTGAGGATGTTGATGACGATGTCGATGCTGAAGACGGTGATGGTGAGGATGCTTCCGACGAAGATGGTGGTGAGGGTGTTGGATCTGATGCTGGCACTGCTGCTCCGCCTTCAGACGGGGATGAGGACTAAAACCCTGGCGAGGATGATGATACCGTAGATATCGATAGCTTAGATGTTTAGGTGGTTTCTTAGCTTCTAGTCTAGAATGTCAATCATATACATCTTTCTAGACTCTTTTGTATAAGAAACGTCCTGGCACATTATTCTGAGCTGTACTATTTTCTTATCTCTATTTTCTCGCTTTATGGTTGTAGTTGCTTTCATGAGGACATCTATCTGAGTTGTAATATCCTAGATATGCACTTTGGCTATTTACTATATTTTATCTTATGCTTGGTGTTTTTTGAGCTATATTTTGATTATGACTTGGATTGTGTGTTCTCCTCTGTGGTTGTGTGCTATATGCTTTTAAATTGCTATTTCCTACCTTGCATACATGTTTTTGGTTGAGTTTTGGAGAAGACCTGGTTTCTTGCTTTTCTACCCCCTCTCTTTTTGATAATGTCAAAAGGGGGAGAGATATTTCAAGCTAGATCAGTTTTGAAACTCAATCATATTGCTTTCTCTTTGATAGAATATGGTTTTTTCCTGTGAGATCCTTTTCTTGTTCAAATTCACTATTCTTTATGTGAACTTGAAAAGGACTACACATTACATGGATATTGGTATTTCTATGTGTAGAGAAACTAACATGCAAGTGAGAGGAAGCATAGTTTCAGGGGGAGAAATTCACAATTGTTCTTATCATGAATCCCCCCAAATTCACAAGGCAAAGGTATAACTTTCATATCCTTTTCAATATGTTTGAGGAATTGTTTGTCATTGTCAAAAAGGGGGAGAATGTTGACCAAGCGGTTATACATTACCTATATTTTGATAATGACTTAACCATTCCACTCATATGTATCTAATATGTGTGTTTAAGATTGTTTGCAGGCATTAGGTACATGAAAAGGATCTAAAATCCAAAGCCCTAGAATGGGTCCAGTTAAAGTCAAAATAGCTACAAGTGTGCATTTTGGGTTTTCTATGTAAACACCCTTAGAACTTCTATGTAATCACTTGTAATGATGAATTGACTTGTAACTTAGCAGATAAAAATGTTTGGGACAAAATTCACCAAGTGCTAATCACTTTAAATGCAAATTAGAAAATTGATTACAGGCACTTGGTCGGTCGAGTTTCCCTGGCTTGAAACTCAACCGATCATCCTGGGTCGATTTTCTGAAGATTGCATCGGTCGAGTTGTGCACTCACAGAACTCGACCGATCAGGTAACTGGCCATTTCGAGTTTATATGGTCGATCGAGTTTTGTCAGGAAAAACTCGACCGATCATTTGAATATTGGTTTTGTCTTTTACTTGATCGGTCGAGCTACCCTCATTGAAACTCGACCGATTGCACTGTATAGAATTTGCAGAGAAAAATGATGTGATCGTTGGTGAGTGTTTTGGGCAAAAATAGAGTCATTTCCTTGAACAAAAAATGGCTATTTTTGCATCCAAGTGTCCCACAACTTAAAGGAACACCCTCAACTATAAATAGACCCCCTTGGAGTTCATTCCAACCTGCTCTTCCATTGCAAACTTGGTGCTAGCATAGTTGAGAGTGTTCCAAGCCCTTGAGCCCCTTTCTCTCTCTACCTTCAAGATAAATTCATGAGCTATGAGTGAGTTAAGTCCCTGTGTATGAGAGCTATCCCTTGTATGATGTAAATCTCTCCATTCTCCCTTCCTACCACATATTCCCTTTGAAGATTGATTGGAGCTGCTTCTCCAAGTGAAAGAGAAGTGGATGCTGCTCTTCCCCGAGTGAAGGTGAAGATGGTTGCTGGTCTTCAAGAGTGAAGAAAGCCAACTACTCCAGATCTCCTAGTGAGGGAGAAATGTGGAAAAGCTCTCCAAGAGAAGGAGAGGTGCAAGGCAAAGCTCAAGTAAGGTGGGTAAATCCTACAAGGCTGAAGACTAAAGCAAGAGTGGGTAAGTCCTTTGAAGAAGGCTGAAGACTACTTGTAAAGTGGGTAAGTCCTTGGTAAGTTAGAAGATCTTAGCTTGAGAAACTAAGTCCTTGGTTGTGTGGTTGTTGTACCTTGTAATCTTATTGTGATATATAATAGAACCAAGTTGCAAATCCTAGAGTCTAACCAACTCTAGGTAGTGGACTGACATTGTTCCTAAGTTTAGGACGTGGAACCACTCTAAACCACCTATCTAAGTGCTTTCAATCCCTTGTCTCTTATCCTTACTTTGAATGCTAGATTAGGACATCAAATTAATGTTTGGTTTAGTTTTTGCACTAAGTTTATATTGGTGGTATAATTGATTTTGTGAAGTGTGTGTAGCTCTATTCGCCCCCCCCTCTAGAGCCCATTGATCCAACAGAAAGAACTCAGATGTAAGAATATAGAGATGGTAAAGGTTCTTTGGAAGCATCATGGAGAGGATGAGGCCACATGGGAGCTGAAGACGGACATGGAAAAAGTATATCCTGACTTATTTGTTTGATTGCTGAATTTTGAGGGCAAAATTCCTATAAGGAGGGGAGGATGTTATAACCTTAATTTTTCAAATTCAGAATTTAAATGTAATTTCTCCTTTTAAATACATATGAACATGCAATTTTTTGATTTGACTTGAATGTATGGATTTCATAAACAACAAGCCTTTCTTATTTGATTTCGTAGGCCTTATTGGCTATTGGGCCCAATAATAAGAAAAAGAAAAATAAAAGGAAAAAGAAATTCAGTTAATAAAAGAATATGTAAGAAGAGGAGAAAAGAAAGAGGTAGAACCCTCTATAAGGCTAAGAGGTAGCCTACAAATGTAGATTTCATGTCTTTGGGGTTTCTTGGGTTCCAAGCATCCCAAGTTGCCAATATAATAAGAAACAAAAGAGAAAATATCAATTAAATTGGCTTTATTTAAAGGATGACTTGCTTATGAAGGAAATACCCTTTTCATTTGTAATTTGGGTTTCAAATTTGATAAACAAGTAGATAATGCCAATCTAGAATTTCCTTTAAAATTTGAATGAGAAAGGATAAACGAGGAGAGAGTTATGGATTTTACAAGTTTCCAATGAATTAAATGAAATAATACATGATTTTCTCATTTTAAAGGAAAAAGGGAAACTCGGGGGCGATGACAGCCATTAGATCTGTGTGTGGTCCAGAGGACCACAGATCTGACAATGGTTGTGCATCGTCTACCCCGGGCCACAGAAGGAAAGGGAGAATGGAAAAACTGGAGTTTGCTCGTGTTTAATGTAATAAGTAGAGATGTGGACAAGTCCATCATCTTCGGGAGTCTGTTCTGAGGAGGACTAACCAAACTTGTGGGTGGTTTCGTGGAGAACTGGAGAAGTCCCCAATTCATTGGGAATCTGTGATGAACCCTATATATAGGGTAGAACGGGTGGTCGTACGAGCAACCCCACAAACCCTGTCCTCGCGTCCAGAGCACTGTGACGATTATGCCCGTGCTTTCAATTTGATCAAACACCCTGTCCTCCCCCCTCATTTAGCAAAAAACCTTGCCGGAACATCGGCCGTTCATTGGCGGTGAGGACGCGAAGCTAGCCAATAATTGAAGAGTTGGGCGAGTTTGCGAGGAGCAGGCGGTGCACTGGGACCAATCAGATTGATCGCAAGTGGACGGAAGCTCGAAGTCAGCCCAACAGTTGACCTCGGCTCGCTGTAGGCGTGCGTGAGAGGTTGAAGAACCTTTGCCAAATTACCAAAAAGCCATCCCGTGTCTTCAGCCCAGGTAAGGGTATTCTCGCCCTTTTTTTTCTTTTGTTCAGAAAAGAGATACGTGCCGCGTATCGTTGGATTTCCGCGTGTAATTAATAATAAATAATGATTTTTAGAAAATAATAAATAATCCAAGAAAATGCTTTTCTTTGCAAAAATCATAGTAATTAATAGGAAGGTCAGATGAAGAAACTTTATATATGAAAAATGATAAAAAAAATACAAGTAATCTAATAAAAATAATTTTAGCATCTTATTTATTTCATAATTGAAAAAGTATGTTAAGTTGATGAAAAGTGCATTAAACTTAGGTTAGAAACCCTAATTGTGATTAAAGATTGTATCTATGATATTTAATGGGTTAATTTGAGTACTGATAACCTGTTGGATAATAATGAAATATTCGAATCTGATCTAGATGAGAAATTGCATGTTTTAGAGTTTTAAACCAAGAATCCATGTTAATGCATGTAGAAACCCTAATTTAGGGTAAAGGATGAGATTGATATGTTTAATTCAAAATATTTGGAAATATGCTGATAATTGTTGATCCCAATCCTATTAGGAGAGATAGGACAAGATAATTAGGGTTTATGAGTAGTTTTACTTATTTAGGGTTTGTAGTGTCAAAAGTGATAATGAAACCCTAAAAGCAAGTGAAACCCTAAAAGAAAGTAGAAACCCTAGGAAGCAAGTTAGATTGAATAGATCTTGATGAGTGAAGGAAATTGTATGGTTATTTCAGGATCCTTGTTGAGTGAATTTCTTGCTTGCCTGGATTCATACTTGCTTAGAAAATTACTATCTTGATTCGGCTGAACAAGTATGTGGTTATTTATGAATAATCGATCTAGTTTCCTAAAGTTTTCTCGAACATTTGATCGATTGGATGCAACCTAAACTTTTGAGTGTATTTATGCAATCCTATAAAATCATTATGATTATCACAATTAAGTATATATGTGCATTCTCAAACCTACATGCCACCCTGATGTATGATGCATGACCAAGCCCCAGAGGGAAGGTTTATTCGGTCAAGCCCCGGAGGGAAGACCATTGGGCACCAAGAGGTGACCCTAGGCACCAATCTCAGGATGGAGAAGGTGACCTTATGTCCCTTGTAAGGACAAAACCCTAAGAGAGGGTAATCTAGGGTTTAGGGAAAAAGTGGTTGAGAATGTCACATTGAAAATGTAATTTGGATTGTTAATAACTTATTTGTGATAATTAGATTGTTAGATACTATTTGTGAAAATTTTGATTGTGCCCCACATACCGGTATAGAAATATACTAACCGACATTTTGATTTTCGGCATTTTAGGTACAATCATTGAAAACGACAAATAGTAAATTGAAACATTGTGAAGATATGGATAATCAGTTCAAGGAGGATTAGATAGATACACTCCATCTGTGGATAGAAGTCTAGAAATCTGAATTTTTTTACAAGGTATGTAAGAGATTTATTTTATTCCAGCTTTCCAATTTAGTTTTAGTAGAATTTGATAACTATTATTGATTAAATGTCGAACCACTGATTCGAAAATGTGGGATAACGTCTCTGACCTTTTGGTCTCCCTTAAGTGGGGGTTACCGAGAGGCGGAGTCGTTACATAGAGGATATCAAGCTATTAGTAAAGGGGATGACGAAGAATGGCCCTATCAGATTTCATGATGTGATACCGAACTATATCAACCCGTGATGAAAAAGTTATTGATTAGTTGAAGAGGAATTAAATAATGTGTAAGGCAAAGCGTCGACATGCTGATCAAGTTCTTCCATATTGGTCTAAAATGAAAAAATAAAAATGTCTTTTGTAATATGTAATGTACTATTTACTTATACATTGTATAGTAAATCTAAAAATATCAAACATATGCACTCATGTTAAAAATGTGGAATCACACATATGACTTTTGATGTTGTTTGATGTTTTCTACTGCTATGGTCTGATGAAACAAACACATATATGCCATAAAAATATTAGTTTCTTTCGTGACTATCCTCTCTTATCTATGGTTTTCCCCAATGTATCGGTTCATCCAATCAAGAACGGGTCATTGCCATTATCAATAATCTTGCCTCACAGCGAGTTGAGATTTGAAATGGCCAATTATAAAAAGTCTTACTATTTAGGGTATTTTAATTTTATCCGTGCATACGATCACATGGTGGCAAACCAGTGCAGCTGTAAGCATATTCAAAAGAGTGCAAACCGAAATAAACTATTAAAAGAGCATGCATAATATATTATGTCGCATATGTGGCAATTCAAAAAAATTAACACACATTATGAACTTTATAGCACTTAGATTTATTCCAGTAAATGGAATGGACGCCTCTAGTTAATTTTGCAGTAAAATAATAATGTTATGAAATAATATAATACTTTTAACGTCATGCATCTTGTTCAGTAAAGAAGGGGCAAATGGGATATCTTTAGAACTTTTAATATTGTTCAATGATTCTCTCAAAAGAAAGGATAGTAAATTAATAGAAAACCATAAGACGAGTCAAGTCCATCGACAATTATTACTACATGACATCAGAATAATCTTGACAAAGGCTCATCTCTCTACTTATTTCACACTAGAATATACCATTTTAACTACAATAAGCCATGGCAAAGCACGGGTTTATGCCTAGTATAATAAAGAAAGGCATCACTCTGCTTTCAGCTGCTTATGCATGTTGTTGGATTTAGGCTGACCCATGTTCGTATAAATGGGTTGTTGTCCTGTTCGAGTTTTTGTAAGTCAGGCCCAGCCTGGAGGCCCACTCAACTAACATTCCAGACGCTAAGATCAAGTTTAATTTTTGGCAAAATTTGGACACAAGTTTCATTTTTCCATGAAGTCAACGTGGCGCAGCCAAACCCTACCATGTGTACATGTGGGAGTAAACATATCTATATTATATATGAAAGCCTATTTGGGGGGTTCGCTGCAATATTCGCCGATATTTTTTGTAATTTGTAATTGGCCCTTGTCTATGCATTGTGACGGCCCTAACTGAATGAAAAAAACTTGACTTCCGCATGTTATAACATGCAATTTTACACGCGGGCTGAAGGGTCGACCTCCCTTTCGAGTCTTCCCATCGCCCCCTTTCCCTGAGAAGGTTGGTAGGGTTTTGGAGAGAAAGGGGAGAAAGATGGATGCAGTTCTATGGAAAAATTGGAGCAAAGTTTGTTGTTAGTATCACCATTGCCAGGTAAATTATCTCCCCTCTTACTGTCTTCATCCTCTGCTCCCGTCCTCTAATTTTCTTCTTCTGCTTATGTCCTCTATTTCTCTTCCTTCTGCTTCCATCCTTTGTTTCTCTTCATCCCCACACTCTCTCCCGTCTTCCTTTCTCACTGCAAGAAGCCACACACACACACAACCTTTTTTATAGAAAGGTACCACTCGAGGCGTTGAAAGGGAGCAAAACCGGGAAGAAGAGGAGCGGATGAGAAGGAGAAAGCTGGAGGAGGAAAAGTTAGCACAAAAAACGCTCCTTTTTTCTGATTGCCTTTGTATAATTTTGTATCTCCTTGCATCAATCGACTTGAGGCGTAGTGGAGTGGAGGTTTTGGGTAACAATTGGAGCAGACAGAGCCTTCTTTATCTTCGGCCCGAATTGCTGCTCTGCTTCTTTCTCCTGTACAAACCGGAATCCGCAGCATTGCGGAGCTAGGTAGGTACTCTCCTTCCTTTCTTAGTGCCTTTTGCATTCATCAAAGAAAAACCAACAGCAAACACCAAAATGTCCATGCCTTTTTACTCTAAAATCCTGATCCAATATGTTGGGAAAGGTCGCTCTTTTCCCGGTTTCAGATCGTCGTAGCTCGAAAAGACCACACATTGTGTTTCTCAGTTTGCGCGTCGACACGCGTAGCTATTCTTTCATTGTATGGTTCCTGTTAATTCTCACCCCTCTCTCAGTCCACCCCCTCCCTCCCTTTCCTCCATCGTCAGTCTCAGTGGTAAATTCTGATTTGGGTTTTGTAAGTGGGTTTTTCTCTAACTGTGAGAAGTAAGCATTCGTATGATTGAATCCAGCTCCGGAATCCTCTTCCCACTGATTTCTCATTATTACTCCAATTACCATTCATTCCAATATTCTCACGCAATCTCATGTGCTTCTCCCTCTGAATGCGCAGTTTTTAAAATGGTTACCACAGCACGGACTGGTCTGGTTTGGAAAGATCGGTTTTTTTTTTCTCATTTCCTTCTCTCATTCTTCTAATATTAATGCCCATATCATGATGGCTTCTTCACTCTTTGACGATGCGCAGAACGCTTTATCGGGATAGTTTTCTGGGATCACCCTCCGCTTCATGCCCGCCGGATTAGACCCAGCCCCCTACACAGACTTTCCTTTACAGTATACATGTGTCTCCTAATATAATATATAATTTAAAAAAATCACCTCCTAAACTATCATACAAACTTACCACCCGTTGAACCACCATTCACCATACTATACACAAACTACAGCGACAACACCAAAAGGTTGTCATACATGCATGAACATGAGGTGTGTGCTATACTGATTCTTTATCTTCCACGGGATGATATTGTGTTTTTCATATGCTAAAGTTAGAAATGTGGCACAGATTAACAAATTGCTTACGACAATCTAAGTAAATTATCATTGTTACTTATTTATACGGGGCACAAGAAATGGTCTGAAACAACAATTCAAGTAGCCATAAAAACCTATTTATGTCATTCTCACGATAAAAACAATTTGTAAGCTAAATTTTTTTCACTAACACATCTCATACATACCATTTACATACATCTAATATGTTTACTGGACAACACAATCTCCACATCAGATGTCAATCCCTTCTTAGGGAAAATGTTAGCCCATTTGTTGTGGACATTCTAAATAACATTTTCACCAAACCATTTGTCAATTATGGCTACATCACAATTCATTTTGGTAAAAACTTCACTACGGGTTTCCATATGTGTATTTTATCATATTCTAAGATTTTATTTTATTTTTAAAGTAAGAGGAATGGACATAGATCTTAATGTGAGAAGGCATAACATAGACTGTGATCAATGTTTTAAAAAGTGCGAACCGAGAATCATTCGAACGAGACCTTGTAGCCAATTAATCGTCAGGCGGGCGATTTTTCAAAAATCGGATTTTTTAGTGATTTTTCACATTTTATAGACATATTATATACACATACTTAATTTAATATTTGTGACTATTTTACAGAACTAAACCTATTTATTCCTTTAAAAGAAATACGATGTAACAGAATTAAAGAGCTAATAGATTCAGTAGCTAAACATAAATAAATGTATGTATCAGTAAACAATTTTAGGCATGAACAAAATATAAATTGAATTTAGTTGGTTACCTATGGATGGAGCAAGAGCAACATCATACGAGTAGAAAACCAGTTGGACAAGGGAAGTAATGTGGCCACATGAAAATACATGAAATAAGAAATAATTTTTCACCTGATGATGTTGTTGAAATCTAAAAGACAACTTGAACATACAAAAGATAGAAAATCCAAAACACTAGTACAAAAATAATTGAAAGATAGGACATCCAAACAGAAAAATCAAAACATAAATGATAAAACATCCAAAACGACACAATCAGCAATTAGTTTGACCGATCCAACAAAAAGCGAGCCTAATCGGCCGCTTAAAATTAATCGCTAACCGGCCCAAAATCGGGCGCTTAATTCAAAAATCCGTAATCGGCGATTATCAGCAAAATAAATCAGTCAGCCCCGCACCACGGTTAACTGGTCGATTTTTAAAACACTGACTGTGATTGTTTGAGTGCTTTCATTTTATTTTTTCAGAGTTGTAGGTTAGTTGAATTCGCAATTACTGGCAGACAAATCTCTTTCTTTTTTATTGGATGTGCTATTTGTCAAGGCGCTCAAGGTGTTGGTACTACATTAATAAATTTCCATCTAATGGAATTTGTCGTTGGGGTTTACTACTGTCGAAATTGAGAGCAGTCTTGTGTAAGAAAAAATATGATATTCAAGAACTGTTTTGGGTCACATCGAACAAGTAAATTCAGTGGATACTACAAAATCATCTAAAATTCATTTCGACTATCCAATTTTTAATTAAATATTAGGTTATTTTGTACTTTTCCTTTATTAATCAACAAAAATATTTTGTTACTAAACATAAAATAACGTTATAATTAGCTAACCGTTGATTTCACTCATGGCAAGCTCATCTTCTCAAGGTTTGTATTTTTAAATCTTACATATTTTTAATAGTATAAAAGCCATCCGTGAAGCATATTCAATAGTAGAATTTTTCAATTGATTTCTTATTGTAGAATTTTCATATGTAAGTTAATAGTTTATTATAAATAACAAAAACAAATGTAATAATTATATTTATATTGGTTATAGGTGATTTTAATCATGAAAGAAGTAGGAAGTGTTTACAGAGTTATCTATCAGATGCTAGGATTCCGCAAATAGATCGATGTAACTTCCATGCAAATCTACATATACTAAAATAAAAGTGATATTAAATTATAAATGATGGGTTACACATATGCAGATTTCAAAGAACGACATTACTTACAATTTCCTTCATGTATTTTCATACATTGTGGTACATACATGTAGTTTGAGGAAAGAGTTATAAACAAAGGTGATCAGATTCCACATTTTCATTCATGTTGTTGGGATGAAAAGTTTAAATTACCAATGTTGCACTCTATCCCCTCTTACCTTGATTTACTGAAAGGAAGTTCTAAGGGAGGAAGACATTATCGCAAATACATTTGCCAATACAATAATACTTTTGCTTTCACATCGATGGGTGTATTGCAAGACACATCAATTATTGATGGCAGAGGTCCTTATAATTTTCGAATTCATGGACAAATTAATCACCTCATTGGTTCACTTTTACCTTCTAATGATAATCAACCTCTATATGCTCAACTTTATGTATATGATATAGAACATGAAGACAACAATAGGTGTAATGTGTTTTCAAATAATAAAGAATTCTCTAAAGTGAATACATTTATGATTATTAGATTGCAGAAAATGATTAATGACATAAATCCTTATGCTATGATATTTCGTTCTATTAATCAGTGGATACAAAATAATTCTATTAATGAACTTTCATTACATTTGATTGCAAGCAGAAACAATGTTAATGCTCAATATTCATTACCTACTACGAACGAATTGGTAATGTTAGTTGTTGGTGGAGATGAAGGAATTTCTAAATGTAGAGACATTATTGTCTATCTAAAGGATAACACATTAAAAAGAATTAGCGAAAAACATCCTACTTATATGCCATTATAATATACATTACTTTTCCCATATGGTGAAGATGGTTGGAGACCTGGGATTCAATGTAATCAAAGTGGAAGTAACCATAAACGGAAAACAGTCAGCATTCTAGAATTTTATTCAAATCGATTGTATGATTGTGATGTTGAAAGAAATAATGCTTTACTTAGAAGTGGAAGGCTTTTACAACAGTTTATAGTTGATGCTTATGCTTGTATTGAATATGATCATTTATCATGGTATAAAAATAATCAGGATAAATTTTGAGGAGATACATATGCCAATATCAAAGATTCATATTCTTTTGGAATTAATAATGCAATGAGTATAGGCAAACATATTATCTTGCCGACATCATTTACAGGAGGACCACTATATATGAAACAAAATTTTCATGATGCAATGGCTTTATGTGCATGGGCATGTCCACCTGATCTTTTTATAACATTCATATGTAATCCAAAATGGCCTGAAATACATGAATATATGCAACATTTTGGTGGAAAATCAAGTGAAGATCGACCAAATATTGTATCTAGAATCTTTAATATTAAGCAAAAACAATTGAAAGATGAATCATCATGAAGCAACTATTTGGAAAAGTAATTGCAGGTATACATATTTGTAGTCATTATTTTATTTATATAATATAATAAATGGTTTTTTATTTAGATCTTTCAGTTATAGAGTTCTAGAAATGAGGACTACCACACATGCATTTGTTGATCACTCTTGACCATCACAGTAAAATTAGATCTGCAGAACATGTAGACTGCATTATTTCGGATGAGATACCTAATATTCATGTCGACCCTTTGGTTTGGCGTATGAAACTATTTTCGGATGTATGGTTCATGGTCCTTGTGGTGTTTACAATGAAAACTCTCCTTGTATGTTTAAAAAAAGATGCAATAAATTCTATCCAAGAAAAATTAACGAAACAACTACTTTCGATTCAGATGGTTATATAATATATCGAAGAAGAAATAACGGGAGACAATTCACTTTGAACTCAGTAAGTATAGATTACTGTTTGATTGTACCTCATAATATTCAGTTATTAAATCGATATGATGTACATATAAATGTACAAATATGTAATCAAACACAAGCTATTAAGTATCTATATAAATACTTACATAAAGGCCATGATAGAGCTACCACTGCTGTATAAAATGGGAATGACACAATTGTTGATGAGATAGCTGCCTATCTAAATTGTCAATATATATCTGCTTCTGAAGCATCATGGAGAATATTTGATTTCCATATTCATCACCGTAGTCCTTCTGCCTTACGTTTAGATATATATATTTGCCTAATGAAAATCATGTAACTTTCATAGATGATGAACCAATTGAAAGTGTAATGAAACGACCATTTGTTGAAAAGACTATGTTGAATGAATGGTTCGAAACAAATACAAAAATAAATATTTCTAGAAATTTGACATATGTAGAATTTCCACAACAATGGACATGGAATAATAATAAAAAAGTTTGGTCAATACGCAAAGTTGCTTTTTCAATTGGCCGACTACCCCATGTTAATACATGTGTTTGAGAATTGTATTACTTAAGATTGTTACTGTGTAAAGATCCTAGTCCAAAAAAGTATACAAAATTAAAACAGTGAATGGTCATCTATGTAATAATTTTAAAGAAGCATGTCATGAGAAGAGTTTGCTATCAGATATGTCTGAATGGGAATATGCTTTCATTGATGCTATTACATGGGCTACAACTTAGCAACTACGCCATTTATTTTGTTCTCTACTACTATGCACTGAATTAAACAATCCAAAAAAGATATGGAATGATTACTGGAAATATTTAACTGTTGATTTTAGAAATCGAATACCTATTGATTCTAATATTCCAAAAGAAGTAGATGATGAATCATATTTGAAAAATAAAGGGTTACTACACATTGAAGAAATTATGAACAAAAATGGAAGGTCTTTAAAAAACTTTGTTGGGTTTCCATTGCCAATATTATTAGATAAAAGATTATCAGATAATAGACTAATTCGTGAAGAGTTGATGTATGATCGTATAAATTTATGTGATGAATTTAATGAAAGATATAAGAAGTTAAATATGAAACAACTTCTAATTTTCAATGATATCATTCGATCATGCTACTCTCCTATCGGTTCATTTTTCTTTATGAGTGGCAGTGGAGATACGGGGAAAACATTTTTGTGGAATACATTGGCTGAAAAATTGTGAAGCGATGGAAAAATAGTTTTGGTTGTTACTTCGTCAGGAATTGCAGCACTATTATTGCCAGCTGGAAGCTCAACTCATTCTAGATTTAATATTCCCTTCGAATTGGATGAAAACTCCACATGTGCTATACCATTGAAGTCAGATTTGGCTAAGTTGATTCAAAAAACAATGTTGATAATTTGCGATGAAGTACCTATGATGAGTAGATATGTATTTGAAGAATTAGATAGAACTTTAAAAGATATTATGCATCCTATAAAATAAAATTCAAAAGATCATTTATTTGGAGGCATAACTGTTGTTTTAGGTGATGATTTCAGACAAATTTTACCTGTTATACCTAAAGGAGGAGGATCGGATATTATCAATGCAACTATTAGTCAATCCGAACTTTGGAATCAATGTCATATTTATGCATTGTCAACAAACATCTGTGTTGAACATACAAGTACAAACATAAATGATGATAGAAAAAAGTTTATTGAATGGTTACTAAAAGTAGGTGACGTTAACATTCCATATGTACATGTAAATAATGAATATCATGATAATTGGATTGAATTACCTCAAAATTATTTCTAAATGAACCAACCACTATACAAACTTTAATAGAAAATATTTATTTAAATTTTTATGTGAAGCATATAAATCCAAACTACTTCAAAATGCGTTCTATACTTGTACCTAGACACGATGAAGTTGATGATTTAAATTGTTTGTTGTTATACCATTACCAGGAATTTCATCCTTATGTTATAGTTTTGACACCGCAAAGACACTTGATAATAGAAAAAAAATTGATCATACTTTATATTCTGATGAATGTTTACATTCTTTGAAATTTTGAAGTATTCCAAATCACGCTCTATCATTAAAGGTTGGAGCTCCAATTATGCTTATTCGAAACATAGATCAATCAATAGGACTTTGTAATGGAACTAAATTAATAGTAAGAATGATTAGCCTTCGTATTTTAGATGCTGAAATTATTATAGGAAGTCATATCGGTGATCGTGTTTATATCCCCCATATTACTTTCACAGAAAAGAAAATTGGAGCACCATTTATTTTGAAAAGAAGACAATTTCCGATCAGATTAGTTTTTGCTATGACTATGAATAAAAGTCAAGGACAAACCTTACAATCTATTGGGATATATTTAAAAGCACCTATTTTTTCTCATGGACAACTATATGTTGTCATTTCTCGAGTTACATCAAGAGAAGGTTTGAAAATTATGACATTCAATTGTGATAGAATTCCAAAAAATCTTAAAAAAAATTTAGTTTACAAAGAAATATTGCAAAGTGTTACAGACAAATATATAGTTTCGTGAAGTTTATCCATAATATAATATAGGTAATCATATCATATTAAATTATATCCTTGTTATTATTGATTATGAAATTATTTATTTTGTTATATATTGTCAAACTTTTCTCAGTCACACATCCAACTAAAAATTTCCTTTTTAAATGTATTATTCTAATTTCTGATTTTATTCTATCCATAGGAGATTCACATCAAAGTATGGATGATAAATGCACTTTCAAAGTAGATGATGATACTTTGGAAGGAAAAAAATCTAGATTCATCATTCAAATTTTGGATTACTTATTTTTTTCTTTATATGATTCTAATCTCTACTTTTTTTCTCTACAGGTGATGAAATACAAACTATGAATGATTTTAAAATCAAGCAATCAACTTATGATATTCCAAAAGGTAAAATAACACACAACATAAAAAAAGAAAATATCATATGATAAAAAATACAATCAAAGGAATCATACATCTTGTTCATTTTAGCCTACTTTTTAAATAATTTTTTAAACAATAATCTGCAAGTACAGAGAGTTTAAATCTCAAAGAAATCAGTCCCAAAACACTAGTAAAAGAAATGATTCTATCTAAAAGAATTATAGAATTTCAAACTGATAAACCAAGTGGAGATATTAAAAAACTGAAAGCTTCATCTGATCAATTTTCTTCAATAACTTCAAAAAATACTTCTATGCCTCCCCAAGATGGTACAATATATTATCATCATTTTGGTTAGTCATTACAAATAAAATAATGATCTTATATGTAAATGATCTTACATATAAAATTTATACAGAAGAGACGAAGAAATCATTACCTGTTGTCATACAAGGACGCAAGTCATCATTATTTCATATGATACATCCAAATCAACAAGAAGTAATACTTTTTGTTCGTGTTGCAAACAAATGGAGACATACAATTGACAAACCAACTGGAAAAATGGAATCATTTGTAGTTACTCTCATAGATTCTAAGGTATTTTTTAATTTACTTTGCATTATGTTATTTTAACATTACCTATATATTTTATAAGAAAATGTGAATTTCTATAGGGTGATGAAATGCAAGCAAGAATTGTTCATTCAAATCCAACTAAATGGGATCAGTTGCTTACTATAGGTAATACTTTGGTGTTGAAATCTGTAAGCATTAGAAAAGTCCAATTTGGCTTTCAGATTGTGCCTCATAATTTTATCATATTCATCAATGACCACTCAATTGGTGTTGAGGTGCAAGATGATCAAACAATACCATATCCTAAATACCACATCACACCATTGGATGAAATAAGCTCATTGAAACCTAAAAATCGAGCTTTAATTCGTAAGTTATTAAATTATAACATTGTTTGATGCTTATTGTATACGAACTTAACTATTTTCTTTATTATATGTGGTTGGAATTATCTGGAAATTAGAATCAAGAACTATGTCAATCAACACCCGTACCAATCTCCATATTGTAGATCAAAGGTGATTTATAATGATTACCTTAAATAAACATGTATTTCTAATGTAAATAATGTGTATTCATTTGTGACATAGTAATTGTTGCATCTGATTGACCATGTGGAATGAACTTGCAAAAAAAAATGATGATGACTTGGTCATTGCTGCAAAGAATAATGTTGTTCTTCTTGCAACGAAAGTCAAAATTGATACATACAATGGTACATAACAATATATAACTCTATTTTCATTCTAATAAATGTATTCCTAACAAAATTTTCCTTCATAGATGAATACTTCATTGCAAGCACTGATTATTCAGATCTCTTTATAGAACCAGTTGGCCTTAATGAAATTGAAAAACTGAAAAAGTGGTTAGTAATAGTTGATGATGTCAAACAAATACTCATATTTCAAAAACAAAGAAGATAATATAATTTATAGTACCTTTCTAATTATCTTACATGTTGTAGGTTTTATAAGGATAAATTGAAGGGCTAATTTTCAACATTAATCTGTATATATAGAAACAAACAAACAGAGAGAAGCACTCAATTTGTGACTATTAGTGACATTGTTCTCCATGCACAATCTATCATTAATAAGGTAATTATATAATTTAGTAAAATTGTTATTTTGAACTCCTATATTCATGTCATAAATTCATAGATTGAATTTATTTTTATTTTTTAATTACAACCTCTTTATTTCATAATAAAAGACACAGTTGCAAATATATCTTCTGAAGATGAAATATTTTATGATTGCTGCCAATCATGCTCATAGAAGTACAAGTTAGCAGTAGACAGTACAAGATGCTATCACTGTGGTGTTATTAATTGCGTTCCAATAATAAGGTAATGTCATTAATGTACACTCAATTGACATATAATGTTCTAACAAACATGTATAGTTATAAAAAAATGTTTCCTATTTGGTTGAAAATAAAAGCCAAGATTCTTGATGAAAGTGGAGACACATATGTTACCCTATTTGGTGAAAATGCAAATTTGTTTCTATGTGTCACCACTAAAAGACTGCTACAACTCTTCACTGTGGTTAATCGATAGTTTAGCATAATAACATCTACACAAATAATTATTATCAAATATAGAGCTAAATCAAGTAATATATGTTACTAATGAATATTTTGTTAGGATGAAAGACAAAATGTTATTGACAAAATATTTGTGGAACCAGTTGGAAAAATATTTACTTTTCATTTACAATTGAGTAGAGAGAACCAACGCCACACAATGAATGAGGACTTTATAGTCACTTCTTTTGATCAATGAAAAAATAAATGACACTCTGGTACAAGGTAAAACATGCTAAATAATTTTAATTTATAAAATACTCATTTGTAAAGAACAATTCACATGATGAAAAGTAAAACATATTCTCATATCATCATTGCTTTATTATATAGGAATAATAGTTTTTTAATGAAGTTACTATCATAATGTACATATATGTATATATGTATGCATGCATATATAGCTATGGAAAAGCTCCTCCTACATGAAAATGTTATTTTTTGTTATCTAAAGGGAGCTCATATGAAAAAGATATTGTCTTTGGGTATGCTTTTTAATTTAAAAGTTTTATTTATGTTGTTATAATTGTTTTTATGTACTTTTTTCCTATATAATTGTCTTAGAAGATTGTATTTGTAAAATAATCATTATTTTTTAAAATATTAAGTAGTCATTATTTAAGTACAATGTGTAAACTTCATGTGAGATAGACACTCTAAAATTTCATGTACGCAATTTCTTCTTAAGAGAATATTCATATCACTCTTTACAACCAACTAGCTTTTCTGAAATTTAGATGTTAAAGAGTTCGCAAGTGATGATGCCATATAAAAACTCATACTAAGAAAATGAAAATATAACCTATTGCACCAAATTTTCATGTTTGTTATAGTTTCTCTAGAAAAAATTAAGAAGTAAGCTCCACATCATTTCACATATACAACAATAAAAGATGATCAATATACATGAATATCAGTGATGTTGGTTTTCATAAACATACCTTAATTAAGAACATATTCTACTACACTTGACTTTCGTACTAAAGAGAAATCTACAAATAGAAGTGTATGTTTTTAGGATAAATATTTCATCTTATATTTAACACTAAGAATCTTACATTCATATGGAATAAAATGATAATGATTATTGATGTTTCACCTCTCTTTCATACTACTACTTCTCTCAAAAAAATTGTGGGAAGATAGAATACAATCTTAAAAATAACTAAGATATACTTTATATTAAAGTATATATATTATCCGTAAATCACTAAGAACATAGTGTCAAAACATATACATCTATGACCTCAAACAAATGAATTTATCAAAAGCTATTCTTAGAGTCATGATGTTTAGTATGAAGAATTCAATAATTCATTTCAATGCTTCTTATAGTCTGATACAATCTATATAGAACTTATTATTAACAATAATTTAACTTATAAATAATCTTCATTTTTAGATTAAAGGCATGACTTTTTTTTTGATAAGTCAATATAGGAAAGTCAAGCTACCTTCTGAAAGGAACCTACTAATCATGTTGACCGTCTTTTTCTTTAGTGGAACAAAGGAGTAAATTTTGAGGGGCACGTCTTCTTTTTCCTATATTATTAAAGACGGTAGCATATTGTATATATTATGTTTTTATGTAATTTGATTTTTTTATCATTTTGCTTCTCCGAAACCTTTAATTGCATTGACCTCATCAAGATGACAAGTATATTGTTATTTTTTGAAATAAAGAAAATAAGATTCCATATGGTATCTTTTTTACACTTTTACATCGGTAAGAATAGAAAACAATAGTTAGACTCCCCAAGAGGTGAGAAGCACATCAAAATCAAAATACTATTTCACCAACATATTTTTTAAAATGGCAAAACATGGTCATAAATCATGTTGAATTTTACTGCTTCCTTGGCTGATGTCATTTTCAGCTCTATATTCTTGACCTAAATGCATGTGATATGACACAAACAATCATTTCATAAATATACATACCTTTGTTTATTAATGTAATTCCAATCAATCTGTGATTAAGTATATAGTTTTCTATTTTTTGCACTTCCACACTAACATAACATAAAAGTTAATTCCAGTCGTTTCTATGATACCCCTACCAATTTTTTCACAAGCTTTTACAATGTGTGTGTTGATTCAAAAGATGAGTGATTAAATTAATACATACGATGTAGAATAACCTTTATGACTATATTCGTTTTAGTTGTAATTTTCCAATCTTCTTAGTAGTCATCCTTTTTAAATAGTGACATTAATGACCCCTCATCTCACACTAACATTAATTTATCATTTTCTCTTATGAACTACTAACACGTTGTATGTTGTCTAACAATACATTATATTTTTTATAAAACTTAAATGTAGTCATACACATACCTACAATTTCTCACCTATCACTAGGCATAAACATGATTTGTAACCATGTAATCTTTATTTAAGAAAAGCTTTCTTCTATTTTTTTTACAATTTCTTTTTTCCTTTGTATTTCTTCAATTGATTCCTGCTTCAGATTTTTACATATATCTATTCCTACATCTCTGGAAACAATGATGACTTTTTTTTCTTTTATTTTTTAGGAAAAATATGACATTTTTATAGAGAAATGATGCAATAATAGTCAGTAGGTCAAGGATTAATATTTAGGATTTAGAAAGAGTTGGCTAATTAATCTAAAAACTGAGAAACCCTATAGGCTCCATGGATGCAAAGATTCATGAACTTCATGCGGAAGCACTAAGATCTAGAATCTTAATTCAATAAGGAAAATAAAATATGAAGCTAGATAGAAGGGTTATCATATTTAAAGAACAATTCACATGATGAAAAGTAAAACATATTCTCATATCATCATTGCTTTATTATGCAGGAATAATACTTTTCGAATGAAGTTACTATCATAATGTACATATATGCATATATGTATGTGTGCATATATATATCTATGGAAAAGCTCCTCCTACATAAAAATGTTATTTTCTTTTCATATAAAGGGAGCTCATATGAAAAAGATACTGTCTTTAGGTATGCTTTTTAATTTAAATATTTTATTTTTGTTGTTATAATTGTTTTTATGTAGTTTTTCCTATATAATCATCTTAGAAGATTGTATCTGTAAAATAATCATTATTTTTTAAAATATTAAGTAGTCATTATTTAAGTACAATTTACAAACTTCATGTGAGATAGACACTCTAAAACTCATATATGCTTTTTCTTCTTAAGAGAATATTCATATCACTCTTTACAACCAACTAGCTTTGTTGAAATTTAGATGTTAAAGAGTTCGCAAGTGATGATTCCATACAAACACTCATACTAAGAAAATGGAAATATAACCTACTACACCAAATTTTCATGTTTGTTACAGTTTCTCTCGCAAAAAATAAGAAGTAAGCTCCACATTATTTTATATATACAACAATAAAAGATGATGAATATACATGAATATCAATGATGGTTTTCATAAACATGTCTTAATTAAGAACATATTCCACAACACTTGACTTCCCTACTAAAGAGAACTCTATAAACAGAAGTGTATATTTTTAGGATAAATATTTCATCTTATGTCTTACACTAAGAATCTTACATTCATATGGAATTAAATGATAATGATTATTGATATTTCACCGCTCTCTTTCATACTATGACTTCTCTTAAAAAAATTGTGGGAAGATAGAATACAATCTTAAAAGTCTATTATTCATCCCATCTCTTTCTTATATGCTGAAATGAAACCAATACAAATATGCATCATTCTACTCACAATATTATCACTCTTTCGATTGTAAATATTTTTTATGTAAAAATTTAAATGTACCCCAATCTTACCAAAACATATACATCTATGACCTCAAATAAATGAATTTATCAAAATATATTCTTTAAAGTCATGATGTTTAATATGAAACATTCAATAATTCATTTCGATGCTTCTTATAGTCGGATACAATCTATATAGAACTTATTATTAACATTAGTTTAACTTACAAATAATCTTTATTTTTAGATCAAAGACATGACTTTATTTTGATAAGTCAATATAGGAAAGTCAAACTACCTTCTGAAAGGAACCTACTAATCATGTTGACCATCTTTTTTCTTTAGTGGAACAAGGGAGTAAATTTTGACTGGTATGCCTTTTTTTTCCTATATCATTAAAGACGGTAGCATATAGTATATATTATGTTTTTATGTAATTTAAACATTTTATCATTTTGCTTCTCTGAAACTTTTAATTGCATTGACCTCATCAATATGAAAAGTATATGATAATTTTCTGAAATAAAGAAAATAAAATTCCATATGATATTTTTTTTACACTTCTACACCAGTAAGAACAGAAAATGGTGGTTAGACTCCCCAAGAGGTGAGAAGTACATCAAAATCACAATACTGTTTCACCAACATGTTTTTCAAAATGGCAAAACCTGGTCATAGATCATGTCGAATTTTACTACTTCTGTGGAGGGGGTGGATGTAATTTTCTCCATTAACCATTTTGGATTAGCCATGCAATATTTTTCAATATTTTTATAAATTACAAACATGTCCTTTGTATCTAAGAAAGCCCCACAGGAGGGTTATATGTAATTTTCTCCATTATTTTTTCAGATTACATACTTGACCCTTTGTTGGGTTTTAGGGGAGGCAGAGAAGGCAGCGAAAACAAAATTTTCTCCCCCAGACCCAGAACAAGGAAATGCGTTAACGTCTATATAATAGGAAAGTGATGGTTTGTAGAATCATACCTTGTCCCGAGGCTTGCTCGATGACAATACCTCGCGCCTTGCGCGGTCTCCAACTTTGATCTTGGACGGTGTCTGTCCAGCTCCTGGTCGCACCGGGACTGACGACTCCTCCTCTCACTGGGACTGTCGGGATTGACAGTTGTCCTCCTAAGCGGTAGAAACCTCCTCCCTCGGAAGTAGTCCACACGGACCACCTGGAACTCCACACTCCTTGTCCCATAAGGAGTTGGAAGGAGTCACACCCTCCTGTTGACGTACTCGTCACCAACACACTCTCCTGCCTCCAGTTGCAACTGTAGTTGTCTTTCCCTTATTGCGCCTCCCTTTGCGGGTAGCACTTGCTCGGGCTCTCTCGGTTACCAAAATTAGAGAACGACAACTTTGTAGAGAAACTGGTTGCACTGAGTTGTACTTTTAGAAGCCCCAAATACCGCTATATATATAAGAGGGTCATGGGACAGGGTTCTCCATACCGGGAAATATGGGACTAAAGTAGGAGTATAAGGGTTCGAGATTTTCCACCAAAAACAACCAACTCACAACCTGAACCGATCGTTTCATTTCTGAAACGGTCGGTTGGGGACCTGATCCGGTCGGTTGACACTCAACCGATCGGTTGGGACCCATGAGCCGGTCGATTCACTTTCTGAACTGGTCGGTTCGTGGTCCTGATCAGTTCCCGATTGACTTTCCAACTTTTGTTTCCAATTGGTATCAAATACCAATCCTTGTTCCAATCAAATTGGGCAAATGAAACGCAAGGAAAATTCTCACGAATCCTACTTGCCCGGTTGCAACAGTTGAACCGATCGTTTCAACACTTGAAGCAATCGTTCACCCTGTCCTTGAGCTGATCGACTCAACACTTGAGCCGACCGGTTCACCCAGCTGAGCCGATAAGTTCATCACATGAGCCGATCGGTTGGGAGTGCAGATCGTACAAAATCAATCAATTGTGATTTCAATCAATCTGATACTCCAATCAATGTGTCTGACACCTTGAACACTATGATATTGACGTATCAATTGATTGAGTGTTTAATTGAACTACTAAATACCTTTAGTAATCAATCTAAACATTGTTTGTGGACAAAACTCCTTTTCCAGGTTAAATCCTATGTGTGTGACCCTGCAGGTCCATTTCACATTGGCAGTGAAAGTCCATAACACTTATGACTTCACAAGCAAAGAGCGGTGCCTAGTCACACATCAGTGCTACCCAAGGTGAAAGTAGAAAGTTGGAGAACAACTTTCAATCCTACAATCCGTGAATGGTGTTACAGTGAATGTATAATTCCTTTGTCACTGATATTCCGAATGAACTCGAGGCATGAAATAGTCATCCTATCAACGTTCATTCACTTTCTTGATCTCAGAGTAGATTGAACAAGATATGTATGACATCAATATCACATATTGATTCACACATGCATGCACACGCCTATCTCAATCCTACTCATCAAGTGGCCTTGGATATCAAACTCCCTCAGGAGGGACAAATCCCATATCTATCACTCACCCCTCAAAAGCCCCATGTGTCAAAGCCACCCAATCATCACCTTTATAACAACCCATGTTTCAGGACTGCGTTTGATGATGTCAAAGTGTGCCCAACGACATGTGTTGAGTGTAGTGATTTCAGGTCAAAGAATCACACTCACCACCATCACTGTGAGTACTGACTGTGACTACCATGTCATGGTTCCATGTGTCAAACTCACGGTGGGTCTGTCTAGTACACTTGTTCTCTAACAAGTACCTATATGTTTGGTTTGATATCTCTATATCATGACTAATGAGATTATGTCATCAACCAACAACACAATCTAGCCTTGTGTGTCATTGCTATCTATCTACCTTCCACAATGACATCCGACTAGGGACATAACAAGAATGTACAAACTCTTAGCATCCGTATGATCTCATCGTTCAGTTCCTCAACCTAAAAGCATACGTCATTGAGTACTGTCATTCTCTAGACATTCAATCTATTCTATCACTATCTCATATGACTGAACTAGAAAGAATTGGAAGTTTGCCTTTGATGTTTATCAAATCAATCTTAATATATCCCACCAATCATCCCATGATTGGTTCTCAGGGCATACATACCAACAAACTCCCACTTGCACTGCAAGCCAATCACCCTTGAATCATATTCATAGTGATCTTCAAACATGTCCCACATGTTACTGTGCTCTAGTGCGATCATAGTGAGTAATGGCAACGCCTTGCCAAAGTCAGTATAAATTGCATGTCTCTCATCTCTTCACTGTACGTCACACATATGAGATAGAGTTGCCATAATATGTGATCTAGTATTCCTTTGCTAACCTTTAGCCACATTGCATGATCAAGGATTCCATACTTGTCATCAATGAGCGGCATATAAGTTCATCTCATGAACTTCCAGATCCATATAGTATCTACTGATGTTCTCTAACACATAGATACTTGGCATTTCCTTTTAAATGGTTTCATTGGAACATTTCCAATTAGCAACAAACTTTCACTTTTATATATCCTATATATATTTTGCGATTAATTTTCTATCCTTTCGGAAGTTCGCATCAATGTAACTCTTTACATTGAACTCTTCCTTATCTCCATAGAACTAGTACTTCACAAGTACTTATCAAGTTCTCATGGTATTCTAGTAACCCTTACTGGAAGTAGACATACATCCACTCGTCATGTCTCACATACGAGTTATCAGGATGAGCACATCATATTGCCATGTCATACATACAAGATGATGAATGCATTTTGTTCTTGCCATGTTGATACATGTAAGTTAATGGGATGATTACATACATGATAGATCCATTTCTATTCTTAGTGTTCCCATTCTTCATAAGAATTGGACACCTGGCCTTGGGAGACTAGCTCCATGTAGCATGGACAAGTTTTCTCCCGCTGAATTTGTGCATACTGAACACTTCAGTACATATTGCCAATGTATGCTCTCTCTTTTTCAGGTCAAGAGGTTTTCGAGAACTAACTCTATAGATCTCTATTCCTGTCACATAGGAAACATCTCTATCTACCTTAAAGATAATTTCCACTTTTGGATTTCCATTCTAGAACATTTCCATTTCTCATCAATATGTGGAATGTGAGCACATTCCCACTAAATCACATATCCCTTCTTTATCTTTGACATATCAGTCAAACACTTTGACTATATTATCAAAGTAAAGATCCAATTCTGAGTTTCTTGTACTCAATCAATCACATTGATTAGTCCATTGTAACTTATGGACTTCATTTGCATTAGTGGATTCATAAACCTTATAGGTTGTGTCATGTACACATCCTTGTTTTATTCCTCATAGGAATGCGGTTTTAGTATCCATATGCTACATGTCTTAGTCATTAAGTTGCAATCAACAAGCATCATCCTTCTCAAAATGTTATCCATGTGTCTTAACACTTAAGACTCATTTTCACTTATGGATTTGATCCAATGAGTGCTACCATCAAGGTCATACCTTACGGTTCACATGGATATCATTTAGGATGTAATGGTCATAAACCATTAGTCAAAATTCGATTCCTCATATTTATCTAGATATTTGACTCATCACATGAACAACTTATCACATAGATAATTGAGGTGTATCTGTTAAAGATATAAGAACTCACAACCCTTGTGATTCTTAATTTCTTTTATTAGTTAGGGGTATTCTTTTATTAAGAAGAATTCAGTTATTTGATAATCATTCTCTAACTCCTTAGACTATGATTCCTTCTTGATTTAGACATCACCATGCTATAATCATGAGTTCAATATGATACACTATCATAATCACTCATAAGGATCTCAAACATTTGGTCCAAGTATTTCATTCATTGATCTCATCAAAAATTAACACTTTACTAAATTTGCACTTCATCAATGATAATCTTGAACACTTCAAGATATGCATATTGGTATTTCTCTAAACACCATTTGAAGTATTAGCATTTGTTCCAATAGGTATGTAAATACATCACATGTATCATACCAAATAGGATAATCATTCTCCCACTACCTTTAGTGAAGATTTATTAATCATGTACAAGATATTCATGTCTCTTACTGGTTCTCTAACCAAAAGAGTCTAGATTTATCCATCACATGGAAACTAGAAATGAATTTCTCATGATTGATGCTAATTTCATTGTTTGAGTTATCTATAATTTTTAGGTATCATTTTATCTTATGCATATCAAATACCACAAGATAAACAAGGCAATACCACAAAGATCATATCTTTATAAATTGAAACATCAACTTTATTAATTGCCATCATTGTCATACAATATGCAATAATAAAGTGTTTCTATCTTTTGGCAATATATGAAATAGCAGTTCTCAACTCTATTTCGTGCCCTTTAGGCTGAAATAAACTGAAAGATACTCCTATCTATGGTAGAAACACTTGCTCCAATGATGGGTACTCCTTTCTTCGTCCTTTCACAAAGGCCATCACTTCTTTGTGGATATTGCATATTATATATGACATGTCCATATCTTGGTATCATATACCTCAGATAAAGAAGCGGTTCATTTCATGATACCTTAGGTGGAGATCTCCATCCCCTCCTTCGTCTTCTTTTGGTCTTCCAGATATAGAGGGCAATTCCCTCATACACCCTTTCCCCGTGTGCCTTGAGGCTGAAGACGGCCTGGATTGTTGGCTAGCATCAGAACACTTCTTTGCTTTGCCCTTGTCCTTGCCCTTGAGAATTACCTTTTCTTTGATCACATCAAAGATTATGGTTTGTCTTTCTTCATCTTTGCCTCTACTGTCCTCAACATGTCCAACAACTTTGTCAACGCTTGTCAAAGTTGTTCATGTTGTACTTTATCATGAATTTTATAATTCTCGCAACATTTGCAGTATCATGCCAATAGCCAACTCTTGGCTTAGAAGGAATCCTTGTTTGTCAGGTTTTCTACATACCCAATCACATTGAGTGTGTGAATACCTTACTGGATCTCCTTCTGTCATGACATACTAGGACAGTGTCTTGGAGACATCATATGTCTCATGTTGTCTCTGCAACTCATAGTTTAGAGAACACAACATCAAGCACTCCTCATCAATGTCATCCTCAGTATGCTTCCATAAGCATACTTTTAGCCATTGATGTGGTGGGATCGAGTTCATCTGGTTCTGGTATAACTAGGACTTAAAGCTTTCGCTCTTTGATTGAGAACACTTCTCATCGTCCTAACCAATCGTGGAATTATTCCCATTTAATTTGTTGGTCTCAAAGACTGATCGCAAATAAAGTGATTTGTTGATTAACCATTTATTTTAACAAAAGGAAATATATGCAATTTTAGTCCAAAACTCTTTTGACTTATTTGATTGATTTGAAAAGTTTATGACAAAAATTAGGCCTTTAATTAATTATCACTCCCACTATTTTAGTTCAAATTGATAGCCCTCACCATCAATTCGGAAGATTGCAGCGTACAACCTTCTAGTGGGCAAGATCCTTAAATCCTCTAAGTCATGGACCAACTAGGGTTGTCACCCACAACATAGATCTCTCAGGTAGGCAACTTTTGCCAATTGCATCATATGCAACTCTTGATAAGATGTCATATGCAACTCCTTGTCATGATCATCTCCATGCCTCAAGGTGCTAGATCCTATCTAGGTCACCTTGTTAAGTCCGACCCAAAGCCAACACGATGAACATGCACCCTGCTAGGGCATACCCACACATTCATCCTTCACGCTTCCACAAGATAGACGGCGCACCACGCTAGGGCGTGCCCACACTTGGTCGACCAAGCTTTTCACGTGTTTCACATTTGGAAGGCATCTAAAACTTAATATTTAATGAGTGATTTGGTTTTTATATACATATACATATCCAATCACCACAATACATAGTACGTATCATATACATGTTATATCCCACAGAAAACATGCAAAACGATAAACGCGATGATTATGGCCATCCTAATGTGATTCCTCGAGCCAAGAGGAATCACGATCATCTAGGTCTACATCACATGCAACATGTACAAGATGAACTCTGTGCTTTTCCTTTTTGAGAAGATCAACTCATCACATGAATGACTTGCTCGTGATGGCCCGGTCGTCTGGGTGCCACCAATCGATTGGTTGGCTCCTCAAACCGATCGGTTCTCCTGGTCGTCGTGCATCTCGTCATGGACACCACCCGTTCATCTTGCTCTTGGAACCGGTCATCAACCGATCGGCTCACTCCTTGAACCGATCGTCTGGAACGTCAACCGATCAGTTCACACCTTGAATCGATCATCTCAGCTATCGTCAGGATGTCCGCCGTTCTTCGACATAACAAAAAATAAATTCTATCCTATTTTACATTGTATAAAAGGGAAACCCCGAGTTACATTCGGGGGGAGCAAAGGTAGGAAAGAATCTCAAATTATTTCGAGTTACATCAATAATATGAGAGGGAAGATCGGTGCGCAGACCGAGATGCAAGCAACCACAAACAACCACACACATATAGGGTTTATTGGCCTTAACCACGCTATACATCCACCACAAAACTCGTTTAAGGGCGACACGTATCGAGTGCATTAATAATTTTCCAATCTTCTTGGTAGTCATCCTTTTTAAATAGTGACATTAATGACCCCTCAGCTCACACTAACATTAATTTATCATTTTCTCTTATGAACTACTAACACGTTGTATGTTGTCTAACAATACATTATATTTTTTATAAAACTTAAATGTAGTCATACACATACCTACAATTTCTCACATATCACTAGGCATAAACATGATTTGTAACCATGTAATCTTTATTTAAGAAAAGCTTTTTTCTATTTTTTTTACAATTTCTTTTTTCCTTTGTATTTCTTCAATTGATTCCTGCTTCAGATTTTTACATATATCTATTCCTACATCTCTGGAAACAATGATGACTTTTTGTTCTTTTATTTTTTGGAAAAAATATGACATTTTTATAGAGAAATGATGCAATAATAGTCAGTAGGTCAAGGATTAATATTTAGGATTTAGAAAGAGTTGGCTAATTAATCTAAAAACTGAGAAACCCTATAGGCTCCATGGATGCAAAGATTCACGAACTTCATGCGGAAGCACTAAGATCTAGAATCTTAATTCAATAAGGAAAATAAAATATGAAGCTAGATAGAAGGGTTATCATTTTTAAAGAACAATTCACATGATGAAAAGTAAAACATATTCTCATATCATCATTGCTTTCTTATGCAGGAATAATACTTTTCGAATGAAGTTACTATCATAATGTACATATATGTATATATGTATGTGTGCATATATAGCTATGGAAAAGCTCCTCCTACATAAAAATGTTATTTTCTTTTAATATAAAGGGAGCTCATATGAAAAAGATACTGTCTTTAGGTATGCTTTTTAATTTAAATATTTTATTTTTGTTGTTATAATTGTTTTATGTAGTTTTTTCCTATATAATCATCTTAGAAGATTGTATCTGTAAAATAATCATTATTTTTTAAAATATTAAGTAGTCATTATTTAAGTACAATTTACAAACTTCATGTGAGATAGACACTCTAAAACTCATATATGCTTTTTCTTCTTAAGAGAATATTCATATCACTCTTTACAACCAACTAGCTTTGTTGAAATTTAGATGTTAAAGAGTTCACAAGTGATGATTCCATACAAACACTCATACTAAGAAAATGGAAATATAACCTACTACACCAAATTTTCATGTTTGTTACAGTTTCTCTCGCAAAAATTAAGAAGTAAGCTCCACATTATTTTATATATACAACAATGAAAGATGATGAATATACATGAATATCAATGATGGTTTTCATAAACATGTCTTAATTAAGAACATATTCCACAACACTTGACTTCCCTACTAAAGAGAACTCTATAAACAGAAGTGTATATTTTTAGGATAAATATTTCATCTTATGTCTTACACTAAGAATCTTACATTCATATGGAATTAAATGATAATGATTATTGATATTTCACCGCTCTCTTTCATACTATGACTTCTCTTAAAAAAAATTGTGGGAAGATAGAATACAATCTTAAAAGTCTATTATTCATCCCATCTCTTTCTTATATGCTGAAATGAAACCAATACAAATATGCATCATTCTACTCACAATATTATCACTCTTCTGATTGTAAATATTTTTTATGTAAAAATTTAAATGTACCCCAATCTTACCAAAACATACACATCTATGACCTCAAATAAATGAATTTATCAAAAGATATTCTTTAAAGTCATGATGTTTAATATGAAACATTCAATAATTCATTGCGATGCTTCTTATAGTCGGATACAATCTATATAGAACTTATTATTAACATTAGTTTAACTTACAAATAATCTTTATTTTTAGATCAAAGACATGACTTTATTTTGATAAGTCAATATAGGAAAGTCAAACTACCTTCTGAAAGGAACCTACTAATCATGTTGACCATCTTTTTTCTTTAGTGGAACAAGGGAGTAAATTTTGACTGGTATGCCTTTTTTTTCCTATATCATTAAAGACGGTAGCATATAGTATATATTATGTTTTTATGTAATTTAAACATTTTATCATTTTGCTTCTCTGAAACTTTTAATTGCATTGACCTCATCAATATGAAAAGTATATGATAATTTTCTGAAATAAAGAAAATAAAATTCCATATGATATTTTTTTTATACTTCTACACCAGTAAGAACAGAAAATGGTGGTTAGACTCCCCAAGAGGTGAGAAGTACATCAAAATCACAATACTGTTTCACCAACATGTTTTTCAAAATGGAAAAACCTGGTCATAGATCATGTCGAATTTTACTGCTTCTGTGGAGGGGGTGGATGTAATTTTCTCCATTAACCATTTTGGATTAGCCATGCAATATTTTTCAATATTTTTATAAATTACAAACACGTCCTTTGTATCTAAGAAAGCCCCACAGGAGGGTTATATGTAATTTTCTCCATTATTTTTTCAGATTACATACTTGACCCTTTGTTGGGTTTTAGGGGAGGCCGAGAAGGCAGCGAAAACAAAATTTTCTCCCCCAGTCCCAGAACAAGGAAACGCGTTAACGTCTATATAATAGGAAAGTGATGGTTTGTAGAATCATACCTTGTCCCGAGGCTTGCTCGGCGACAATACCTCGCGCCTTGTGCGGTCTTCAACTTTGATCTTGGACGGTGTCTGTGCAGCTCCTGGTCGCACCGGGACTGACGACTCCTCTCACCGGGACTGTCGGGATTGACAGTTGTCCTCCTAAGCAGTAGAAACCTCCCGCCTCGGAAGTAGTCCACACGGACCACCTGGAACTCCACACTCCTTGTCCCATAAGGAGTTGGAAGGAGTCACACCCTCCTGTTGACGTAATAGTCACCAACACACTCTCCTGCCTCCAGTTGCAACTGTAGTTGTCTTTCCCTTATTGCGCCTCCCTTTGCGGGTAGCACTTGCTCGGGCTCTCTCGGTTACCAAAATTAGAGAACGACAACTTTGTAGAGAAACTGGTTGCACTGAGTTGTACTTTTAGAAGCCCCAAATACCCCTATATATAGGAGGGTCATGGGACAGGGTTCTCCATCCCGGGAAATATGGGACTAAAGTAGGAGTATAAGGGTTCAAGATTTTCCACCAAAAACAACCAACTCGGAACCTGAATCGATCATTTCATTTCTGAAACAGTCGGTTGGGGACCTGATCCGATCGGTTGACACTCAACCGATCGGTTGGGACCCATGAGCCGGTCGGTTCACTTTCTGAACTGGTCAGTTTGTGGTCCTGATCAGTTCCCGATTGACTTTCCAACTTTTGTTTCCAATTGGTATCAAATACCAATCCTTGTTCCAATCAAATTGGGCAAATGAAACGCAAGGAAAATTCTCACGAATCCTACTTGCCCGGTTGCAACAGTTGAACCGATCATTTCAATACTTGAAGCAATCGTTCACCCTGTCCTTGAGCTGATCGACTCAACACTTCAGCCGACCAGTTCACCCAGCTGAGCTGATAAGTTCATCACATGAGCCGATCGGTTGGGAGTGCAGATCATACAGAATCAGTCAATTGCAATTTCAATCAATCTGATACTCCAATCAATGTGTCTGACACCTTGAACACTATGATATTGACGTATCAATTGATTGAGTGTTTAATTGAACTACTAAACACCTTTAGTAATCAATCTAAACATTGTTTGTGGACAAAACTCCTTTTCCAGGTTATATCCTATGTGTGTGACCCTGCATGTCCATTTCACATTGGCAGTGAAAGTCCATAACACTTATGACTTCACAAGCAAAGAGCGGTGCCTAGTCACACATCAGTGCTACCCAAGTGAAAGTAGAAAGTTGGAGAACAACTTTCAATCCTACAATCCGTGAATGGTGTTACAGTGAATGTATAATTCCTTTTTCACTGATATTCTGAATGAACTCGAGGCATGGAACAGTCATCCTATCAACTTTCATTCACTTTCTTGATCTCAGAGTAGATTGAACGAGATATGTATGACATCAATATCACAAACTGATTCACACATGCGTGCACACGCCTATCTCAATCCTACTCATCAAGTGGCCTTGGATATCAAACTCCCTCAGGAGGGACAAATCCCATATCTATCACTCACCCCTCAAAAGCCCCATGTGTGAAAGCCACCCAATCATCACCTTTATAACAACCCATGTTTCAGGACTGCGTTTGATGATGTCAAAGTGTGCCCAACGACATGTGTTGAGTGTAGTGATTTCAGGTCAAAGAATCACACTCACCACCATCACTGTGAGTACTGACTGTGACTACCATGTCATGGTTCCATGTGTCAAATTCACGGTGGGTCTGTCTAGTACACTTGTTCTCTAACAAGTACCTATATGTTTGGTTTGATATCTCTATATCATGACTAATGAGATTATGTCATCAACCAACAACACAATCTAGCCTTGTGTGTCATTGCTATCTATCTACCTTCCACAATGACATCCGACTAGGGACATAACAAGAATGTACAAACTCTTAGCATCCGTATGATCTCATCGTTCAGTTCCTCAACCTAAAAGCATACGTCATTGAGTACTGTCATTCTCTAGACATTCAATCTATTCTATCACTATCTCATATGACTGAACTAGAAAGAATTGGAAGTCTGCCTTTGATGTTTATCAAATCAATCTTAATATATCCCACCAATCATCCCATGATTGGTTCTCAGGGCATACATACCAACAAACTCCCACTTGCACTGCAAGCCAATCACCCTTGAATCATATTCATAGTGATCTTCAAACATGTCCCACATGTTACTGTGCTCTAGTGCGATCATAGTGAGTAATGGCAACGCCTTGCCAAAGTCAGTATAAATTGCATGTCTCTCATCTCTTCACTGTACGTCACACGTATGAGATGGAGTTGCCATAATATGCGATCTAGTATTCCTTTGCTAACCTTTAGCCACATTGCATGATCAAGGATTCCATACTTGTCATCAATGAGCGGAATATAAGTTCATCTCATGAACTTCCAGATCCATATAGTATCTACTGATGTTCTCTAACACATAGATACTTGGCATTTCCTTTTAAATGGTTTCATTGGAACATTTCCAATTATCAACAAACTTTCACTTTTATATATCCTATATATATTTTGCGATTAATTTTCTGTCCTTTCGGAAGTTTGCATCAATGTAACTCTTTACATTGAACTCTTCCTTATCTCCATAGAACTAGTACTTCACAAGTACTTATCAAGTTCTCATGGTATTCCAGTAACCCTTACTGGAAGTAGACATACATCCACTCGTCATGTCTCACATACGAGTTATCAGGATGAGCACATCATATTGCCATGTCATACATACAACATGATGAATGCATTTTGTTCTTGCCATGTTCATACATGTAAGTTAATGGGATGATTACATACATGATAGATCCATATCTATTCTTAGTGTTCCCATTCTTCATAAGAATTGGACACTTGGCCTTGGGAGACTAGCTCCATGTAGCATGGACAAGTTTTCTCCCACTGAATTTGTGCATACTGAACACTTCAGTACAGATTGCCAATGTATGCTCTCTCTTTTTCAGGTCAAGAGGTTTTCGAGAACTATCTCTATAGATCTCTATTCCTGTCACATAGGAAACATCTCTATCTACCTTAAAGATAATTTCCACTTTTGGATTTCCATTCTAGAACATTTCCATTTCTCATCAATATGTGGAATGTGAGCAAATTCCCACTAAATCACAGATCCCTTCTTTATCTTTGACATATTAGTCAAACACTTTGACTATATTATCAAAGTAAAGATCCAATTCTGAGTTGCTTGTACTCAATCAATCACATTGATTAGTCCATTATAACTTATGGACTTCATTTGCATTAGTGGATTCATAAACCTTATAGGTTGTGTCATGTACACATCCTTGTTTTATTCCTCATAGGAATGTGGTTTTAGTATCCATATGCTAAATGTCTTAGTCATTAAGTTGCAATCAACAAGCATCATCCTTCTCAAAATGTTATCCATGTGTCTTAACACTTAAGACTCATTTTCACTTATGGATTTGATCCAATGAGTGCTACCATCAAGGTCATACCTTACGGTTCACATGGATATCATTTAGGATGTAATGGTCATAAACCATTAGTCAGAATTCGATTCCTCATATTTATCTAGATATTTGACTCATCACATGAACAACTTATCACATAGATAATTGAGGTGTATCTGTTAAAGATATAAGAACTCACAACCCTTGTGATTCTTAATTTCTTTTATTAGTTAGGGGTATTCTTTTATTAAGAAGAATTCAGTTATTTGATAATCATTCTCTAACTCCTTAGAGTATGATTCCTTCTTGATTTAGACATCACCATGCCTTAATCATGAGTTCAATATGATACACTATCATAATCACTCATAAGGATCTCAAACATTTGGTCCAAGTATTTCATTCATTGATCTCATCAAAAATTAACACTTTACCAAATTTGCACTTCATCTATGATAATCTTGAACACTTCAAGATATGCATATTGGTATTTCTCTAAACACCATTTGAAGTATTAGCATTTGTTCCAATAGGTATGTAAATACATCACATGTATCATACCAAATAGGATAATCATTCTCCCACTACCTTTAGTGAAGATTGATTAATCATGTACAAGAGATTCATGTCTCTTACTGGTTCTCTAACCAAAAGAGTCTAGATTTATCCATCACATGGAAACTAGAAATGAATTTCTCATGATTGATGCTAATTTCATTGTTTGAGTTATCTATAACTTTTAGGTATCATTTTATCTTATGCATATCAAATACCACAAGATAAACAAGGCATTACCACAAAGATCATATCTTTATAAATTGAAACATCAACTTTATTAATTGCCATCATTGTCATACAATATGCAATAATAAAGTGTTTCTATCTTTTGGCAATATATGAAATAGCAATTCTCAACTTTATTTCGTGCCCTTTAGGCTGAAATAAACTGAAAGATACTCCTATCTATGGCAGCAACACTTGCTCCAATGATGGGTACTCCTTTCTTCGTCCTTTCACAAAGGCCATCACTTCTTTGTGGATATTGCATATTATATATGACATGTCCATATCTTGGTATCATATACCTCAGATAAAGAAGCGGTTCATTTCATGATACCTTAGGTGGAGATCTCCATCCCCTCCTTCGTCTTC
The DNA here is from genome assembly GCA_963693085.1 of Alisma plantago-aquatica. NCBI lineage: Eukaryota > Viridiplantae > Streptophyta > Magnoliopsida > Alismatales > Alismataceae > Alisma > Alisma plantago-aquatica. Next base: position 298,474,625 of record OY856414.1, on the reverse strand, counting down.
TTTTGGTCTTCCAGATATAGAGGGCAATTCCCTCATACACCCTTTCCCCGTGTGACTTGAGGCTGAAGACGGCTTGGATTGTTGGCTAGCATCAGAACACTTCTTTGCTTTGCCCTTGTCCTTGCCCTTGAGAATTACCTTTTCTTTGATCACATCAAAGATTATGGTTTGTCTTTCTTCATCTTTGCCTCTACTGTCCTCAACATGTCCAACAACTTTGTCAACGCTTGTCAAAGTTGTTCATGTTGTACTTTATCATGAATTGTATAATTCTCGCAACATTTGCAGTATCATGCCAATAGCCAACTCTTGGCTTAGAAGGAATCCTTGTTTGTCAGGTTTTCTACATACCCAATCACATTGAGTGTGTGAATACCTTACTGGATCTCCTTCTGTCATGACATACTAGGACAGTGTCTTGGAGACATCATATGTCTCATGTTGTCTCTGCAACTCATAGTTTAGAGAACACAACATCAAGCACTCCTCATCAATGTCATCCTCAGTATGCTTCCATAAGCATACTTTTAGCCATTGATGTGGTGGGATCGAGTTCATCTGGTTCTGGTATAACTAGGACTTAAAGCTTTCGCTCTTTGATTGAGAACACTTCTCATCGTCCTAACCAATCGTGGAATTATTCCCATTTAATTTGTTGGTCTCAAAGACTGATCGCAAATAAAGTGATTTGTTGATTAACCATTTATTTTAACAAAAGGAAATATATGCAATTTTAGTCCAAAACTCTTTTGACTTATTTGATTGATTTGAAAAGTTTATGACAAAAATTAGGCCTTTAATTAATTATCGCTCCCACTATTTTAGTTCAAATTGATAGCCCTCACCATCAATTCGGAAGATTGCAGCGTACAACCTTCTAGTGGGCAAGATCCTGAAATCCTCTAAGTCATGGACCAACTAGGGTTGTCACCCACAACATAGATCTCTCAGGTAGGCAACTTTTGCCAATTTCATCATATGCAACTCTTGATAAGATGTCATATGCAACTCCTTGTCATGATCATCTCCATGCCTCAAGGTGCTAGATCCTATCTAGGTCACCTTGTTAAGTCCGACCCAAAGCCAACACGATGAACATGCACCCTGCTAGGGTAGACCCACACATTCATCCTTCACGCTTCCACGAGATAGACGGCGCACCACGCTAGGGCGTGCCCACACTTGGTCGACCAAGCTTTTCACGTGTTTCGCATTTGGAAGGCATCTAAAACTTAATATTTAATGAGTGATTTGGTTTTTATATACATATACATATCCAATCACCACAATACATAGTATGTATCATATACATGCTATATCCCACAGAAAACATGCAAAACGATAAACACGATGATTATGGCCATCCTAATGTGATTCCTCGAGCCAAGAGGAATCACGGTCATCTAGGTCTACATCACATGCAACCTGTACAAGATGAACTCTGTACTTTTCCTTTTTGAGAAGATCAACTCATCACATGAATGACTTGCTCGTGATGGCCCAGTCGTCTGGGTGCCACCAATCGATTGGTTGGCTCCTCAAACCGATCGGTTCGCCTGGTCGTCGTGCATCTCGTCATGGACGCCACCCGCTCATCTTGCTCTTGGAACCGGTCATCAACCGATCGGCTCACTCCTTGAACCGATCGTTTGGAACGTCAACCGATCAGTTCACAACTTGAATCGATCGTCTCAGCTGTCGTCAGGATGTCCGCCGTTCTTCGACATAACAAAAAATAAATTCTATCCTATTTTACATTGTATAAAAGGGAAACCCCGAGTTACATTCGGGGGGAGCAAAGGTAGGAAAAAATCTCAAATTATTTCGAGTTACATCAAGAATAGGAGAGGGAAGATCGGTGCACAGACCGAGATGCAAGCAACCACAAACAACCACACACAGATAGGGTTTATTGGCCTTAACCACGCTATACATCCACCACAAAACTCATTTAAGGGCGACGCGTATCGAGTGCATTAATAATTTTCCAATCTTCTTGGTAGTCATCCTTTTTAAATAGTGACATTAATGATCCCTCAGCTCACACTAACATTAATTTATCATTTTCTCTTATGAACTACTAACACGTTGTATGTTGTCTAACAATACATTATATTTTTTATAAAACTTAAATGTAGTCATACACATACCTACAATTTCTCACATATCACTAGGCATAAACATGATTTATAACCATGTAATCTTTATTTTAGAAAAGCTTTCTTCTATTTTTTTTACAATTTCTTTTTTCCTTTGTATTTCTTCATTTGATTCCTGCTTCAGATTTTTACATATATCTATTCCTACATCTCTGGAAACAATGATGACTTTTTGTTCTTTTATTTTTTGGAAAAAATATGACATTTTTATAGAGAAATGATGCAATAATAGTCAGTAGGTCAAGGATTAATATTTAGGATTTAGAAAGAGTTGGCTAATTAATCTAAAAACTGAGAAACCCTATAGGCTCCATGGATGCAAAGATTCACGAACTTCATGCGGAAGCACTAAAATCTAGAATCTTAATTCAATAAGGAAAATAAAATATGAAGCTAGATAGAAGGGTTATCATTTTTAAAGAACAATTCACATGATGAAAAGTAAAACATATTCTCATATCATCATTGCTTTCTTATGCAGGAATAATACTTTTCGAATGAAGTTACTATCATAATGTACATATATGTATATATGTATGTGTGCATATATAGCTATGGAAAAGCTCCTCCTACATAAAAATGTTATTTTCTTTTCATATAAAGGGAGCTCATATGAAAAAGATACTGTCTTTAGGTATGCTTTTTAATTTAAATATTTTATTTTTGTTGTTATAATTGTTTTTATGTATTTTTTTCCTATATAATCATCTTAGAAGATTGTATCTGTAAAATAATCATTATTTTTTAAAATATTAAGTAGTCATTATTTAAGTACAATTTACAAACTTCATGTGAGATAGACACTCTAAAACTCATATATGCTTTTTCTTCTTAAGAGAATATTCATATCACTCTTTACAACCAACTAGCTTTGTTGAAATTTAGATGTTAAAGAGTTCGCAAGTGATGATTCCATACAAACACTCATACTAAGAAAATGGAAATATAACCTACTACACCAAATTTTCATGTTTGTTACAGTTTCTCTCGCAAAAATTTAGAAGTAAGCTCCACATTATTTTATATATACAACAATAAAAGATTATGAATATACATAAATATCAATGATGGTTTTCATAAACATGTCTTAATTAAGAACATATTCCATAACACTTGACTTCCCTACTAAAGAGAACTCTATAAACAGAAGTGTATATTTTTAGGATAAATATTTCATCTTATGTCTTACACTAAGAATCTTACATTCATATGGAATTAAATGATAATGATTATTGATATTTCACCGCTCTCTTTCATACTATGACTTCTCTTAAAAAAAATTGTGGGAAGATAGAATACAATCTTAAAAGTCTATTATTCATCCCATCTCTTTCTTATATGCTGAAATGAAACCAATACAAATATGCATCATTCTACTCACAATATTATCACTCTTCTGATTGTAAATATTTTTTATGTAAAAATTTAAATGTACCCCAATCTTACCAAAACATATACATCTATGACCTCAAATAAATGAATTTATCAAAAGATATTCTTTAAAGTCATGATGTTTAATATGAAACATTCAATAATTCATTTCGATGCTTCTTATAGTCGGATACAATCTATATAGAACTTATTATTAACATTAGTTTAACTTACAAATAATCTTTATTTTTAGATCAAAGACATGACTTTATTTTGATAAGTCAATATAGGAAAGTCAAACTACCTTCTGAAAGGAACCTACTAATCATGTTGACCATCTTTTTTCTTTAGTGGAACAAGGGAGTAAATTTTGACTGGTATGCCTTTTTTTTCCTATATCATTAAAGACGGTAGCATATAGTATATATTATGTTTTTATGTAATTTAAAAATTTTATCATTTTGCTTCTCTGAAACTTTTAATTGCATTGACCTCATCAATATGAAAAGTATATGATAATTTTCTGAAATAAAGAAAATAAAATTCCATATGATATTTTTTTTACACTTCTACACCAGTAAGAACAGAAAATGGTGGTTAGACTCCCCAAGAGGTGAGAAGTACATCAAAATCACAATACTATTTCACCAACATGTTTTTCAAAATGGCAAAACCTGGTCATAGATCATGTCGAATTTTACTGCTTCTGTGGAGGGGGTGGATGTAATTTTCTCCGTTAACTATTTTGGATTAGCCATGCAATATTTTTCAATATTTTTATAAATTACAAACACGTCCTTTGTATCTAAGAAAGCCCCACAGGAGGGTTATATGTAATTTTCTCCATTATTTTTTCAGATTACATACTTGACCCTTTGTTGGGTTTTAGGGGAGGCAGAGAAGGCAGCGAAAACAAAATTTTCTCCCCCAGACCCAGAACAAGGAAACGCGTTAACGTCTATATAATAGGAAAGTGATGGTTTGTAGAATCATACCTTGTCCCGAGGCTTGCTCGGCGACAATACCTCGCGCCTTGTGCGGTCTTCAACTTTGATCTTGGACGGTGTCTGTGCAGCTCCTGGTCGCACCGGGACTGACGACTCCTCCTCTCACCGGGACTGTCGGGATTGACAGTTGTCCTCCTAAGCGGTAGAAACCTCCCGCCTCGGAAGTAGTCCACACGGACCACCTGGAACTCCACACTCCTTGTCCTATAAGGAGTTGGAAGGAGTCACACCCTCCTGTTGACGTACTAGTCACCAACACACTCTCCTGCCTCCAGTTGCAACTGTAGTTGTCTTTCCCTTATTGCGCCTCCCTTTGCGGGTAGCACTTGCTCGGGCTCTCTCGGTTACCAAAATTAGAGAACGACAACTTTGTAGAGAAACTGGTTGCACTGAGTTGTACTTTTAGAAGCCCCAAATACCCCTATATATATAGGAGGGTCATGGGACAGGGTTCTCCATCCCGGGAAATATGGGACTAAAGTAGGAGTATAAGGGTTCGAGATTTTCCACCAAAAACAACCAACTCGCAACCTGAACCGATCGTTTCATTTCTGAAATGGTCGGTTGGGGACCTGATCTGGTCGGTTGACACTCAACCGATCGGTTGGGACCCATGAGTCGGTCGGTTCACTTTCTGAACTGGTTGGTTCATGGTCCTGATCAGTTCTCGATTGACTTTCCAACTTTTGTTTCCAATTGGTATCAAATACCAATCCTTGTTCCAATCAAATTGGGCAAATGAAACGCAAGGAAAATTCTCACGAATCCTACTTGCCCGGTTGCAACAGTGAACCGATCGTTTCAACACTTGAAGCAATCGTTCACCCTGTCCTTGAGCTGATCGACTCAACACTTGAGCCGACCAGTTCACCCAGCTGAGCCGATAAGTTCATCACATGAGCCGATCGGTTGGGAGTGCAGATCATACAGAATCATTCAATTGCGATTTCAATCAATCTGATACTCCAATCAATGTGTCTGACACCTTGAACACTATGATATTGACGTATCAATTGATTGAGTGTTTAATTGAACTACTAAACACCTTTAGTAATCAATCTAAACATTGTTTGTGGACAAAACTCCTTTTCCAGGTTAAATCCTATGGGTGTGACCCTGCAGGTCCATTTCACATTGGCAGTGAAAGTCCATAACACTTATGACTTCACAAGCAAAGAGCATTGCCTAGTCACACATCAGTGCTACCCAAGTGAAAGTAGAAAGTTGGAGAACAACTTTCAATCCTACAATCTGTGAATGGTGTTACAGTGAATGTATAATTCCTTTGTCACTGATATTCCGAATGAACTCGAGGCATGGAACAGTCATCCTATCAACGTTCATTCACTTTATTGATCTCAGAGTAGATTGAACGAGATATGTATGACATCAATATCACATACTGATTCACACATGCGTGCACACGCCTATCTCAATCCTACTCATCAAGTGGCCTTGGATATCAAACTCCCTCAGGAGGGACAAATCCCATATCTATCACTCACCCCTCAAAATCCCCATGTTTCAAAGCCACCCAATCATCACCTTTATAACAACCCATGTTTCAGGACTGTGTTTGATGATGTCAAAGTGTGCCCAACGACATGTGTTGAGTGTAGTGATTTCAGGTCAAAGAATCACACTCACCACCATCACTGTGAGTACTGACTGTGACTACCATGTCATGGTTCCATGTGTCAAACTCACGGTGGGTCTGTCTAGTACACTTGTTCTCTAACAAGTACCTATATGTTTGGTTTGATATCTCTATATCATGACTAATGAGATTATGTCATCAACCAACAACACAATCTAGCCTTGTGTGTCATTGCTATCTATCTACCTTCCACAATGACATCCGACTAGGGACATAACAAGAATGTACAAACTCTTAGCATCCGTATGATCTCATCGTTCAGTTCCTCAACCTAAAAGCATACGTCATTGAGTACTGTCATTCTCTAGACATTCAATCTATTCTATCACTATCTCATATGACTGAACTAGAAAGAATTGGAAGTTTGCCTTTGATGTTTATCAAATCAATCTTAATATATCCCACCAATCATCCCATGATTGGTTCTCAGGGCATACATACCAACAAACTCCCACTTGCACTGCAAGCCAATCACCCTTGAATCATATTCATAGTGATCTTCAAACATGTCCCACATGTTACTGTGCTCTAGTGCGATCATAGTGAGTAATGGCAATGCCTTGCCAAAGTCAGTATAAATTGCATGTCTCTCATCTCTTCACTGTACGTCACACGTATGAGATGGAGTTGCCATAATATGCGATCTAGTATTCCTTTGCTAACCTTTAGCCACATTGCATGATCAAGGATTCCATACTTGTCATCAATGAGCGGAATATAAGTTCATCTCATGAACTTCCAGATCCATATAGTATCTACTGATGTTCTCTAACACATAGATACTTGGCATTTCCTTTTAAATGGTTTCATTGGAACATTTCCAATTATCAACAAACTTTCACTTTTATATATCCTATATATATTTTGCGATTAATTTTCTGTCCTTTCGGAAGTTCGCATCAATGTAACTCTTTACATTGAACTCTTCCTTATCTCCATAGAACTAGTACTTCACAAGTACTTATCAAGTTCTCAAGGTATTCCAGTAACCCTTACTGGAAGTAGACAAACATCCACTCGGCATGTCTCACATACGAGTTATCAGGATGAGCACATCATATTGCCATGTCATACATACAAGATGATGAATGCATTTTGTTCTTGCCATGTTGATACATGTAAGTTAATGGTATGATTACATACATGATAGATCCATATCTATTCTTAGTGTTCCCATTCTTCATAAGAATTGGAGACTTGGCCTTGGGAGACTAGCTCCATGTAGCATGGACAAGTTTTCTCCCGCTGAATTTGTGCATACTGAACACTTCAGTACATATTGCCAATGTATGCTCTCTCTTTTTCAGGTCAAGAGGTTTTCGAGAACTATCTCTATAGATCTCTATTCCTGTCACATAGGAAACATCTCTATCTACCTTAAAGATAATTTCCACTTTTGGATTTCCATTCTAGAACATTTCCATTTCTCATCAATATGTGGAATGTGAGCACATTCCCACTAAATCACAAATCCCTTCTTTATCTTTGACATATCAGTCAAACACTTTGACTATATTATCAAAGTAAAGATCCAATTCTGAGTTTCTTGTACTCAATCAATCACATTGATTAGTCCATTGTAACTTATGGACTTCATTTGCATTAGTGGATTCATAAACCTTATAGGTTGTGTCATGTACACATCCTTGTTTTATTCCTCATAGGAATGGAGTTTTAGTATCCATATGCTAAATGTCTTAGTCATTAAGTTGCAATCAACAAGCATCATCCTTCTCAAAATGTTATCCATGTGTCTTAACACTTAAGACTCATTTTCACTTATGGATTTGATCCAATGAGTTCTACCATCAAGGTCATACCTTACGGTTCACATGGATATCATTTAGGATGTAATGGTCATAAACCATTAGTCAGAATTCGATTCCTCATATTTATCTAGATATTTGACTCATCACATGAACAACTTATCACATAGATAATTGAGGTGTATCTGTTAAAGATATAAGAACTCACAGCCCTTGTGATTCTTAATTTCTTTTATTAGTTAGGGGTATTCTTTTATTAAGAAGAATTCAGTTATTTGATAATCATTCTCTAACTCCTTAGAGTATGATTCCTTCTTGATTTAGACATCACCATGCCTTAATCATGAGTTCAATATGATACACTAACATAATCACTCATAAGGATCTCAAACATTTGGTCCAAGTATTTCATTGATTGATCTCATCAAAAATTAACACTTTACCAAATTTGCACTTCATCTATGATAATCTTGAACACTTCAAGATATGCATATTGGTATTTCTCTAAACACCATTTGAAGTATTAGCATTTGTTCCAATAGGTATGTAAATACATCACATGTATCATACCAAATAGGATAATCATTCTCCCACTACCTTTAGTGAAGATTGATTAATCATGTACAAGAGATTCATGTCTCTTACTGGTTCTCTAACCAAAAGAGTCTAGATTTATCCATCACATGGAAACTAGAAATGAATTTCTCATTATTGATGCTAATTTCATTGTTTGAGTTATCTATAAGTTTTAGGTATCATTTTATCTTATGCATATCAAATACCACAAGATAAACAAGGCATTACCACAAAGATCATATCTTTATAAATTGAAACATCAACTTTATTAATTGCCATCATTGTCATACAATATGCAATAATAAAGTGTTTCTATCTTTTGGCAATATATGAAATAGCAGTTCTCAACTCTATTTCGTGCCCTTTAGGCTGAAATAAACTGAAAGATACTCCTATCTATGGCAGCAACACTTGCTCCAATGATGGGTACTCCTTTCTTCATCCTTTCACAAAGGCCATCACTTCTTTGTGGATATTGCATATTATATATGACATGTCCATATCTTGGTATCATATACCTCAGATAAAGAAGCGGTTCATTTCATGATACCTTAGGTGGAGATCTCCATCCCCTCCTTCGTCTTCTTTTGGTATTCCAGATATAGAGGGCAATTCCCTCATACACCCTTTCCCCGTGTGACTTGAGGCTGAAGACGGCTTGGATTGTTGGCTAGCATCAGAACACTTCTTTGCTTTGCCCTTGTCCTTGCCCTTAAGAATTACCTTTTCTTTGATCACATCAAAGATTATGGTTTGTCTTTCTTCATCTTTGCCTCTACTGTCCTCAACATGTCCAACAACTTTGTCAACGCTTGTCAAAGTTGTTCATGTTGTACTTTATCATGAATTGTATAATTCTCGCAACATTTGCAGTATCATGCCAATAGCCAACTCTTGGCTTAGAAGGAATCCTTGTTTGTCAGGTTTTCTACATACCCAATCACATTGAGTGTGTGAATACCTTACTGGATCTCCTTCTGTCATGACATACTAGGACAGTGTCTTGGAGACATCATATGTCTCATGTTGTCTCTGCAACTCATAGTTTAGAGAACACAACATCAAGCACTCCTCATCAATGTCATCCTCAGTATGCTTCCATAAGCATACTTTTAGCCATTGATGTGGTGGGATCGAGTTCATCTGGTTCTGGTATAACTAGTACTTAAAGCTTTCGCGCTTTGATTGAGAACACTTCTCATCGTCCTAACCAATCATGGAATTATTCCCATTTAATTTGTTGGTCTCAAAGACTGATCGCAAATAAAGTGATTTGTTGATTAACCATTTATTTTAACAAAAGGAAATATATGCAATTTTAGTCCAAAACTCTTTTGACTTATTTGATTGATTTGAAAATTTGATGACAAAAATTAGGCCTTTAATTAATTATCGCTCCCACTATTTTAGTTCAAATTGATAGCCCTCACCATCAATTCGGAAGATTGCAACGTACAACCTTCTAGTGGGCAAGATCCTGAAATCCTCTAAGTCATGGACCAACTAGGGTTGTCACCCACAACATAGATCTCTCAGGTAGGCAACTTTTGCCAATTGCATCATATGCAACTCTTGATAAGATGTCATATGCAACTCCTTGTCATGATCATCTCCATGCCTCAAGGTGCTAGATCCTATCTAGGTCACCTTGTTAAGTCCGACCCAAAGCCAACACGATGAACATGCACCCTGCTAGGGCAGACCCACACATTCATCCTTCACGCTTCCACGAGATAGACGGCGCACCACGCTAGGGCGTGCCCACACTTGGTCGACCAAGCTTTTCACGTGTTTCGCATTTGGAAGGCATCTAAAACTTAATATTTAATGAGTGATTTGGTTTTTATATACATATACATATCCAATCACCACAATACATAGTATGTATCATATACATGCTATATCCCACAAAAAACATGCAAAATGATAAACGCGATGATTATGGCCATCCTAATGTGATTCCTCGAGCCAAGAGGAATCACGGTCATCTAGGTCTACATCACATGCAACCTGTACAAGATGTACTCTGTGCTTTTCCTTTTTGAGAAGATCAACTCATCACATGAATGACTTGCTCGTGATGGCCCAGTCGTCTGGATGCCACCAATCGATTGGTTGGCTCCTCAAACCGATCGGTTCGCCTGGTCGTCGTGCATCTCGTCATGGACGCCACCTGCTCATATTGCTCTTGGAACCGGTCATCAACCGATCGGCTCACTCCTTGAACCGATCGTTTGGAACGTCAACCGATCAGTTCACACCTTGAATCGATCGTCTCAGCTGTCGTCAGGATGTCCGCCGTTCTTCGACATAACAAAAAATAAATTTTATCCTATTTTACATTGTATAAAAGGGAAACCCCGAGTTACATTCAGGGGGAGCAAAGGTAGGAAAGAATCTCAAATTATTTCGAGTTACATCTAGAATAGGAGAGGGAAGATCGGTGCACAGACCGAGATGAGAGCAACCACAAACAACCACACACAGATAGGGTTTATTGGCCTTAACCACGCTATACATCCACCACAAAACTCGTTTAAGGGCGACGCGTATCGAGTGCATTAATAATACATATCATATATGTAATTGGGATTTGTGGATTTAGGATTGGACATGCATAAAGACAATTTTATTCACATCGTATGCAATAAATAAATGCGACAAACCAAAATCGATCATATCGATATTCCTAAAACATAGAGTAGTTGACGTGGCTCTGATACCACTGTTGGGTTTTAGGGGAGGCAGAGAAGGCAGCAGAAATAAAATTTTCTCCCCCAGACCCGGAACAAGGAAATGCATCAACGTCTATATAATAGGAAAGTGATGGTTTGTGGAATCATACCTTATCCCGAGGCTTGCTCGGAGACAATACCTCGCGCCTTGCGCGGTCTTCAACTCCGATCTTGGACGGTGTCTGTGCAGCTCCTGGTCGCACTGGGACTGACGACTCCTCTCACCGGGACTGTTGGGATTGACAGTTGTCCTCCTAAGCGGCAGAAACCTCTTGCCTCTGAAGTAGTCCACACGAACCACCTGGAACTCCACACTCCTTGTCCCACAAGGAGTTGGAAGGAGTCGCACCCTCCTGTTGACGTACTAGTCGCCAACACACTCTCCTGCCTCCAGTTGCAACTGTAGTTGTCTTTCCCTTGATGCGCCTCCCTTTGCGGGTAGCACTTGCTCGGGCTCTCTCGGTTACCAAAATTAGAGAACGACAACTTTGCATAGAAACTGGTTGCATTGAGTTGTACTTTTAGAAGCCCCCAATACCCCTATATATAGGAGGGTCATGGGACAGGGTTCTCCATCCCGGGCGATATGGGACTAAAGCAGGAGTAGAAGGGTTCGAGATTTTCCACCAAAAACAACCAACTCACAACCTGAACCGATCGTTTCATTTCTGAAACGGTCGGTTGGGGACCTGAGCCGGTCGGTTGACACTCAACCGATCGGTTGGGACCCATGAGCCGGTCGGTTCACTTTCTGAACCGGTCGGTTCGTGGTCCTGATCAGTTCCCGATTGACTTTCCAACTTTTGTTTCCAATTGGTATCAAATACCAATCCTAGTTCCAATCAAATTGGGCAAGTGAAACGCAAGGAAAATTCTCACCAATCCTACTTTCCCAACTTGCTCGGTTTCGATCGTTTCAACACTTGAAGCAATCGTTCACCCTATCCTTGAGCCGATCGACTCAACACTTGAGCCGACTGGTTCACCCAGCTGAGCCGATCGGTTCATCACATGAGACGATCGGTTGGGAGTGCAGATCGTGCAGAATCAGTCAATTGCGATTTCAATCAATCCGATACTCCAATCAATGTGTCCAACACCTTGAACACTATGATATTGACCTATCAATTGATTGAGTGTTTAATTGAACTACTAAACACCTTTAGTAATCAATCTAAACATTGTTTGTGGACAAAACTCCTTTTCCAAGTTAAATCCTATGTGTGTGACCCTACAAGTCCATTTCACATTGGCAGTGAAAGTCCATAACACTTATGACTTCACAAGCAAAGAGCGGTGCCTAGTCACACATCAGTGCTACCCAAGTGAAAGTAGAAAGTTGGAGAATAAATTTCAATCCTACAATCCGTGAATGGTGTTACAGTGAATGTATAATTCCTTTGTCACTGATATCCTGAATGAACTCGAGGCATGGAACAGTCATCCTGTCAACGTTCATTCACTTTCTTGATCTCAGAGTAGATTGAACGAGATATGTATGACATCAATATCACATACTGATTCACACATGTGTGCGCATGCCTATCTCAATCCTACTCATCAAGTGGCCTTGGATATCAAACTCCCTCAGGAGGGACAAATCCCATATCTATCACTCACCCCTCAAAAGCCCCATGTGTCAAAGCCACCCAATCATCACCTTTATAACAACCCATGTTTCAGGACTGTGTTTGATGATGTCAAAGTGTGCCCAACGACATGTGTTGAGTGTAGTGATTTCAGGTCAAAGAATCACACTCACCACCATCACTGTGAGTACTGACTGTGACTACCATGTCATGGTTCCATGTGTCAAACTCACGGTGGGTCTGTCCGGTACACTTGTTCTCTAACAAGTACCTATGTGTTTGGTTTGATATCTCTATATCATGACTAATGAGATTATGTCATCAACCAATACCACAATCTAGCCTTGTGTGTCATTGCTGTCTATCTACCTTCCACAATGACATCCGACTAGGGACATAACAAGAATGTACAAACTCTTAGCATTCGTATGATCTCATCGTTCAGGTCCTCAACCTGAAAGTATACGTCATTGAGTACTGTCATTCTCTAGACATTCAATCTGTTCTATCACTATCTCATATGACTGAACCAGAAAGAATTGGAAGCTTGCCTTTGATGTTTATCAAATCAATCTTAATGTATCCCACCAATCATCCCATGATTGGCTCTCAGGGCATACATACCAACACCCTTTGTGTTTAAACCACACTTTTGTCCATTATTTTTTGAAATTGCATGTTGGTCCCTATGTATGTGTACACCACACTTTTGTCTTTAATTTTTTCAATTATAATTTTTTTAAGAGACTCATCTATACTACATAAGAAGGCCTGTGAAGGAGATTGGTTGCAATTTTTCTCTACTAATTTATACATAAAACAAGCCGTTTTGGATTAGTCATGCAATTTTTTCCAATAGTTTTATAAATTACATACACATCCTTTACATCTAAGAAAGCTTTGCAGAGGGGGTTGGATGCAATTTGTTCCATTATTTTTTAAAATTACATGTTGGACCCTTTGCGTTTACACCAGACGTTTGTCTTTAATTTTTTTAATTTATATATTATATTAAGAAACTCATATATACTAATATGTGGATGCAATTTTCTCCATTATTTTTTAAAATTACATGCTGGTCCCTTGTGTGTACGTCATACTTTTGTCTTTTTCTATGTAGATTTGAATTTCAAACCACATATAGATATTGATTCCTTAGAGATATTAAATGTGCCTTACAGTCCTTAACCTATCTATCTACTGACTGCATAGTAGAAAGTTGACGAAGATTCAACACAAAAACAACATGGAAAGAGCATGGTGGTTAGTCAGATTAAAAACTATAAAAAATACTTTATTATCTGGTGTAGTTAATTCAGTTAAACATTAATATCGGTAAGTTTCTTGTTGGTGTAGTTAAAACAGTAATCCCGGTATGTCTGAAAAATTAAGCCCAGTATGTCTCCTTTCTATAAATATGAACTGACCCCCGAGTTTGATTATATGCAAACATCTTTTTTAATATTTTATTATATACAATTAAAACAGTCCCAATTTTTAGCCATTGTTATGTTGCCTAGACACTGCCACATTATGGCAGTTATGCACTTTTCTATGGGGATTTGAATTTCAAACCATATGATCCACCAACTGAATAATCTGTCAGGTTCTTTTAGCCAGCACTACCTTTATACAAGCATAAAGCCCCCGCTAAAAATTACACGAAGAGGGTAGATTTAATAAATTACTAATATGGTATAGTCATCATCTATATCTAACTAAATAGTATATTAGCAATCCATTTTAAAATGGCACATATATCGCCCGCATGCAGTCAGAAAAATATCTTTTTCATGGTTTAGATAAGAGCTAACAACAACACACACGTGACAACAAACATTTCTCTTTCCAATTATTCTCGTAGAAAATGCTAAATAGATTTCTTCGTCAACTAGAGATCAGGCTCTTACTTTCAGTTGGGAGACCTACTAAAGCATTGGATGCTTGATTGAACAGGCTGGATGTGATTTATTATATCACAGATCTAGTATATATTCTTTGGGCTTCTTTCTCAAGTCTTGCTTGTTGCAATGACATAATGTTCTATTCTCACGTGATTATAATTATTTCTGCTCAAGCACAACATGGTAGTTGTTCTTGGTCATTGAATTCTCTTCAAATTATAACCAACCGTTGCAGAGGCATCATATATATGCTTATATGTGTATATGTATATGTATATGTATATGTATATGTATATATATGTATATATATATTTATATATATATATATGTATATGTATATATACATACACATATATACTTGTATATATTTACACAAATGTTTGCACACACGCACGCGCTTGTGCACACACATATATATGCAAATGAATATATTTGTGTATATATATACATATATGATCTAAAAAATAGGCTGGCCTAAAAAATACCAAGTGTCTTCATACTCTAAAACTCTGATTTTCAATTTGAACCACTGAGCTGGATAATGGTAGGAGGGGAGAATGTGAGCAAGAAGATTTTCATCTTTATTACTTAGTTGTTTAAACTATTATGTCCACCACAATCAGATCTCACGTTTATGGGCCCCTCATTATTTATGTAAAGACGGAATTGTTGATTTTAATAGTCCTGTCCTTCAACATTGCTTCCTGTTCCTGCTACCAAGGGGAAGCCACACTGCTAGCAGTATAAATATGTTCTTTGAGATACATATCCTGTTCATCTACGCTGACTAATTTTCTTGTCTAATGAAATATCTGAACCATTTAGACAGAATATTATAATATTCAAATGAACCTACTGCCCAACTTATAACTACGCTATTATACTGTTAACTTTCTCATTGCTAATAAATGACAACTTTGAATATTTTTGTAGCTGATATGGACTTCGGTGGTTTGAGGAGCAAAACAAGGTGACATCATGAAATGCAACCCAAGTAGTCAAGAATCAAAATGGGCCACGACTTGCTCTTGTATTGGACCTACTTCAGTCTGTTTGATCTGAAGTTTCTCTATTGGTCTGTTACACCTACCCACGACCATTTTTGTGTAAAGGAAAAACTCTACAAAACCTAATCTTTTGATCTCTTGGGTTGTAAAAGCACAAACATGAGCTGCTGTATAAAGTTTGCTGAACTAAATTAGTACATATATTGTACATATTTTTATTTCATATGATATTTGCATAGCAATCCTTTTTAGATGTGAATTTTCTTTTATTAGAAAATAAACAACAGATTTTAAAGTCGATTCCATCTACAAGTGGACAAACTTGTTTACATTCAGGTAGCAGTGTACTCAATATGCCACATTCTCACGACACTACCAAATATAGCTTAACACTTTAACAGTCCTATCCTTCAGCATTGCTTCCTATTCCTGCTACAAAGGGGAAGCCACACTGCTAACAATATAAATATGTTCTTTGAGATACATACCCTGTTCATCTACGTTGTATAATTTTCTTATCTAATGAAATATCTGAACCATTTAGACGGAATATTATAAGATTCAAATGAACCTACTGCTCAACTTATAACTACACTACTATACTGTTAACTTTCTCATTTCTAATAAATGACAGTTTTGATTATTTTTGTAGCTGAGATGGACTTCGGTTGCTTGAGGAGCAAAAGAAGGTGACATCATGAAATGCAACCCAAGCAGTCAAGAATCAAAATGGGCCATGACTTGCACTTGTATTGGACCTACATCTGTCTGTTTAATCTGAAATTTCTCTATTGGTCTGTTACACCTACCCACGACCATTTTTAAAGAAAAGACTCTACAAAACCTAATCTTTTGATCTCTTGGGTTGTAAAAGCACAAACATGAGTTGTTGTATAAAGTTTGTTGAACTAAATTAATACATATATTGTACATATTGATATTTCATATGATGTTCGCATAGCAATCCTTTTTAGATATGAATTTCTTTTATTAGAAAATAAACAATAGATTTTAAGGTCGATTCCATCTACAAGTGGACAAACTTTTTGACATTCAGGTAGCAGTGCACTTAGTATGCCACATTCTCACGACACTGCCAAATATAGCTTCGCGTTCTTTCTATTCCAACAGTATTTTTTATGACAACCAAATACCATACATAATTAGTATTCTTTCTTTTTTGCATTTAGGTTGACAAAAAAAGAATCAACACTTTTGTAATCTGTGCATTTGTATTTACATCTTCTTTCTTACACAATAAAATTTGGCATACTGTTTCTAATTAATCTGGTGCGTAATGGAACATTTTGAATACCACATTTTATACTAGAGCAGTAAATGCAACTTTAAAATGTTTCATGTCTTAAAATGTCTCCACTCAAGTAGAGAAATTGACTATTTGTCAGTAAATCACGTTGTGTTGGTTTCTTTTTAGATAATAGTCTTTTCAATCACTATGTTGGATGCATCACCATTGGTGATGCTATTATTTCATGTGTATGATATTTTATTGAAAATTCTAATTATGGAAGTTTTCGTTGATCTCAACTATACAAAGATTGCCAATCTTCCAACTCGTCATTTTATAACACATGCAGAACCTTATGCCATTACAAAGCCTCCAACAATTAAATGCACTGTATTTTAATATTACATTATGTAAATCCAAAATCCCGTGAATAGCACGGGCTTACGACTAGTCTAAGTTTGAAAGATCAGGTTTGTATAAGTTCATTTCAACAAGTAGTTGCCATATAATCTTTGATCTACATATATACAAAAATTTACAAATTATGGCAGCAGGCACTGCTGTCTGTGGACTTTTTCTTTTTAGGTTGCCAGATTCTCCTCCTATTATCGACTCGACAGCTGAGCCCAGCCCAGATTTTGGAATGGACTCCCAAGGCCGGAGCCGAACTAGGCTTATTGGCTAATTTGTTACAAAAGTGTTGTTTGACGAGAAATTTGCGTTAGGGAAATCGGCATATTACATGCGGAAGCCTTAACTCCGCTTCATCTGCACGAGTTAGTTAAACCAATGTCCCCCTCCAAATAGATAATATGGTTCTGGGCTTAAGTAGGTAGGAAGCGTCAATTTAGGCAACGCGATTGGTTTTCACCGCTGAGATGGACCATAGTAAGTGAGTGATCTTGTGCTTAATAACACCGGTTGCAAACGATTACAACCATGTCCGATTTTATCTCATCGCTGTCTGGGCAATCACACCGATTTATCAAACAGAGTATTAGTCTATTTACAGTCCATTCATACGAACCTTCAATCGGAAGGTTCTCTAGCAAATGGCGAGACTTCTTACAATGTTTTTTGTCCTCTGTTTTCATTATTTGTTTGGTTCCGACGGAAGACTCATATGGAATGGATTCTAATTTGTCATGAGGAAAAGTGCAACCTCAGGTTGATGAACAAATTGCCGCTGAGTCCAGAAAATTTTGAACTTCCCTCTCCAGTAGTACTATAGAAGGAAATCAAGAGGCCGGCATCCCAAGTACAGAAATATTTACAGTTAAACAAACTTGAGAGTATTTAACGGTACGAGCCGGGTGTCGAATATGCCGTTATTGAAGAATGCGAGAAAGGTTTGTTGGTACTTGCAACACACTGCTGAATGACCATGAATAGTAATCACGTTTGAAAGAAAAAACGAAGGGGCAGGCCTGGCCCGTATTGTAAGAGTTGTTTTATAATTGTTTTACATAACTACTAATGAGAACCATGTACACATGTAGCTCGCCTCCCCACCCCATCTATCCCACTCAAAAGAAGCCACACTTTCTATCCCCAACCAAACTAACGTCAGTGTAGGGAAACATTAATGCTGCGAATGCGTGGGCTTAAAAAATTTACACAATTCACACACTTCATTAGATGATCGGCAAACGTATGAGTTGGGGATATAGGTTCCGTTTGACAATGTGATTAATTTAACCATGGTCATGCATCTAAGATGAGCGCTGCATAAAATTGGTCTGGTGGAAAATCTCTGTTGGGAAATCGCAGAAGAGTGAGAAAAGTGTGTAAAATTTTACCAGTTGTCAATCTGATGTTTCAGGACTACTATTTTTGGCTACCCGCGGTTGACTTTTGGTCTTCCACCTCCATTGTATCCGAATTAATCGTGTTACCAAACGCTACCATAGTAGAGTAGGCATATCAGGGTCGAATCCGTAGGGATGATTCTAGACATTGCAACGAAGGGGTTTTCTAGGTTTTTAGTGTAAAGTTAGGGTTTTAATGGTTCAATAGGGATTTGGTTAATTAGGAACACGGATTTAAGAAAATGTGAGATTGGAACTAAATTAACACTAGAAATTAAGACAACCTAACTAATTAACTAGGAAAATAACAACTAAGTGGGCAAGAGCAATCAACCGCCTAAGACTGGCAATCATTAACTACAACTAACTAATTAAGTAACTAACTAGACAAGCAAGAACTAGACTAAGCAATTAACTAAAGGAGCCCAAAAACAATCAACCATGAAACAAATAGTGTTAACCTAGTAAGAATCGTTTCCCATAGACAAAAAAGTAGACTAGGAAACAAGAAAACAAGAATAGCAAGACATTGAGCAAATTAGGGTTTTCTCAATTAATGAAAGTAGAGGGTTAGTTAGTAGATATCGGAGAATTCAACCATAAAACTCGGTCATATACATTAGTATATTATATAGTTAGTTCTATTGAATCAAACAACAAGAACATATTTTAACTAGAATCTCTATCTATTAGTTGCCATGGGTGATATAAGTGGTGTCTAGAGAACTAGTCCCTAAACTACTACCTACCCAACCTTACTTCGCTCGGTTGACTGGACGAAAGAAGAGTCTAGTCAGGACCAAGTGCTAGTCTAGGTTTCTAAGAGTGAATTTCCTGCCTCACTTGGTGGCAAGGGTTGGTATATGACATAGGAAGAATCTTTCACCTCAATCACCTCCTATCCAACCTCTAGGGTTGGTCTTTGCTAGGTAAGATTTGAGAAGAATGCTTATCTACTTAGATCAACCAATTAAAGTTGTAGAATTGAGGTAGAGTAGGGTAGAAAGGGATAATAGACATGGTTTCATAAAGGACTTGGATATTTTCCTTCTCCAGACCTTCTTTTCCCTTTTGTCTCTATACCATGAGTGGTTCCATAGCTCAAATAGAAAAGAGAGAGATGGGGAGAGAGACAAGCAAAAAGATAGCACTAATCAACCATATATAATGTTTTAAATGAACATGGCCAAATCA
This sequence comes from Alisma plantago-aquatica, assembly GCA_963693085.1. Classification (NCBI taxonomy): domain Eukaryota; kingdom Viridiplantae; phylum Streptophyta; class Magnoliopsida; order Alismatales; family Alismataceae; genus Alisma; species Alisma plantago-aquatica. Next base: position 298,454,603 of record OY856414.1, on the reverse strand, counting down.
CATGGTATCCCTAGTCCCATATATTTTTCTCCCAAACAGCCCACAAGAGGGGTTTGCTTGCATATGATTGAAGGAAAAGCAAAATGAGATATAAATATAGAACATATGGGCATGTATTTTGGTGTAGACTCCTCCTTCTTCACATCCAATTGTAGTAAGCATGAGCTACTTCCATCAAGTTGAAGTTGCATAAAACATATTAGGATTTGGAAATGGAGATGTGAGAAAGCTAGGGTTTTTGGGCGGAAATGAGCTGGAAGGGAAAGAGGATAGGTAGGTGGCCACTAGGGAGCAATGAATGATCAAAGCATCAACTAACCATTCATATTATTCACCTTTATGCTAGTTATAGTAGCAAAGGGCTTTAGCATTAGATTAGGGTTAAAACATGAAAGTTAGTGGAAAAAATTATAAGGTATCAGTGAATAGTGATCATTATGCCCCTCCAGAGTCAATGTGTATAGGGTGTAAGCAACCATGGTGTATGGAATAGTGGTGGTGAAAAGGGTAGGTTAGGTCAAGGTACTTTGGGGTATTTTTGAGTAGGTGACCATGTTTGTCCTGGTTGAGAACGACCATGGGGGTTGTTGTGGGGAACAAACCACTCTACACTGAAATAGACATGTTATCTTTTAGATGGCATGACTTTTCTAGAAAGAATGTTTGTTATGGAAATGGAATGGAAGATGTCAAACCCTAAATTCCATAATCTCACTTAGACCGCATGATTAGTTTATGAGGTGATCAAGTTGGATGACACTAGACATGTCTAAAATTTTCACCCTTTTTATATCATTGGAAGTTATGACACATAGATGAAACCCTTTCATATGTTCAATCATCTCATGGTTGAGCCACAAGAAATTTTTCTGTTGATTACTTGATAGTTCCATACATTCAAAACATGAAGCGTATATTTTACAAACCATTTTACAAGGAAAGAAAGTATGTTGCGTTATAATTTGACTAACACAAATCTTTATTTTCTCAATATAGGACCTAGAGTGGACGTGGATCGAGACTGACTATTTCTACCCTAAAACATTACCAACATCCTTCTTTGGTAGGACTCTTTTGAATTTATAGCTATCTCCATATCATAAGATTACCCAAAAAATTGTCCTATATGTGTGAGATATTATCATTGAATGGAAATTCACCAAGTATACAAAAGAATATAGATAGTGTTCATTTAGTGTATTTGTAACATCCTTATTTTTTAGTACTTCATATAATTTCCAAAATACATGTTATCATTGGTCATCAATATATAAACATGTCATTAACCCTAATTTTGATTATTATTATGTATTAAGAATTTTCCTATTAGGAGATAATGCGTGAAAAGGATGACACAAAAATATTCAAGGCTAAAATATATTCAATAATTAGTTACTTAATAATAAATCTTTATCTCGTTTTTGTTACTATAACTTTTATGGAGACCTTTACACAATTCACACCTTATTAGAATGTTTTACACATAAAATAAAACAAGTGGTTAAAAATTGGGTTTAATTTAAGTTGGTTCAATTAGGCAAAAGTGTTTCTCGAGATAATGGCAAAGAAATGGGTTTTCCCTTATTTTTCTCAAATTTTCACGAATTTACTTCTATTCAAGATTTGTCTGGGCCATAAAATGCAGGTCCCAGTTGACTGGTTTCATCCTAGCCATCCTCTCCTTCTTCAACCTCAGTCCAACTACACTGGGACTCTTGTTTATTGATCAATCAAGAATGTCTCCCAGTGTGAGTGACTGTTTCCTAAATGGATTTCATCATTGGTTTTGGGAGAGAGATGTGCACCATATAAGCCATGAATCAAACCCTAGAATTCACCCATGAAGAAATGTATAAAAGGCATTATCGTCTCCCATGGTAGCCGGTAGTAGATCACCCAAGGGCAATTCCACTGCCTCATTGAGTCCTAGAAAACTTCACCATTCCCACCTTGACCCCTTCCACCCTTTAATCTCATCATTTCATCCCCCAAAACCTCCACCCAACTCCAACTATGATCATTGACAACCACCATTGTTATCCTCCAATGCGCTACTTCCATCCAAATGGATGCAGATTCACCATTTGCATACACTCACGAACCTGGACCCGATCGTAACTTGGAGTGTGATGCCATGATACGATATCTCAAAAAACTAATTTCTAGAGCGGGTAAAGCTCTATGGCCTGGGAGTTCTAGATGACATCGGCTTGTCAGAACTGCATGATGACTCTCATTCGGACTCAACAAAGCTCTGTGCACCTCTACCCAATCTCCTCATGAGGCATTTTACAACACCACCCATCTTCATGCAGTTGCTTGGTATGTGCATCGATGGCTTTGCCTTTTTCCCTATGTTTGCCTCATAGCTTAACCATCCCCCTTTTTTTTGCCTTGTGATGTTTCTCGGTTGGTTATGAAGGTTTGAGGACCCCTCCTTTATCCTCTACTCAATTTTGTTTCAGTTCCCATGTATACTATTGTATAATGGCATATCGGTGTTGCCATCCTGACCATTTCATGAACCCAAGTAGGAGGTTGTTGGTATTTTCCTTTCAAGATGAAATTGATGCTTGAGGCCCTTTTGCATGAACTGTCTTCTCCTATGAGATTGCATGTGAATGTCTAAGCAAGAGGAGTTGTTACTCAACTGCTCGAAAAAGGTTCTTTCTTTTGAGTTACCTTAGTATCCATGGATGCAATTTGAGAATTATTTTCATGATGAGGACAACTTTGTATTTTCACCATATCAAATGTTGAGATGCAAGCTTCACATCCTTCTCTCCTTGCAATTGATTCATGATTATTCAATTAATTGTCTCTATTGTGATTGGTAAATAATGATTAGAACTTTGGAAAATTCTACAGTTGAAGCTATACATGGGAAAAGTACCAAAAATTAACCATGGCCTCACAATAATATGATAAACCTATCATGATAGTGATGATAAAATACTATAATGCTATCTTATGTATAATCCAAAATATGGAAAACTTGTTTATAAGGACATATAGTTTATTTGTATGTATGGATATTAATAAGATTTGAATCAAAAATATATAGGGATCCTTTCATTCATGTAGAGAACTCAAATATGACTCCCAATATCTTTATGGCTAAAAATATGGGTTAGTATAAATGAACTCTAGATCAATGCTAATGAAAAATGAGAACAAGTGAATGTGACCAAAACCCTAACCCTAACCCTAACAACTCATCAACTAAAAAGGATAACATATTACACCCTAGTATTCCCCAGAACATAATATTATGTGCATGCTCCTAAAATTTATTCAAGAGCCAAGTACATGCTCCTAGAAACCCTAACCAATGATAGTAATGACCTCAGAAGACTTGGCCTTAAGAATAAAACATGAAAATCGATAGACCCTTTGGTTTTTAGGAGAAGGTTAGAATCAAGATTGGGAGTAGTATTTTCATATAGTACTTGTCGCATACAAAGTAAGTGGGCCATGTCCTTGAATTCATATTATATATGTTAGATTGATAGTCAAATTATCATGTTCTGAATAATACATTAGACATGTAGTCTAATGTTCATATGTAGAATATTTTCTTTATAGCACACCAGAATTACTTTCTCTGATAGCTCATGCCCAGATCTTCTAAGTTATCCATTCCAAGTTATTATTTTTCATAAGTGCTTAGAAGTTAGCATGCAATTTCCATAATTTAGAATATAATGATGATAATTCATTTTAGCACGTGAATTCCTCAAAATTTAGAACTCTTTTATAATATTAAAATCAGATACAGATATTGAATTCAGATTTATCATGGTTCTTTACTAATTGAGTTTCAGAATTTAGAATAGATTATTAGAACTTAGAATAGAAATATCAGAAATTATCTTCAACTTTTAGTTCCTTATTGCTTATAAGAATTTAGATTTCTCATAAAAGTCAGAATATAATTTAGAATTTAGAATTCCAATATATATTACATACTTTAGAGTTCACCTCAGTTAGTAGAGATACATAATCAGAATAGAAATAGAAACAAAATAGGATCAAAATTAGAAATAGAAGAAGAATATAAAAATTAGAAATTGACTCCAAAATATAATTTGATATTATATAATAAGTCTTCACATAATATTAGAAGTATTTTGGTACATATAATAGAAGGTATTTATGGAATAGAAGGTGTGCTGCACCACAAAATGCATGTTATGTCATAGAAGACACCTCAGTGTCACCAAAAGGCTTTCATAGCCCAAAAGGTGTGTTGTACCATAGAAGGCACGTAGTGCCACAAAAGAGGACTTATTGTATAATAGTGGCCACATAAAGATAAAAGATGTAAATAAAGATGTTTATTGTGATATATATTTCTAGCTTTTATAATTCAGTTATTTCCTTCCAGTAATTAGAATCCAGTGCCACTTACTCAAACCCAAGTTTCCCTTTATGCATGGTTGGGGATGAGATGTCAGCAGGTGAGGAGTAAGAGCAGCAATAGTATCCAAAGACTTGGAGCGCAAAGAGTGAGCATGATATGATCTAGTGGGATGCCAACAACAAGATGATCCTCAGATGTATAAAGATAATTATATGTTTTCATGTTTAGAATTTTAGAGACTCAAGATATTAAATCAATTTTCCATGGGATAGTCTTTACATAAGAATAATGTTGGGAATATTTATTATTTAAAGCTTGAGTGATTGTTTGTATTGTTGTTATGAATGTCATTTTATGTAATGCCCCCTTGAGTACACAAGTCATGGATAATGTTGTGTTGCTTTCACTATGTGCATGTGTGTGCTTAGGGAGGACGTTAAATTGTTGAAATAGATAATATAAGTTAAATGGTGACACCTTGTCACACTAAATGAGATTACTCAAAACATAAAACACGATCAACTACTAACTAATCACATAAGAAAAGCGGAAGTTAAAACCAATTTAAACATCATAATAAAGAATTGAAACATTTACATCAAGGTCCAACTTTTCCATAAACTCATATATCATAACATGTATATACATATATATCCAGTGGCTAAGGACACTACCTGTACACAAAAGAGATATTCCACATGTACATGCCATATATACAAAAACTGGCATACCGCCAAAAACTTGTGTCGATACAAGTATATTATCTACAAAACACATCCCATACCCAGACCTAAGAGTACAAGGACAACACTAGGAGTCTACTACTAACAACAACCAATGTCCAACCTTCTGTGTCTACTAACTAGGCGGATGCTCTTCTACAACACGATCTTGACCATGTTTTCAACGACTGACTAAAAAGATGTGGTGACCCATAGGGAAAACCCATGTCCTAGGGAGAGATATAACTCTCTACACCAGCTATTGATTACAACAAATTATTTAATAGTAAATAAACTGAGTAGATAGAGTATTTGGTGAACAACTGAGTAGATTGAACAGTTATAGCATACTGAGTAATTTAAGCAAATAGGCTTAGCAACAAGTATGATTATCAAATTATACAATGGAAATAGATAGATCTTTTTCCTTTATCAGATGATTACTCAGATTTCATAAGATTGTATCATATAACAACTGTGTAGTATAAAAGACATGGCAAAGGCTAACATTCAATGTGAAGTGTATTTAACCCCAACAAATATACTACACAACTTGTATTTCATATTTTATTATTATGACATGGGGTGTTTGATTCATACCACTAAGAGTCTGACTAACCACTATAAAGTTGAAATAAATTCCGCACAAGATCTAGGAGAGATAGAATCCTAAGATCTTTACTATGCCTAGTCAATACGGGTAGAAATACAATGACATAACAGTCAAGCCACCTACAGTGACATACAATCAATATGATAACAACTAGTCCACCCTTGATGTAGGTAACGACACTAGACACCTGTCTATGCAAAGCAATTCCCTGCCACCTGAGATTCACCCGTAACGTACTTAGTCACATCATACAAACAAATATTTAAGGCATGAAGTCAGCCATACTCCATAACTTGCCATCTTGGATGAAAAGGATATACACTCAACTTCACACCCCCACATACTCAACAATATGTGCTCTGAGTTTCCTTTAGGAATACCCATTTCACCATCCAATGAGTTCTGACACTAAAGATGGTTCCATGACACATGAAACTACATGATTAGGGTTTCACTTGATTAGTTATGCCAATTGGATGAATTAAGGTTTCATCATACAAATCGACATACAACCCTAACTCATTTCTAACAAAGGTATAAGTATAGCAACTTCAGAAGATATAATACATTTGAGTGTAAATCTGAATCACATTACCACAAAACAATTGTTTACTGAATTTCATGAGACTATACTAATCATCATACCACCAAAATGTATAATTCAACATTACAGTAATCTGGGGTTCCAACACTTATCATGTTTATAAGGAGGATAACACCTCCAATAGGGCTCAACCATAGCCATAGGTCATTAAAAACATCATATCAATCCCTGCAATTTTATCATTATCTTTCTATTCCTTAGAATACAGCTCAACAAGTCATCAAAACACATGTGACATATAAGTTTAAAATAGCAAGTAACTATCATGCTCAAATATCACCATATGGGAGTTCCAATTAACAATAAGAGAGAATTTCAGTAACTTAGCAGTCATTCAAGAGGGATGATTACAATCAATCACCATCACTTAGTCATGTATGGGTTATGTGTGACAAGATACATCTCATTAGAGTTACACATCCATTTATTTTGGTGATTTATCAAATATATCAATACGAGGGAAAAGGTAAAACTACAAGTTGAGGGCATTGAACAATCGAATTATCATCATTAGAATCAAGACATTCCAGTATAGGCTTCATCCCAAACTATTGGACATTGAATAATTAAATCATCATCATTGGATCAGGTTATTCACTCAAAACCAATAAATGATGTGTAAGTCTAACCCTTGAATCATTTGACCCAAGAAACCATCAATTTAGGGCTTAAAAGGATCAAATCATGAGACGTAGTATCTCCATCAGTTGTGGTCTCCTGGACCACCATCAATTGTGACACTTTGTGTCACCATCTATTGGTGTAGTATGAACTACCATCGATTAATACCATTGGATGTTAAGATACTTCTACCATCAGTTGATGCCACCTTTTGGCCACCAAACCATAGAGTGTTGTTCATTCAAAAAAATCCAAAACTAAAGTAAGAAGTGACCATCAGTGGTCACCATTTGTTGTCACCATTGGTTGTCAAAATGGCAACTCCATTGGTTCTAATACAAGGACAATCATTGTTTATAGCACTAGAAAGAAAAAAACCTAGAGACCTAAGAATAAGCCATCAGTTTAGAGGTACTAGGCACCATCAGTTGACATGTAAGAAAGAACAAAGTCATCCTCTACCTAAAGAAAGTGGTGCACATGGTTCCAAGTTCATATAGAGATGGCAACTTGTAAGGACCCTGACCTGGTTTATGAGGTAACCATGTTTGTTTTGGATAAGTTGCTTATCAATTTAATATAATCCTCTAAGGTGTTTTTTTATCATGTGACACACTTATGTTCCAAGTTTGGTCCTGATTGAATGTTGTTTGAGCAATGTTCCTTTGTTTTGGACAAAAGTGAAATTTACCCAAGTTGAGGGGTTATATTGCAATATATCATATTTCGAACATGCCTCATGTTTTTTAGCATCATTATATAGAGAATGATGCAAGGTGGTGGCGGGTGGAAAGCCCAAATTCCAAGTTTGAACTTGTTTGAACAATGCTGGTACCTTATGCACCAATTTTGGTACAAATTGTAATTTACCCAAAATGTGGGGTTGATATGCAAATTACCACCTCTAGAGTGTCCCTACTCCCTCCTAGTATCATGTCGAGAAGAGATAAAGAAGGAGAGACCATGTTCAATTCCATTATGAATGATGGTTATCTTGGTGATGAAATGACCTAGAAAAGGGTTGAATATGAAAGCTTAACTTGAGTTGTATCAAGTTGAAAAGCTTATATATGAATGCTTATCTGCCAAGGAGCCATAGGAGGATCCTCATATCGTTTTTTGAACTCTTGGAAAAGGCCATGTCATGCAAATCACCTCAAGGAGGTGAGTTGTATTGGGTTACAACTTCCTTAGTAAAGTTGTGACGAATTGTGAATAAAGTGATGAATTAATTGATATATCTTATTCAAAAGGATATGTAATGGACGAATCTTTATCCCTAGATCACCCTAAAACGTTTTGCAAGACAAGATAAATGTTTATACATGCATGTACACATGTCATCCATGCATGGAAACGTGGCACCTACTAGCTCAAATTGATGACACCTCATTTTTTACCTTCCTTCATGAGCAACAAGTATATGTACCCCTAGTTTCATCCCTTAGTGAAATTTTTCGACCCTTACCACCATCCTACCCTAAGTTATCGTGCATAGAGATCTTGTATCGTGTATCAGTGCAAGGATATCGTGCATTGGCCCTTGGATATCACCCATAGCAAAATCATATTAGCCAAGTAGGTGATATCGACCATATAGGGTGATATCGGCCATAGAGTGAAGTGTTGAGTGGCATATAATGCAAGTGAGTGTCATATCGTGCAAGAGGGGTGGAATATTGGGAAAGGACACAAGGGTATCGTGAAAAGGTGTTAAGGAGCAAGAAGGAGCTCATACTTAACCCTAAGGTGAGGACATGATCATCTTCAACCTTGAATTGAAGCATGATTTTAGGGTTTTGATCTTCCTTTCTTTTCTTCTTCACCAATTTATTATCCATGGTGATTCCTTGTATATGAAGGAGTTGTTAAAGACCCTTGGGTATTTGATAAGTCATCTTCAACCTTGGGAATGTGGAGCTTTGGAGTTGTTCTTAAGGCAGGTTATATAACTTGAACTCAACCATGTTATTATTCATCACCTAAATTGCTATATTTAATGATCTACTTTAAAAACCGAAATTTCCTGAAATAGTTGATGCAATTATGAGTTATAGTAGTTTCTTAGACCTGTTTACATGAACTATAATAGTTAGAACTAAGTTCTAGAGCTTGAAGATGATGGTATCACTTTATAAAAGTGATATCGGGTGCAAGCACACAAGCAAGCACCTCTAACCTGATATGATGATGCACCTACTTCACTAAAACGATATGGGGGGTGTAGTATACACCTCTTGCATGATAGGGAGTCAAGCATAGACTCCATTCACGATACAAGGTTAAATGAATACTTATAAGTTGACATGAAACCCTAATTTGGGTAACCTGATATGAGTGAAGAATAATAAGTGCTATTGCACGATATGGTAACCCGATACACAACCCTAGTTGATGTCTAACCCGACATGGTGATGAGTTGATACCTCTCAAACACCATGGGTGATACATACATGTATCATGTGCCCGTCACAACCAACCCTAACCCGACATGGGTGTTACAATCCCAACATTGGATGGTATAGCCCGACATGGCTTGGTGCCCTTCACTCCTATCGACTTGTGTAATGGGTTGAGAAGAGTTTAACCAATTGTTTAACCTATTACTCATACTTAAGATTGGATGGACCTTGAAGGAGGAAATAAGATGAATATATTGGGTTGAGCCTGATATGGAAAATCCTAACCCGTCACAGCCAACCCTAGATGGTGTGCCACCCGATATGGTGATTGAATGCACCTCTAGCCTGACATGGTGATGGTTTAATACCTCATGAACGACATGGGTAACACATAAAAACACCTCTATCCCAATATTGATGGTATACATATACGTTTAGCCTGATATGGATGGTATTCATATACCTTTACCCTGATATGGTGGTTTCTATACACCTACAACCTGATATGGTGAACATATGCACACCGCTAACCCGAGACACTTTGTAAAGGTGAGGGATAAACACTCTTAGGAGTGATGCGTATTATACCAAGCAATGGTGTGGATAATACCTTGATAGGTGAGACACCTAAAGTCATTCATAATGGTCAATCCTATATCAGCAATGTCTTAACCTGAGATGAGTCCATATCACTTGATGATAGATGGATAATTCAAGTATGTGAATTATGGCTAAACACACCATAGAATAAATATGATGAGTTAGTGCATAATGTTTTAGGATGGGAAATACTCTAATATAAGATAACTGATGAACTAAAGTAAGTTCAAAGTGATGAGGGAAGTGATACATCAAGACATGATAAATATCACATCCAACACCTCAAGCTTGATACACTTTGATGCACCTTAAATCCAATATCCTTGGATGAGTACCACATGAAGTGTGTCATGTCAATTGTTACATTGAGATGTAATGCACTTTGATAAGTGTAGGCTAACATGCCTCGAGAAGGGTTAAGCCAAGTTTATAAAGTATGATGTAATCATATTCTGGTAATAATGAGAGAGAAACTCATACTTGTGTTGATAATCATTTAATGATAAATGATGAGAATAAATCAGTATGATTGAATACTTATGATATCGATGTATGCTCCTAGATGTGTGGAGCAATGAATTAGGGTTTGGATTAATAATATGAACATGAAACCCTATTTGGCTATAAAGGTAAACCCTAACCCTAATGATGGGAAGGATGTAATTCTCTTATTGCATAAGCCTTGTAAGGCATGTTAAATACTCATATGAAAAGTATACTGATTAATGGCCTTGTGAGCCATGTGAATAAGTTGTTGCCTAGTGATAGGTGACAAGATGTGTAATGGCCTTATGAGCCATGTGAATAAGTTGTTGCCTAGTGAGAGGTGACAAGATGTGTAATGGCCTTGTGAGCCATGTGAATAAGTTGTTGCCTAGTGAGAGGTGACAAGATGTGTAACGGCCTTGTGAGCCATGTGAATAAGTTGTTTCCTAGTGAGAGGTGACAAGATGTGCAATGTCCTTGTGAGCCATGTGAGATGCTTGTGTAACAAGTATCATGTATACCTTGGTCTGAGGACCTAGAGGCATTAGTTACCTGATAAGTGGTAACAGTGTTCAGTGATGAACTAAGGGTTTGAATACCTAGATCCAGTAAGCATGATGATAATGTTAAGGGATAATAATTCCCATAATTGAGATAAGGGATTGAGATCCTAAATGTTATATGTGTTTTAAAGATTTGAAAAGTACTTGATAGATGTGTAATACCTTTCTTTGTAGAATCTGTTATAATAATTCTTGTTTGAAACTTGACCGATGCTAAAAGATACGGTAATGCACTTAATTAATCAAGTGGAATCTTATCATGTAGTGCCCTGACCATAGATCCATCAACGTTAGAATTTGTTGAATGGTGAAATGGGTTGCTCCGCGACATAACCTGGAGACCGCATATTTTTGAATATGTGGGGGTGATGGGCGAAAATATCTATACGCCCTAATAGAGGAATTGATGTGAGATAAACATTAAATCTCTCAATCATTCATTATATGTACCGGGATGGATGTATCACGAATCTCCCGATGATGATGAGTGCCGGATCGATGTGAGATAAACACGAGATATATCAATGCCGAAGAGAGTGCAGTTGACGTTGTAGCTCTATAGCAAAGTTCCTAGTGTACCTTGGAAAGCTATTTAGTAGTGACATAAGATGTCCTACCTGTGGTCTTGTACTGACCGAGACAAGGGAGGTCTTGACAGCCGAGTCTGTCATTGACCTTGTATGGTACCGATGCTTTATGCTGTCGTGGTCAGTTGGAGTATGAGCGGTATACCTCATCTCCTCAGGGCATAACTGTGATTGTAAAATGTAATAAGCCGTGTAGCATATCTGCTTAAGGATCGAATATGGAAAACATTGATTGATGTGCACTTTAGTTATACATCTTAGTTTATAGATGATATTTATGTTTCTTTACATTCCTTGCAAAGCAGATAGATGATTGATAACTCTACCATGAGTAGATGCAATGTTATCCTTAAGAAAGGAGATTACTTCATTCTATTCATATAGTTAATTATCCTGCATGTTAATATATAAAGAATCTCTACTCAGTTTATAAATACTTAATTTGGGATAATAATATGGTCGGTGGAGAGTTATATCTCTCACTGGGATAGTTGTCTCACCCCATGGGATCCACATTTTTTTAGGTGGACGTGCACGAGGTGGCGAAGATCTTTCTACAGTGAAGAAACAATAGTTGAGGCAGCAGTGACAACTTAGGTTGAGTGTATTGTCTGTCGTGTCTTGTAGATAGAAGTCCTATGTGTCATCTCTATATTCTCAGGTCCTTGGATTTAGTACGTGTTGGGTTTTATGAACAATCTGAGATTTTAGCTTGTATGCCTCGAGGTTTGATGTTGCTTTATGTATATGTTTTGAAAAAGCAACTGTTATATGTATCCCTCGAGATAAAGATGTACATGGTATGTACAATGTGAACAATAATGTATATAAGGTTTTGGATCTTTCAGTAAGAGTTTTCCTAGAAATGGATCTCTTATAAAATAGTTTTATTTTTTAGTGATTTTTTTTGTTAATCTATTGTTTATGTTTAATTTTACTTAATAGTAACGATTGGTCTGTCAGTTTGGCGACTATCGTTACATGTTTGGTGTCAGAGCTTAAGGTTCGCCGAGTCTACAGAGACATAGGACTAAGGTGTTGAGTCTGTGTTAGTGTCCTCCAGTATATCTTATAGTGACTTCTGCTTATGTAGAAGATAGAGTAAAGCTTAAAGATGTTTGGAGAATCCAAGGAGTACACAGCTGAAAGCCAGGTTGTTGCACCAACAAGAGGTGCAGGGGACCAGGCAAGAGAAGAATGACTACCTGAGAATCCCCAAGATGATCCAACTATGATAAGGAATCCTTCTTTTGATATCACTGTTGGGAAATTTAGGACATCAATGATGCGTTTAGTGGATTTAGTATTAGCAACACAACCCAGATTACCAACCCCCAATGATGAAGTTTTGGACTCCAACATGATTCTTGCTCAACATCAGCATGTTGGAGCAATGAATAATGATGAAAGGAATAGGTTACAACCTAAAATTAGGATTTGCCACAGGTGTAGGCAACCTGGACATATCAGAAAAGGTTGTCCAGAAAAGGATAATGAGGAAAGAATTAAGAAAAGGCCTATCCAAACTCAGGAACAGAGGCCTAGTAGTTCCAAAAAGGGGAAGTTTTTGGTACCACCAATACAACCAGTGTCTAGTGCACCAGGGAAATGGCTACCCAAAAAGGGTAAAGGACCTAATGTTCCACCAGTTAGAACTCTTAGTTTGGCCTCTACATTGATTTTAAGGCTGACAAAGTCGAAGAATGCTTATAAGATGTGTTATAAATGTAAACAGATTGGGCACATTAGATCCTCTTGTCCAAAAAAGGAGGAGGAAATGACCCAACCGCTGAGGCAGAGTCAACAAGACCCTTAAAGGCAGTGGTATAGTAGCAACATTTGAGGACATAGATTGATGTTTTGAGAAGGTCCATCTGCACTGACCAATAGAGCACGATGTCAGAATCAGTCAATGACAAGATTCTATGAAAAGAATTAGCCTGAGGCAATAAACAAACTGTGAGATGAGACATGTCAGATGAAACAATATCATTCTGATATGTCATTTCATGATTATATGTGTTAAATATAAGAAAGTAGTTGTTATTGAGCTTCCTTTGACTAGTCCTATGAGAACACAAGGAAGACGAGGACTTATATTTTGCTCAGTATTCCTTTAAATGCTTTATAATTTCTCTTATCTGTGTGAAAAAGGATAAGGTATGCATGTGATGCCTGGAGGAAATCTAGGAATGATAAGTCCTATGTTTTAGATGATATGAAAAGTAAGGAACATGATAGTAAACAAAGTTCATACTACCTAATTTTAGTACTTGTATATTCTGGCTAGGTATTCAACTATTGAAGATAAGGTGAGTATGGAACTCTTAGATTGTTATCTTTCTGATTACTCTGATCAAGTAGTCATTCTGAGACAATCTAGTGAGTATAATGCAACTGGAAAATAAAATGGTATGGACATTTTCATCACAAACTAAGTGCATTAAATGGAATCTGAGATGATCTCAGATCAACCTGCATGTATGAGGAAATGAAAAGTATAATCCTCATGATAAGAGAATGAAGATAAGGAAGATGATCCCTGTCTGATAAGGACTGTGTGAATGGTAAAGATCTTTTCCCATGATGTGGAAATGGGAAATGTGATAAAATAAAAAAATGTTCATAAACATGTTAGACAATAACAAAGAAACGAGTGATGACATGTAATCATCCTTATAATTCCAATGCTGATGGCAAGGAACCTAGGATGAAACAAGAGTAAATGACTCATGAACAGATGAAAGTTCATGCAATAATTGGAGGAGATGATAATCTCTTCTCTTTGATAAACAACTGTTAATGCGTCACTTAGCACTTACAATCACTAAGATAATTATCCTAGAGTTTAATCCTTTTTCAACTTTTCGATTAAGGCTAGTATAGAAAGGGTCGATCCCACATGACAACTTTTCAAGATTGTTTCTTTTATCCCAATTATTTTGAAGAACTATTTTATTATTTTTTTGTATTTTCAGATTTAGAACGGAAAGTAAAAGTCGAGTTGGGGGTTTGATTGATTATACTAAAATAAGAAATAAACACAAAGTAACAATGTAATAACAAGAATTTATTTTGCCCCTGTCACAATGAAAAGAAACAATTGTTAGCACAAGTAGACTATTGTGAATGGAAAAAGACTAGAAGTAAAGAAAGCAAATCAACGGAGGTTGAAATCAAAGAGAGAGAATCGAGGCTCGTAGGGGTTTTCATCACCTTAGCCAAGGCGATAACAACTAATTCTTAAGTGACGATTCGATGAAGGTTTGCGAATTTAAAAACTCACAAGAGATAAACTCCACATGAGACCATTGGTCTTGGTGCTCATGCTTCCTAGTTTATCATCCTAAAACACGAAAATCCACGGTCATATCAAAATGTCTATGCAATCGATTTTATTGTTCTAAATCTGGATTTCCATGGTCATTTCCATCCGGATTAACATGGGATCCGAAGATCAACCGTTAATTAAAATCGATTACCATCTAGTCGTTTAAGAAAAAGTCATTAAAACCACGGCTAAGGGGTTATTCCCCTTGCCTCGATAGAAGTCTACTCACTCATTCTTGTGAAGAAAAGGGAGACAGAGGGAAGAAGATTTCTAGCCATAGTCTAGTCTTACTAAAGGATAGTTCCTTCGACTAGAGTCAATGAAATGGTCGATGCTTAATCCCTTGCTCCAGTCCACGGAAGAATAATAGGAAGAAGAAACTAGATCTAAACGAGAAAAGTAAAAGAACAACAATTGAAAGAAACACTTGGCTTGTAAAAACTATTCTTTATTGATGGAAAGAACAATAACATAAGAACACCAGAAGATTGCTCAGAAATCTCGTACAAAGATGATACAAAAGATGATACAAAAGATGATGCTTGGGAGGAGGAAGTGCCCTTCCTTTTATAGAAGAAGGAGGGGTAGGCTATCCAAAAAAAGAGGGGGAAAAAGAGAGAGGGAGCTATCCTTTTAAATTTCAAGATTTGGTCCATAGGAATTTGATAGACTTTAATTGTCTTGACCATGTAACTCTCTTCAATGCAGATTCCCACAGCAGTGATTTCGAACGCATTTCACTCCTGTAAAACGCACAAAAGCGGTCCAAATAATAGGATATTCTTTTAGGAAATTAAATTTCCTTTCCAACGAATACTTATACACTCAATTTGGACTTTGTATGCAAGGGTTATGACACTTTTAGTGACAGATATACAATAATTACAGGACTGCTGCAAATTATGCAATTATACTCCAAGAATATTTATCCCATTTCCTACAAAATCCAAGAAAATATGATTAAAATTCTTCTTGAAGAGAAAAATATAATATAATGTAATTAATTATAAAACTAAAAAAATAAATAACAAAACAATCATAAAAAGATATCTAAAAGATGCAAATAAAAGTGATGAAAACACATTTATCAAAATACCCCGAACTTGAATCTTTGCTTGTCCTCAAGCAAGTAAAATCACAAATAAAGTCTAATTTGTACTCCCAATATACCATCCTCACCTTAATAACATCACTACAATCCTCACCTCCAAATTTTGGCCAAGTGACCCGATCTCCTAGAACCACATAGCATAAAATTCTATATTCCCTATCAAAACAATTGGCAAATCTAGCTTCTAAAATAAGAATTTGTAGAAAAATAGGCATCTCTTACTTTCACTTTGACACTCTCAATTTTTTATTACTCTTTTTTTTAAGTTATTGCACAAAAATAGGACGAATTTTGGGGTGTGAAAATAAAGAAAGAAGTGATGAAAATATATTGATCCCTTCTCTATTCGACTCGGGATATGAATTTATGGAGTTGTGGCTACATTGGTCACAATTTTTTTCATGTGTACTTTTGGCATCTTTTGATGGTACACCCCTTTGTGGGGTATGGAGTTTTCATTTTGGGAAGCATGCCACCCCGGACTTGATTTTTGTCTGGTGGTGATTCTTTGCTTCTCTTTTTTAGAAGAAAAATAGATGGAAGGAAGAGATGTTCTTGTGCTTATAACTTTCAATTTTTTTTTTCATATATTTTTGTCGGAGAGTGTCATTGCTCTAGTTAGAGTATTCCTACAAATCACATCATACAAATTTTATAACAAGATAATCCATTGTTTAAATATATGGAAAATTATGTTTGGTTCTAATCGATTCCTTATGACTTACCAACTATTCTGAGGAGTGATGTTATTAAGGATCCTAGGTGACATGGTGGTTTTAGACATGGCAATTTGTAATAGTCTTTGCAAAAAATTTACTAAATTCAATTTGGGGTAGAATGATATATGTCTACTCAATGGCTGAATAGATAAGGGCCATTTTTCTACAAAAGAAATAAAACATGGCCGACTAGATAAGGGCCAAACTAAAAAATTTGAAAATTTGTGATTGTTTTAAGGAAATTAAAACTAAATTATATAACATAATGAAAAATTTCAGAAAAATAAGATAGTGTAGGTGGAAGGAGTACGTACCACCCACCTCTACCCCAGAATTTAAATTTTTGCTCGTCCCGAGCAAAATACAAATCCAGGATGGAGGGAAGAAAATCACTGGGATCACCGGGAGGTCCTGGTAGCTCAAAAAATGTCCACCTGAAGGGGATGTTGATGATGGTTGTAGCTTTGAACAAAGGAGCTTCATGGTACACCCAATTGATGGGTGATCGTAGAGGATGAAAGAGGATTTCATAATATCTTTTTCCTCACACTCCTTCCAAAAGGATCCAAACATCTTCCTTTAGTAGTAAAGGAAATGTCATAAATGTGCATGGCTTGAGGGGGATCGGCGGGTGTTCAGTGGGTGGCACATATGGTGCTGACTCTGCAACATCGGGTGGGGGATTAGGCTTTGGTTTCCCTTTGTCATATCGATCTGCATATCGTAAAATTGGTGGTAATATGAAAGGGACACACGAATTTAAATCAACATCATACATATTTTGGCTCTCCTCAAAATTCATGCAATCAACCTTGGGATAGATGGATTTCATGGTTGATATTGCAGGTGACTGTAGTTCCTCTATGTAAGGATTTCCCAAGGGTTCTTGAAGGATAAAAATGGGGATATATTCCTTGCAGCCAGTAGAAGGGGGTATATAGATTTCTTGTAAAGTGTTCTCCCCTTCTATATTATCCTTATGTAGAATGGGATATGGTTGTGGCAGAATGGAAGGAATCGTTTCATCAATGGAGGTGGGCTGCTCATTATCCAGAATAGATCCTACCAGAGGGGATTGGTCGTCGATAACAATTGGACTTTTGCAAATGATGGGAAAGGTCGTTGGGTCTTTAGGACGACTCTTTGAGATTGAATTTTCATACTCGAGTAGTAAAGTCTTCAAGGGAAGGGTAGGAATGCCAATGTCCTCATCGCATAAGAAATACAACCCAATGGTATGTATTGTTTCTTTAGAATCTGACGTATATGACATAAAAATTAGATCATCATCATCATCTTTGGGAAGAACAATCTTAGGTTGCTCTAAGTCCTCCACATATTTTTGTGCTTGGGCCTCTAGTAAGGATGTTAAAAGAGCTTGGCTGGTTTCTAGGTTTTTCTGTCCTTCTACTACCATTTTTTATAAAGCCCCAAGTCTCTCTTTTAGTTGATTTTCATTATTAGATTCATACATCCCAAAAAAATTACCATCCTCACCATTCCCCCCATAAGGATCTTGGTCATGGTACCCAGTATGTTGGTTGTGGTGTTGCTCCTCATAATAATCTTCAGATAATGGTGGACTGTTATTTCCATTACTCTCATCATGGTGAGAAGATACAATATTACAAGGTGTCACCGAGTCATGGGGGAACATATTTGGAACATCTGGGTTTTGGGATTGGGCTTTCAACAAGGTGGCCATCAAGATTTGAATAGTTATGAGTTTTGCTGACATCTTCTCTAGGGACCTAAGTTTCTCTTCTTGTTGAGGATTATATTGGGTATCATAAATAGGTCCATTTCCCCCAAAGTTTTGTTGGTCATACCCTCTCTCAGAATATTGATAACAAGGTTCCCCATAATGGTTCTTAGAAAAATAAGGATTTACATTGTACCCACCAGGATGAAAGGGCTCATAAAGAGGGGTGCTATGGGATAAAGTTGGACATGCAAGAGATGTGTGGTGGCAAAGACCACAATAATAACATTGTGGGGGATATTGCAATGCCCACTCCATTTGAAAGTTTTTTTTTACGATTCAAAAAAGAGATAAAGATTTTTTATAAGACCGTAAATTACAAAAAAAATCTAAGGGATTATGACTCAAGGTTAAAATTTACAAAACTAACTAAAATTACAATTTTTTTACAAACTAGCGTATTTTCTGAAAAAACGGACTGTCGGAATGGAAACTCGGCAGAAGGAGGAGTAGAACTTCTGGAATGTTACTCGGAAGGCATAAAAAAAGGAAAAAAATTCAAAAATTTTGGGGTTCGAAAGAAACAAATCCGTTGTTCCCGACAACGACGCCAAATTGTTACTGTGTCGCTTAGCACTTACAATCACTAAGATAATTATCCTAGAGTTTAATCCTTTTTCAACTTTTCGATTAAGGCTAGTATAGAAAGGGTCGATCCCACAGGACAACTTTTTAAGATTGTTTCTTTTATCCCAATTATTTTGAAGAACTATTTTATTATTTTTTTTGTATTTTCAGATTTAGAACGGAAAGTAAAAGTCGAGTTGGGGGTTTGATTGATTACACTAAAATAAGAAATAAACACAAAGTAACAATGTAATAATAAGAATTTATTTTGCCCCTGTCACAAGGAAAAGAAACAATTGTTAGCACAAGTAGACTATTATGAATGGAAAAAGACTAGAAGTAAAGAAAGCAAATCAACGAAGGTTGAAATTAAAGAGAGAGAATTGAGGCTCGTAGGGGTTTTCACCACCTTAGCCTAGGCGATAACAACTAATTCTTAAGCGACGATGCAATGAAGGTTTGCGAATTTAAAAACTCAAAAGAGATAAACTCCACACGAGCCCATTGGTCTTGGTGCTCATGCTTCCTAGTTTATCATCCTAAAAGATGAAAATCCACGGTCATATCAAAACGTCTATGCAATCGATTTTATTGTTCTAAATCCGGATTTCCATGGTCATTTCCATCCAGATTAACGTGGGATCCGAAGATCAACTGTTAATTAAAATCGATTACCATCTAGTCGTTTAAGAAAAAGTCGTTAAAACCATGGCTAAGGGTTTATTCCCCTTGTCTCGATAGAAGTCTACTCACTCATTCCTGTGAAGAAAAGGGAGACAGAGGGAAGAAGAGTTCTAGCCATAGTCTAGTCTTACTAAAGGATAGTGCCTTCGGCTAGAGTCAATGAAATGGTCGACACTTAATCTCTTGCTCCAGTCCACGGAAGAATAATAGGAAGAAGAAACTAGATCTAAACAAGCAAAGTAAAAGAACAACAATTGAAAGAAATACTTAGCTTGTAAAAACTATTCTTTATTGATGGAAAGAACAATAACATAAGAACACCAGAAGATTGCTCAGAAATCTCGTTCAAAGATGATACAAAAGATGATACAAAAGATGATACTTGGGAGGAGGAAGTGCTCTTCCTTTTATAGGAGAATGAGGGGTAGGCTATCCAATATAAGAGGGGGAAAAAAGAGAGAGGGAGATATCCTTTTGAATTTTCAAGATTTGGTCAATAGGAATTTGATAGACTTTAATTGTCTTGACCATGTAACTCTCTTCCATGCAGATTCCCGTAGCAGCGATTGCAAACGCATTTCACTCCCGTAAAACGCACAAAAGCGGTCCAAATAATAGGAGATTCACTTAGGAAATTAAATGTTCTTTCCAATGAATACTTGTACACTCAATTTAGACTTTGGATGCAAGAGTTATGACACTTTTGGTGACAGATATACAATAATTACAGGACTGCTGCAAATTGTGCAATTATACTCCAAGAATATTTATCCCATTTCCTACAAAATCCAAGAAAATATAATTAAAATTCTTCTTGAAGAGAAAAATATAATATAATTTAATTAATTATAAAACTAAGAAAATAAATAACAAAACAATCATAAAAAGATATCTAAAAGATGCAAATAAAAGTGATGAAAACACATTTATCAAAATACCCCGAACTTGAATCTTTGCTTGTCCTCAAGCAAGTAAAATCACAAATAAAGTCCAATTTGTACTCCCAATATGCCATCCTCACCTTAATAACATCACTACAATCCTCACCTCCAAATTTTGGCCAAGTGACCCGATCTCCTAGAACCACATAGCATATAATTCTATATTCCCTATCAAAACAATTGTCAAATCTAGCTTCTAAAATAAGAATTTGTAGAAAAATAGTCATCTCTTACTTTCACTTTGACACTCTCAATTTTTTATTACTTTTTTTTTTGAAGTTATTGCACAAGAATAAGACGAATTTGGGGGTGTGAAAATAAAGAAAGAAGTGATGAAAATATATTGATCCCTTCTCTATTCGACTCAGGATATAAATTTATGGAGTTGTGGCTACATTGGTCACAATTTTTTTCATGTGCACTTTTGGCATCTTTTGATGGTACGCCCCTTTGTGGGGTATGGAGTTTTCATTTTGGGAAGCATGCCACCCCGGACTTGATTTTTGTCTGGTGGTGATTCTTTGCTTCTCTTTTTTAGAAGAAAAATAGAGGGAAGGAAGAGATGTTCTTGTGCTTATAACTTTCAATTTTTTTTTTCATATTTTTTTTTTCGGAGAGTGTCATTGCTCTAGTTAGAGTATTCCTATAAATCACATCATACAAATTTTATAACAAGATAATCCATTGTTTAAATATATGGAAAATTATGTTTGGTTCTAATCGATTCCTTATGACTTACCAACTATTCCGAGGAGTGATGTTATTAAGGATCCTAGGTGACATGGTGGTTTTAGACATGGCAATTTGTAATAGTCTTTGCAAAAAATTTACTAAATTCAATTTGGGGTACAATGATATATGTCTACTCAATGGCTGACTAGATAAAGGCCATTTTGCTACAAAATAAATAAAACATCGCCGACTAGATAAGGGCCAAACTAAAAAATTGAAAATTTGTGATTGTTTTAAGGAAATTAAAACTAAATTATATAACATAATGAAAAATTTCAGAAAAATAAGATAGTGTAGGTGGAAGGAGTACGTACCACCCACCTCCACCCCAAAATTTAAATTTTTGCTCGTCCTGAGCAAAATACAAATCCAGGATGGAGGGAAGAAAATCACTGGGATCACCTGGAGGTCCTGGTAGCTCAAAAAATGTCCAGCTGAAGGGGATGTTGATGATGGTTGTAGCTTTGAACAAAGGAGATTCATGGTACACCCAATTGATGGGTGATCGTAGAGGCTGAAAGATGATTTCATAATGTCTTTTTCCTCGCACTCCTTCCAAAAGGATCCACACATCTTCCTTTAGTAGTAAAGGAAATGTCATAAATGTGTGTGGCTTGAGGGGGATTGGCGGGTGTTCAGTGGATGGCACATATGGTGCCGACTCTGCAACATCGGGTGGGGGATTAGGCTTTGGTTTCCCTCTATCATATTGATCTGCATATCGTAAAATTGGTGGTAATATGAAAGGGACACACGAATTTAAATCAACATCATACAAATTTTGGCTCTCCTCAAAATTCATGCAATCAACCTTGGGATAGATGGATTTCATGGTTGATATTTCAGGTGACTGTAGTTCCTCTATGCAAGGATTTCCCAAGGGTTCTTGAAGGATAAAAATGGGGATATATTCCTTGCAACCAGTAGAAGGGGGTATATAGATTTCTTGTAAAGAGTTCTCCCCTTCTATATTATCCTTATTTAGAATGGGAATTGGTTGTAGCAGAATGGAAGGAATCGTTTCATCAATGGAGGTGGGTTGCTCATTATCCAGAATAGATCCTACCAGAGGGGATTGGTCATCGATAACAATTGGACTTTTGCAAATGATGGGAAAGGTCATTGGGTCTTTAGGACGACTCTCTGAGATTGACTTTTCATACTCGAGTAGTAAAGTCTTCAAGGGAAGGGTAGGAATGCCAATGTCCTCATCGCATAATAAATACGACCCAATGGTATGTATTGTTTCTTTAGAATCCGACGTATATGACATAAAAATTAGATCATCATCATCATCTTCGGGAAGAACCATCTTAGGTTTCTCTAAGTCCTCCACATATTTTTGTGCTTGGGCCTCTAGTAAGGATGCTAAAAGAGCTTGGCTAGTTTCTAGGTTTTTCTGTCCTTCTACTACCATTTTTTCTAAAGCCCCAAGTCTCTCTTTTAGTTGATTTTCATTATTAGATTCATACATCCCAAAAAAATTACCATCCTCACCATTCCCCCCATAAGGATCTTGGTCATGGTACCCAGTATGTTGGTTGTGGTGTTGCTCCTCATAATAATCTTCAGAAGATGGTGGATTGTTATTTCCATTACTCTCATCATGGTGAGAAGATACAATATTACAAGGTGTCACCGAGTCATGGGGGAACATATTTGGAACATCTGGGTTTTGGGATTGGGATTTCAACAAGGTGGCCATCAAGATTTGTCTAGTTATGAGTTTTGCTGACATATTCTCTAGGGACCTAAGTTTCTCTCTTGTTGAGGATTATATTGGGTATCATAAATAGATCCATTTCCCCCAAAGTTTTGTTGGTCATACCCTCTCTTAGAATATCGATAACAAGGTTCCCCATAATGGTTCTAAAAAAAATAAGGATTTACATTGTACCCACCATGATGAAAGGGCTCATAAAGAGGGGTGCTATGGGATAAAGTTGGACATGCAAGAGATGTGTGGTGGCAATGACCACAAGAATAACATTGTGGGGGATATTGCAATGCCCACTCCATTTGAAAGTTTTTTTCTTACAATTCAAAAAAGAGCTAAAGATTTTTTACAAGACCGTAAATTACAGAAAAAAAATCTAAGGGATTATGACTCAAGGTTAAAATTTACAAAACTAACTAAAATTACAATTTTTTTACAAACTAGCGTATTTTCAGAAAAAACGGACTGCCGGAATGGAAACTTGGCAGAAGGAGGAGTAGAACTTCTGGAATGTTACTCGGAAGGCATAAAAAAAGGAAAAAAAATCAAAAATTTTGGGGTTCGAAAGAAACAAATCCGTTGTTCCCGGCAATGACGCAAATTGTTACCGCGTCGCTTTGCACTTACAATCACTAAGATAATTATCCTAGAGTTTAATCCTTTTTCAACTTTTCGATTAAGGCTAGTATAGAAAGGGTCGATCCCACATGACAACTTTTTAAGATTGTTTCTTTTATCCCAATTATTTTTAAGAACTATTTTATTATTTTTTTGTATTTTCAAATTTAGAATGGAAAGTAAAAGTCGAGTTTGAGGTTTGATTGATTACACTAAAATAAGAAATAAACACAAAGTAACAATGTAATAACAAGAATTTATTTTGCCCCTGTCACAAGGAAAAGAAACAATTGTTAGCACAAGTAGACTATTGTGAATGGAAAAAGACTATAAGTAAAGAAAGCAAATCAACGGAGGTTGAAATCAAAGAGAGAGAATCGAGGCTCGTAGGAGTTTTCACCACCTTAGCCTAGGCGATAACAACTAATTCTTAAGTGACGATTCAATGAAGGTTTGCAAATTTAAAAACTCACAAGAGATAAACTCCACATGAGCCCATTGGTCTTGGTGCTCATGCTTCTTATTTTATCATCCTAAAAGATGAAAATCCACAGTCATATCAAAATGTCTATGCAATCGATTTTATTGTTCTAAATCCGGATTTCCATGGTCATTTCCATCCAGATTAATGTGGGATCCGAAGATCAACCGTTAATTAAAATCGATTACCATCTAGTCGTTTAAGAAAAAGTCGTTAAAACCATGGCTAAGGGGTTATTCCCCTTGCCTCGATAGAAGTCTACTCACTCATGCTTGTGGAGAAAAGGGAGATGGAGGGAAGAAGAGTTCTAACCATAGTCTAGTCTTACTAAAGGATAGTTCCTTCGGCTAGAGTCAATGAAATGGCCAACGCTTAATCTCTTGCTCCAGTCCACAAAAGAATAATAGGAAGAAGAAACTAGATCTAAACGAGCAAAGTAAAAGGACAACAATTGAAAGAAACACTTGGCTTGTAAAAACTATTCTTTATTGATGACAAGAACAATAACATAAGAATACCAGAAGATTGCTCAGAAATCCCGTACAAAGATGATACAAAAGATGATATAAAAGATAATACAAAAGATGATGATTGAGAGGAGGAAGTGCCCTTCCTTTTATAGGAGAAGGAGGGGTAGGCTATCCAAAAAAAGTGGGGGGAAAAAAGAGAGGGAGCTATCCTCTTGAATTTTCAAGATTTGGTCAATAGGAATTTGATAGACTTTAATTGTCTTGACCATGTAACTCTCTTCAATGCAGATTCCCACATCAGAGATTTTGAACGCATTTCACTTCCGTAAAACGCACAAAAGAGGTCCAAATAATAGGATATTCTTTTAGTAAATTAAATTTTCTTCCCAATGAATACTTGTACACTCAATTTGGACTTTGGATGCAAGAGTTATGACACTTTTGGTGACAGATATACAATAATTACAGGACTGCTGCAAATTGTGCAATTATACTCCAAAAATATTTATCCCATTTCCTAAAAAATCCAAGAAAATATGATTAAAATTCTTCTTGAAGATAAAAATATAATATAATGTAATTAATTATAAAACTAAGAAAATAAACAACAAAACAATCATAAAAAGATATCTAAAAGATGCAAATAAAAGTGATGAAAACACATTTATCAACAACCCTGGGTAATGATGGGGTGATAAGAGGAATATGTTTCTTTGTGTTCTTTCCTTTCAGGGACATGACAATCATGTGAGTACTATGATACTTGATGTGCATGGATTAGAAATAATCCATTGATAGATACTTTGAAGAGTATTGGTTCGTCTTAGACTTTGGTTCCAAGATAAAGATTTGTGTAATAAATAATGTCCCAAAGATGAAAGAAAGATCCTTTATATATGTGGCTATGGTAATAACAACAGAGAGATGGAAATGATGAGGATGTGATGTGTTTTCAATACATGTGACAGATACCAAGGTAAGGAATTCTGGTATCTAAAGAAATATCAGGTGGTATGGGAAAGTAAAAGCATAACCCCTAATCAAATGATTTATGTTTGGTTAACTAGAAGGGCCAACTTTAAGATCAATTTAGTTTATACTAAAGTATGGACATCATATGTTAGGGGTTTATTCTCTGCATAAACATAACTTTAATAAAGATATATTAATTGAAGGAGAACAAACACTTTTCAAAGATAAAAATGTATGATAAGACCTGTAGTCCCAAGTTGGTGACAAAACATAACCATAATCTCTCCATGAAAAAGAAATGTTAAAACTAAGTGGGGTTTGACACCTGAATCATTGAAAATATGAATAACACTTCTTTGATATAGAAGGTGTTACCTGACACAGTATATATATTGTAAGTCAATAATGAAGAGGCAAATGAATATATATGACATATTCAAATGATAACCCTTTTTGGAAGAACCTTGTGTTGGTCAAAGTTATATGACATCTCCATGACATTAAGACGTTATGTGGAAACTTGATGATATAATGAATGAATAATATCTATATCCCTTTACCTAGGATTTTGGGGACGAAATCTTTGTTAGGGGTTTATAACTTGTAAGGACCCTGACCTGGGTTATGAGGTAACACTGTTTGTTTTGGCTAAGTAAGTTTCTTAGAACTTTAATATAATCCTCTAAGGTGTTTTGTTATCATGTGACACACATATGTTCCAAGTTTGGTTCTGATTGAATATTGTTTGAGCAATGTTCCTTTGCTTTGGACTAAAGTGGAATTTACCCAAGTTGAGGGGTTATATTGCAATATGTCATATGTTGAACACGCCTCATGTGTTTTAGCATCATTATATAGAGAATGATGCAAGGTGGTGGCTGGTGGAAAGACCAAATTCCAAGTTTGAACTTGTTTGAACAATGTTGGTACCTTGTGCACCAATTTTGGTAGAAATTGTAATTTACCCAAAATGTGGGTTTGATATGCAAATTACCACCTCTAGAGTGTCATTACTCCCTCCTAGTATCATGTAGAGGAGAGAGAAAGAAATAGACACCATGTTTGATTCCATTATGAATGATGGTTATCTTGGGGATGAAATGACCAAGAAAAGGGTTGAATATGAAAGCTTAACTTGAGTTGTATCAAGTTGAAAAGCTTATATATGAGTGCCTATTGGCCAAGGAGCCTGTAATGCCCGGGCCCACTGCCCAAGGCTCTAGTAGAGTTTCAAGAATGATGACTGGCCCCACAGACCACCACTAGCCTTAACTGCGCTCTTTGTCCACACTGACGTGCAAGCCAGGACTTCCCGACTGGTCACCCATCCTAGTACTACTCCAAGCCGAGCATGCTTAACTATGGAGTTCTTTAGAGATGGGCTCCCTGAAAAGGAGGTGCACCTTGGTGATATGGGTAGTCCAATCATTCCTTTTAAGATCATGTTATCTTAGGCCTCAAATCCTGGGATGTTACAATCTCCCCCACTTAGACTCTTGACGTCCTCATCAAGGCTCAACTATATGGCCTCATAATCTGACCCCATTTTAGTGCAGACCCACAATGGCCCATGGACACCCAGCTCCCGTCCACGGCTACCAGCGAAAGGGTGGCTCCATCTTGTCTCTACGGATAGCCCTTTCCAACTTGCCTGGACCGCACGGCTCAAGACAATTTTGCAACCCTTACCACCCTCTTACCCTAAGGTATCATGCATAGAGATCTTGTATCGTGTAGGAGTTCAAGGATATCGTGCATAGGCCCTTCGATATCGCCCATAGAAAAAACATATCGGCCAAGTAGGTGATATCGGCCATATATGGTGATATCGGCCATAGAGTGAAGTCTTGGGTGGCATATCATGCAAGTGAGTGTCATATCGTTCAAGAGGGGTGGCATATCGTGCAAGGAAACAAGGGTATTGTGCAAAGGTGTTAAGGAGCAATAAGGAGCTCATACTTAACCCTAAGGTGAGGATATGATCATCTTCAACCTTGGATTGAAGCATGATTTTAGGGTTTTGATCTTCCTTTCTTTTCTTCTTCACCAATTGCTTATCCATGGTGATTCCTTTTATATGAAGGAGTTGTGAATTAGCCTTGGGCTTTTGATGAGTCATCATCAACCTTGGGAACGTGGAGTTTGGATCTTGGAGCTTTGAAGTTGTTCTTAAGTCGGGTTATATAACTTGAACTCAACCATGTTATTATTCATCACCTAAATTGCTATATTTAATGATCTACTTTTAATTCCGAAATTTCCTGAAATAGTTGATGAAATTATGAGTTCTAGTAGTTTCTTAGACCTGTTTCCATGAACTATAACAGTTATAACTAAGATCTAGAGCTTGAAGATGATGGTATCACTTTATAAAAGTGATATCGGGTGCAAGCACACAAGCAAGCACCCCTAACCCGATATGATGATGCACCTACTTCACTAAAATGATATGGTGGTGTAGGATACACCTCTTTCATGATAGGGAGTCAAGTATAGACTGCATTCATGATACAAGGTTAAATGAGTACTTATAAGTTGACATGAAACCCAAATTTGGGTAACCCGATATGAGTGAAGAATAGTAAGTGCTATTGCACGATATGGTAACCCGATACACAACCCTAGTTTTTGTCTAGCCCAACATGGTGATGAGTTGATACCTCTCAAACACCATTGGTGATACATACCTGTATCATGTGCCCGTCTCAACCAACCCTAACCTGACATGGGTGTTACAATCCCAACATTGGATGGTCTAGCCCGACATGGCTTGGTGCCCTTCACTCCTATCGACTTGTGTAATGGGTTGAGAAGAGTTTAACCAATTGTTTAACCTATTACTCATCCTTAATATAGGATGGTACCCTTCAAGGAGGAAATAAGATGAATATATTGGTTTGAGCCCGATATGGCAAATCCTAACCCAACACAGCCAACCCTAGATGGTGTGCCACCCGATATGGTGATTGAATGCACCTCTAGCCCGACATGGTGATGGTTTAATACCTCATGCATGACATGGGTCACACATAGAAACACCTCTAGCCTGATATGGATGGTATACATATACCTTTAGCCCGATATGGATGGTATTCATATACCTTTATCCCGATATGGTGGTGTCTATACACCTACAACCCGATATGGTGAACATATGCATACCTCTAACCTGAGACACTTTGTAAAGGTGAGGGCTAAAAACTCTTAGGAGTGATGAGTATTATACCAATCAATGGTGTGGATAATACCTTGATAGGTGAGACACCTAAAGTGATTGATAATGGTCAATCCTATATCAAGAATGTCTTAACCTGATATGAGTCCATATCTCTTGATGATATATGGATACTTCAAGTATGTGAATTATGGATAAATGCACCATAGAATAAATATGATGAGTAAGTGTATAAAGTATTAGGCTGGAAATACCCTAATATAAGAGAATTGATGAACTAAAGTAAGTTAAAAGTGATGAGGGAAGTGATACATCAAGACATGATAAATATCACATCCAGCACCTCAAGGTTGATACACTTTGATGCACCTTAAATCCAATATACTTGGATGAGTAACACATGAAGTGTGTCATGTCAATTATTACATTAAGATGTAATGCACTTTGATAAGTGTAGGCTAACATGCCTCAAGAAGGGTTAAGCCAAGTTTATAAAGTATGATGTAATCATATTCTGGTAAGAATGAGAGAGAAACTCATACCTTGTGTTGATAATGATTTAATGATAAATGATGAGAATAAATAAGTATTATTGAATACTTATGATATCAATGTATGCTCCTAGATTGATTTGTCAAAAGCTTATGACAAAATGACATGGCCTTTTATTAAAGACACTCTTGAAAAGATTGGTATGCCCAGCATCTTCAGCAATTACATCATACAATCTATCTCCACTGGCGAAAGTTCTATCATCTGGAATGGTAGAGAAACGAGCACCTTCAAGTCGACTAGAGGTTTGAGACAAGGCGATCCTTTATCGCCTTATCTGTTTGTGCTGTGCTTAGAACGCCTATGCCAAGCTATTGAGAAACAGGTTCTTGAGAAGCAGTGGACTCCTTTCAAGCTGTATAAGTCGGGTCCCAAGATCTCCCATCTATGTTTTGCAGATGACATGGTCCTGTTTGCCAAGGCGGACACTAAAGAGATGAAGACTATTCTGCGCTGCTTCAAACAATTTAGTAGGGTGTCGGGCCAAGCGATTTCTGTAAAAAAATCATCTATTTACTTCTCAAGCAATGTGAGCCAACACATGAAGTCCAGAATTGGTAGAATGAGTGGCTTCTCTGTCACTAACAACCTAGGCAAATACCTAGGAGTTCCTCTCATTCATGGAAGAGTGACCAAGGACACTTACAACCCCACGTTGAAGAAGGTGGATTCTGCTATTGCAGCATGGTCTACACGTTGTTTAAACTTGGCTGGACGGGTTTGCTTGGCAAAGTCAACCCTTACTGCCATTCCTAGCTATGTAATGCAGACGACTGTGATTCCTATCAAAGTATGTGATCGTATAGACAGCATTATTTGTAGCTTTATATGGGGTGGTAATCATAAAGGCCACCCCCTTTCTCTGGTTGCTTGGAATAAGATTACCTGCAGCAAGGAGCATGGGGGAATTGGTATTTGGAGTATGAGAGAGCTAAATGCTGCTCACATTGCTAAACACGCCTGGGACATTGCCACCAGAAGGAATTCCAGTTGGTGCAAGAGTCTGGCTAGCAAGTACAACAAGCATACTGAAGGTAGAGGCATCAGCTTATCCAAGCGAGGGCGTTCAGCCTTACAGTTTAAAGAGTTTATATCAAATAATTCGACTTGGATACCGGTTAATGGACAGAACATTAACGTCTGGTATGATAGATGGTGTGATATAGATGGCAAACTCTTCCAATACAGTAGTCGACCTATTCCTGAGGAGTTGCAAGACTTGAAGGTAGCGAGCTTGATTAATTTGACCAATGAATGGGATACATATTTCCTTGCTGATTGGCTTCCTACTGAAGTTGTCAATCAGGTCACCAAAGTTGATATACCTCGACAGAAGGAGGAGGAAGATGGGCTAGCTTGGGACCATTCTGATACTGGTCAATTCACGATTAAGAGTGCCTACCAAATTCTACGTCAGAACAAGGACATTAGAGTCCAGGGAAGGTGGAACATCATCTGGGAAGCGAAGATTGCTAGCAGAATTAAAATTTTCATCTGGCTGGTTGGTCATAAGGTGATTCTAACTAATAAGAAACGGATGAACCGAGGCTGGACTGCTAATGCAGGGTGTCCCATTTGTGGTGCCCAGGAGGAATCCATTTTACACGCTCTTAGGGACTGTCCCAGAGTCCAAGCTGTTTGGAGAGTCATTTTGGGGAACCAACTTTGGAACAACTTCTTCTCGATTACTGATGTGTGGGAATGGCTGGAAACCTGTATTAATACTGATAAAAGCAAGAGCACGATTTTCATGATGGGATGCTGGCAAATCTGGAAAGGGAGGAATGCTCATGTTTTTGAAGGAACTTCTTTCACTAGAAGCTATATAGCTCACATTATTAAGAAGGAATGCAAGCTTACTGATCTAGCCTTCACACCTGCAGGAAGTAAGAAAGAAAGGATTCACCAGGAGATTGGAGGATGGCAGCCTCCGAACCTCAATTGCTGGAAGATAAACACTGATGCAACCTTCAGGGGCAAAAAGAACTGTTTGACTATTGCTTTTGTTTGCAGAGACTGGAATGGAAGATGGATAGGAGGCTGGAGTAGGAAGATTTATGCCAGCAACGTTCTGGAAGCTGAGGTCAGGGCTGTTCACTGGGCAGTCGAGGTCAGTAGTGGTTTTACTTGCAATCAGATCACTTTCAAAACTGATTCACAGAAGACTATTGAAGCTGTTGAAGGTGACATACAACGTTTCCCTAAAATTATGCCTTGGTTAGCTGACATCAAGAGTGGGTGGAAGGAGTACTAGAAGCTCAATCATATCCCTAGAGAAAGGAACAAGGTTGCTGATGGCCTTGCGAAACATCACCAAAAATCCAAGGATGGTTCCTTAGTATATAGGGTACCTCCTAGTAGTCTAGTTAATATTATCTTTTCTGAGTCCTGTAATGGTAGTAGTACTACCAATTTTATTTCTGCTGAAAGAAATGTATGTTGTAATGATCCCGAAGTTTTTGCTTGCATGAGAGGGGCGAGATGAATAAAAAAAACCCTCTGACTTCCCTAAAAAAATGTATGCTCCTAGATGTGTGGAACAATGAATTAGGGTTTGGATTAATAATATGAACATGAAACCCTATTCGGCTATAAAGGGAAACCCTAACCCTAATGATGGGAATGATGTAATTCTCTTATTGCATAAGCCTTGTAAGGCATGTTAAATACTCGTATGAAACGTATACTGATTAATGGCTTTGTGAGCCATGTGAATAAGTTGTTTCCTAGTGAGAGGTGACAAGATATGTAATGGCCTTGTGATCCATGTGAATAAGTTGTTTCCTAGTGAGAGGTGACAAGATGTGTAATGGCCTTGTGAGCCATGTGAATAAGTTTTTGCCTAGTGAGAGGTGACAAGATGTGTAACGGTCTTGTGAGCTATGTGAATAAGTTGTTGCCTAGTGAGAGGTGACAAGATGTGCAATGGCCTTGTGAGCCATGTGAGATGCTTTTACAACAAGTATCATGTATACCTTGGTCTGAGGACCTAGAGGTATTAGTTACCTGATAAGTGGTAACAATGTTCAGTGATGAACTAAGGGTTTGAATACCTAGATCCAGTAAGCATGATGATAATGTTAAGGGATAAGAATTCCCAGTAATGAGATAAGGGATTGAGATTCTAAATGTTATATGTGTTTTAAGGATTTGAAAAGTACTTGATAGATGTATAATACCTTTCTTTGTAGCATCTGTTATAATAATTCTTGTTTGAAACTTGATTGATGCTGAAAGATACGGTAATGCACTTAATTAATCAAGTGGAATCTTATCATGTAGTGCCCTGACCATAGATCCATCAATATCAGAATTTGCTGAATGGTGAAACGGGTTGCTCCACGGCATAACCCGGAGACTGCATATTTTGGAATATGTGGGGGTGATGGGCGAAAATATATGTATGCCCTAATGGAGGAATTGATGTGAGATAAACATTAAATCTCTCAATCCTGATTTATATGTGTCGGGATGGATGTATCATGAATCTCCCGAGGATGATGAATGCCAGATCGATGTGAGATAAACATGAGATCTCTGGATGTAGAAGAGAGTGCAATTGACATTGTAGCTATATAGTGAAGTTGGCAGTATACCCTAGAAAGCTATGCAGTAGTGACACAAGATATCCGACCTGTGGTCTCGTACTGACCGAGACAAGGGAGGTCTTGGCAGCCGACACTATCATTGACCTTGTATGGTACCGATGCTTTACGCCGTCGTGGCCAGTTGGAGTATGAGCGGTATACCTCATCTTTTCAGGGTATAAGTGTGATTGTAAAATGTAATCAGCCGTGTAGCATATCTGCTTATGGATCGAATATGGAAAACATTGATTGATGTGCAATTCAGTTATACATCTTAGTTGATAGATGATATTTATGTTTCTTTGCATTCCTTTCAAAGTAGATAGATGATTGATAACTCTACCATGAGTAGATGCAATGTTATCCTTAACAATGGAGATTACTTCATTATGTTCATATAGTGAATTATCCTGCTTGTTAATATATAAAGAATCTCTGCTCAATTTATTAATACTTAATCTGGGATAATAATATGGTCGACAAAGAGTTATATCTCTCGCTGGGACAATTGTCTCACCCCATGGGTCCACATTTTTTTTAGGTGGATGTGTACGAGGTGGCGAAGATCTTTCTACAATGAAGAAACAACAGTTGAGGCAACAGTGATAACTGAGGTTGAGTACACTGTCTATCGTGTCTTGCAGATAGAAGTCTTAAGTGTCATCTATGTACTCTCAGGTCCTTGAATTTAGTACGTGTTGGGTTTTATGAACAATTTGAGATTTTGGCTTGTATGCCTCGAGGTTTTGTAACGACCCCGCCTCCCGATAACCCCCTATTAAGGGAGACCGAAAGGTCGATGCCGTTATCCAATTAACAGGATCAAAGGTTCAATAAATAATCATAACAATTATGAAATTCTACTAACTAACTGGAATTTGGTATAAAATTAAAACTTTACTTACCTTTGAAAACCTTGGAAATCTATCTATCCTAGTTTTGAAATATTCTATCTAATCCTCCTTACACTTTATTTCTTTTTCCGCAATGTGTCACTTTACTGTTTATTCTTTCAATTGTTGTTCCTAAAACTCTGACAAACAAAACGTCGGTCAGTATATCGAAATATACTGGTATGTGGGAGCAACCAAAATCTTGCAAATATGGCTAACAATTTAATAATCACAATCAAATTAATTAACAAGCCAATTTACACTTTTCAGTATGAAATTCTCCACCGCTTTTGCCCTAACCCTGGCATACCCACCTTAGGGTGCCCTTTGCCAATGACTTAAGGCCACCTTCTCAATCCTGAGCTTGGTGCCTGGGGGTCACCACTTGTGGTGCCCACTAGTCATGCAATATCATAGGCCACCTTCTTGGTGCCTGGGGTCACCACTCAAGGTGTCCATTGGGCTACCCATCTGGGCCTGACTTTTGGCATCATCCATCAGGGTGGCATGTAGGTGTGAGAATCCATACTTCTATTATTAATGTGATAATCATAGTGACTTTATAATTTGCAAGTATGAACATCCAAACTGATAATTTGCATTCAATGTGATTAACCATCTGAAAAATCATCAGGAAACTAAGGCGGTTATTCATAATTAACCACATACCTGATCCAGAGCAACTTGATTGTCCAAGCAATAAGGATAAAGAATCAATCATCAAGCAATCAACAATATCCTGAAATTAATGCATACGATCCAAGTATTATAGTTCATCCAAAACATTCTAAAGCTAGACTTGGATTCCGCCTTAGGCTTTCTAGACCATATTAGGGTTTTTGCCTCCATAACGCTTTTATCATATTAAACACTCTCTTAGTTCATAAACCCTAACTTCAACTTCATAAGCCCAATTAAAGTCGATTAGTTCTCTTTTATACCAAAACTACCTTCTTTATCCTTTTAAGTTATTTCAAGGTCATTAGACTCAATTATCACCTTTAGTTTCTTTCGGATTAAT
Source organism: Alisma plantago-aquatica (assembly GCA_963693085.1). Classification (NCBI taxonomy): domain Eukaryota; kingdom Viridiplantae; phylum Streptophyta; class Magnoliopsida; order Alismatales; family Alismataceae; genus Alisma; species Alisma plantago-aquatica. The sequence goes on along the minus strand of OY856414.1, from coordinate 298,419,709 downwards.
AACTCATAATTCATGATGGTCTAATTCCCATATGAACTCTATTTATTATTAATTCTTCCTTGATTCAATCGAAAACCCTAATTTCTATATTAAGGTTATTTAATCACAAATTAGGAACTTTAATGCTCGAAATAGCTTAGAATCATTATATCTCATCTTTATCCACTACCTTGAATCATTAAAGCTATTGACAGTCAAACTTACCAACATTAGGGTTTCAAGGCCCATTAAAGTATTGTTCATGCACATTAAACTTGAAATTAAACTAATTACATGAAAATTCATCCTTTTTGTTCCTAATCTGTACTTTCATCATTAACAGGTTAATACTAACCCTAATCATCAATTAAACCCTTATAAATATATTAGTCATCTCAAAATAGGATTCTTTAAACATTAACACATTAAAGTTGATATCTTCCATTACTTTTCGAATTTCAAAAGGATTCAGGTTTCAATTATATTTTTAATGGATTCCTCTCATTTTTCTGAGCAAAATTCATGTATAATGCGCATCTATCCGAGCTACGGTTATTGAGATATGAATTTCGTAAGGTTTACCTTTTTGGACCAATCACGGAGCGCCACATCATCTCTATCTCCATGCAAAGTTGCGATTTGGAAAACATAACACATTTACTGATGTACCCCCATGTAAGTCGTCACTTCTTTACACCCAGTAGGGGTAAAAATGTCCAACGCACACAGATCATCTTCAACCTCTCGACGGCACCCCAGCAGCCGCCCTAGACGCCTTGGCATGACTGCTGCTCCTCCCCTACGGCCCGAGCATCACCGCCCATGGCCGCCCCGACCTCTCTGCTCCTTGGCGCACGCAAGGCACCCTCTTGACATGACACCTCTCTGCTCCCCGACCTCTCTGCTCCTTGGCCCCGACCTCTCTGCTCCTTGGCGCACGCAAGGCACGTAAGGCACCCTCTTAACAAGGTTCTTTTCTATTGGGAATCCAATTCCTTTATGAGGAAGCAAGATTCTCTCTCCTATTTTCCCATCCTTTTGATATTCTATTTTCTTTAAATACTAGGAATTCGAAATTCCTCTCCTTCACTTTCTTTATTTCTTGCTTTTCAATCCATAGGCACGAAATCCTATTTTCCTTTAATAGAAATTACTTTCTTTCTAGCAAAACCACATAATCCATTAATAATGTATTACATTATTCTCTTATTTTCTTTTATAGGTATTTTCTCTTTCCTCTTTATTCATTGGGACTCCTTGGATCCCAAAAAACTCTAATAATTCGAAATCCATTTTATTGGACACTCATAATCCTTCTAGATGCATCTAAATGCATTATTTCACATTATCTTGTTTATTTCTTCATTAAAATATATCTTTTTGAAGTTTTCTCTTTGTTTCTCTTTTATTTTACTTATTGGTATTCCTTTCAACATTAGGAACCGTTGGGATACGAAATTCCACCAAGGATTACTCCATTATACCTCTTTTCACTTATTTTCCTCATTTCATCAATATTTTCAATTTCTTTCTTAATAAAGAAATACTTAATTGATCTTTTCTTTTCTTATTGCTCTCTTTATGCAACTTTGGACTCCTTGGAACCCAAGGAACCCAAGAGGCACGAAATTCATTCTTGGATTACATTCCTTTGCCTTCTAGAGGTTTCTACGTCATCTCTCTTTTCTTAACAACTCAATTATTCATTAATTATTTGAATTTCCTTGTCATTGGGCCCAATAGCCAATAAAGCCCACAAATCAAACAACAAGGCTATTTTAAATGAAATCCATTTATTCACAACAAATTATATCATTATTTGTCCAAATATCTTTAATATGAGAAATTACATTTCTCACCAAAGGAACCCAAAATTTGGGGTTGTAACAAGTTTGATGTTACTTTATGTATATGTTTTGAAAAAGCAACTGTTATATGTAACCCTCGAGATAAAGATGTACAAAGTATGTACAATGTGAACAATGATGTATATAAGGTTTTTAATCTTTTAGTAAGAGTTTTCCTAGAAATGGATCTCTTGTAAAATAGTTTTAATTTTTAGTGATTTTTTTTGTTAATTCACTATTTATGTTTAATTCTTCTTAACAGTAATGATTTGTTTGTCAGTTTGGTGACTGTCGTTATAGAACTGCTTAAGGAACAACATAAAAACCAAAACTCTAGTCAAGAATAGCTTCCAAGTGTTCAGATCTTCATTTTAGAGAAAGAACATGAGTGAGCAAGCTCGTAATAAGCAATAAACAAGAAGAGGGATATAAAACTCACCTCTAGGAAGAATATTAGGTGCCATAATGCAAGTCGATCAAAGAAGGTAGGAAACCCTAGTATGAGCTCTGAACTCGGCTAAGTAGCTTCTTCTTCACAAGGAAAGCAAACCCTAGGCATAAGGAGCAAGAAATATGACTTCTTTGAGCTCTGGAGCAAGCTTTACCAAGGAAAACCATGTTTATGTCTAAGAAGAAGGTAGAAGGAAGAAGAACAACAAGAGAAACGAAAGAGAGAAGGATAAACTCACTAATTAAGGTCAAGAACACCTAAAGGAAGTTTCACAAACCCTAGATGAGGGTAGATATGAACCCTAGATGCTCCAACAAGATGGTCATCTATCTTCGTCCACCTTGAGCACTCTATTCACCACCAAGCAGGGGAAGACAAAGTTATAGAAAGGGAAGGAGAGATAAGGAACCAAAAGTTTCGGGTGTGAGCTAAAGGATAGGTATATAAAGCTTAAGGATAAGGAAAAAGAGAGGCTTGAGGTGTTGTAGTAGCTCTCCATGTGTCCATAACCTAGAGATTCCATGACCATGAAAATAGAAGATCCACTAATCATGGAGACCTTCTTAGCCATCAGTTGATGGATATCTAGGCCAACCATCATTTTCCAAGCATTGTAACCATTGGTTGTTTGGAACCCTTGTCATTTAAGTGATGAACCATCAGTTGTCACATCTTTTATATGAACCACCGGTCCAAGTGAACCCAAACAAGAAAACCATAGACATACTACTTATAGGAATGACCATCAGTTATCACCACCTATTGAGGACCATAGGTTGTCCATAAAATAGGGGGACCATTGGTTCTAAGCCTCCGAAGGTAGCTCATCCATGAAGGGGTAAAACCCTATGTCACCCTAGAAGAGAAATACCACCTAACCAAGGTAAAACTAGGAGCCCCATGGCCCAACATGCTAAAAAATGATGTGAAAACATCTAAGGAACATAAAGCATGTGAAAAATTTCAAGTAAACCTTAGGTATGGGTAATTTGTAAAAAAGTTAAAATGTGCACAAAATTGCATAACTTGCTCAAATAGAGTCCAAATTGGACCAAACATGAAACTTATGCTTGTCACATGATACCAAAACATATAAAAGGTTAGGTTAAGGTTTAAAGAACTGAATTAGGGTAATTAAGAATGTTTAAAACTGTAAGCATGGTCAGGGGTCTTACAACTATAAATCCCTAACAAGGATTTTGCCCCTAAAATCCTACGCAAAGAGAAATAAGTACTTTCTATGTGTCTCATCCTATAACTCCCATGTGGATTCCTCTACACCAAGATGATGCCACAAAACCTTCACTGATACTATATCCTTATTCTTTAGCTTCGTCACCCTTCTATCTAGGATCAACACAGGACACTCAACATAGGAAACGTCCTCATCTAACTCAACCTCTAATAGCTAAATTGTCTACTCTATGTTTGGATGACATTTCCTCAGTATAGATGTGAGAACCTATCACAATAAATGAGGTTACTCAAAACTTAAAACACAATACATCACTAATTAATCACAAACCCATAAAAGAGGCTAAATCCAAGCTTTAGCCATACATGCAAGAAGTTCAACCATCTTCTTCTTCCTTGGGAACATACTCTGCCACCAAGTAGGGGAGGATGAAGATATAGAGAGGAGGGAAGAGATAAGGAACCAAAGGTTTGTTTGGGTGATAAAGGATAGGTATATAAAGCTTAAGGATAAGGGAGAGAAGAAGCTTGAGATGTCCTAACAGCTCTCCATGTGTCCATGTCTAAGAGCTTCCATGGTCACACAAACAACATATAAACCAGTTGTGGGAGTCTTATATACCACCGAATGATGAACTTCCAGGGTGTCCATAGGTTTTTGAGGGATGGTGACCATCGTTTGTTGATGCCCTAGGTCACAAGGTGGTGAACAATTGTTTGAGCATCCTTTTAAGTGAACCACCGGTCCAAGTGAACCAAAACCATAAAACCAATGACCTAAGGCCTTATAGGATGACCACCAGTTGTCACCACCTATTGGTGACCATCATATGTTAACCAAATAGGGGATCCATTGTTTGATGGATCCTAAAGGTAGCTCATCCATGAAGGGGTAAAACCTTAAGTTGCCATACAAGAGAATCACCACCAAACCAAGGTTCAAATAAGTGTCACATGGACCAAAAATATCAAGCATGATAAAAATATATTTAAGAAACATATTGCATGTGATAATTTGCAATTAAAACCTCCCATTTGGGTAAATTGTAGAAAAATCCAAAATGTGCATAAAATTGCATAACTTGCTCAAACATTGTCCAAATTGGACCAAATTTGAAACTTAAGCTTTTCATATGATATAGAAACACCTCAAAAGGTTAGATTAAGATTTGAAGCACCTAATTATGATAATTAAGCATGTTAAACCATTCAATCAAGGTTAGGGGTTTCACAATGGAGATATGGAAAACATTGTGCAACCTGTGTGTGGCGTCCAACTTATAAAACAAGATTTATTTAAGCGGAAGCGAATCATTTGCAGCGGATTACTGAAAATCACTTAAAATTAAAACTTTTTGCAAATAGATCCGAACATAGGAAAACTCTTTCATCAAGAACCAATATATAACGTTTACATTCTGGTTCAAAAGTACATAACTTGTACCATCTCTTCTCGAGGGTTACAACATCAGCTACCCTATTAACATTATGTATAGACACCATAAGAACCTTGAGGCATCAAGCCCAAACCTCAGTTTGATTATAAAATCACAAACTACTGACTCCTAGGACCTGAGAGTATAGAGACAACACATAGGACTTTCTCTACAAAATTTGACAGCCAGTGCCTCCACCTGAGTTATCACTGCTGTCCTTGTTGTTGTTGCTGCTGTTTTTCCCTTGCTATAGGGTTCTTGCTTCTTCTCCTGCGTTTGCCTAAAAAGTTGGATCCCATGGGGGTGAGACAATTGTAAATTGCCCCAGTGGGAGATATAACTCTCTTCCAGAAATATCATTATTGTAGTTTATTAAATTAAAACTGAGAAGAGGAATCTTATATATTTAACGACCGATAAATCATTGTATGAATAGAATCAAGTAATCTCCTTTCCTAAGGAGATCATTGCATCTACTCATGGTAGAGTTGTAAATCATCTATCCACCTTGCAAGGAATATAAAGAAACATAACTCATATCTATCAACTAAAGATGCATAAAAGAAATGTAACATCATCCAATGAATTTCCATATTCAATCCTTAAGCAAACATGCTATACAACTGATTATATTTTACAATCACACTTATGCCCTGAGGAGATGAGGTATACTGCTCATACTCCAACTGACCACTGTGAAGTTGAAATTGGTACCATACATAGGTCAATGGAAGAGCCAGATTCCCATGACCTCCCACATCCCGGTCTGTGCGGGACCACAAGCAGGACTGTAATGACCCTACCTCCCGGTAACCCCCAATTAAGGGAGACCGAAAGGTCAGATCCGTTATCCAATAACCCAGATCAAAGGTTCGACAAATAATTAATAACAATTAATAAATTTTACCTTCTAAACTGGAAACTGGTATAAAATAAAACTTTGCATACTTTTTCAAAACTGGGATATCTACATCTATCCAAGCTTGAATCTACTCTATCTAATCCTCCTTGCACTTTATGTTTTGTTTTCACAATGTGTCACTTTACTATTTGTTCATTTTAGGGTTGTACCTAAAACGCCGACAAACAAAACGTCATTCAGTATATCAAAATATACTGGTATGTGGAGACAACCAAAAGTTTGCACATATGGATAACAATCTAATTATCACAATCAACTTAATTAGCAAACCAATTTACGCTTTTTAGTATTACATTCTCCACCGCTTTTGCCCTAACCCTGGCATACCCACCTTAGGGTTTCTTTTGCCAATAACTTAAGGCCACCTTCTCAATCCCGCTCTTGGTGCCTGGGGGTCACCACTCATGGTGCCCACTAGTCATGCAATATCATAGGCCACCTTCTCATTCCCGAGCTTGGTGCCTGGGGTCACCACTCATGGTGCCCATTGGTCTACCCATCTGGGCCTAACCTTTGGCATCATCCATTAGGGTGGCATGTAGGTGCAAGAATATATACTTCTATTATTATTGTGATAATCATAGTGACTTTATGATTTGCAAGTATGAACATCCAAACTAATAATTTACATTCAATGCGATTAACCATCCGGAAAATCCTCGGGAAACTATGGAGGTTATTCATAATTAACCACGTACCTGATTAGCAGATTCAACAAGCTAACAACAATTCCAAGCAAGCAAGTAATCCAAGAAGCAGTTCAACAATCACAGAATTCCTGAAAAGCATACGTAGCCTATTTAATACACTTTACCAAGAATATATCTATTTAATTGACTTGGATTCACTTTCTAGGGTTTCTATTCTGAATAGGGGTTTTATTAGGGTTCTTTTTGATATTTTACAACTTTCCTCATTTATATTCACAAAACCCTAGAACAGTAGTTCTAAGTGCAAAACCCTAATTACTCACATATTCACATTAGAGCCTTTTTATCATTGTTGGTTCCTTCCGGATTAACAACTCATAGTCCATTATGATCTAATTCACCTATGAATTCCATTTATCATTAATTCCACCTTTATCCATTAGAAAACCCTAATTATCATATTAAGGGTATCTATCCATGATTAAGATCTTTTTATATTCAAAATATCTTAGAACCATCATTTAACAACATATTATCATATTTTTTCGAATTAAATATGAGCTTATCTTCTTTTACCCTAAATTAGGATTTCCAAGTTCTTAATCATTCATAATTGGTGTAAAACCCTAAATCATACAATAAATCATCTAGATCAGGTTAAAGTTCATCATTAATGTTTCAACAGGTTACTATTACTTAATTCCACCAATTAAGCATCATGAACCTAGCCATTAATTTCAATTAGTGTTTCTAACAAAATTTCAAAGAACTTTTCATTAACTTATTACACTTTTGCAAATATGAACAAAACTAGGCTTTAAAAGTATTTTTATTGGATTCTACGCATTCTCCTGATCAATTTTCATATTTTGTATTTTCCATCGGAGCTACCAATTAATTTCTAGAAATTTTGCAAATAAAGGTACCTTTTGGCCAATGGAGGCTCGACACGTCATCCCAAGAGGACCGGCCCTACCGGGGGGGGGAAGACTTCCATGTCCTTCCCATCTTGCACACGTGCCAGGGGCACTCAGGTATTTTTGCCCGAGTCGTCTTCCTCCTCCGCTCTTCTGTGTTTCACGAGCCAGTCTTCTGGGATGGTCAACTCCCTAGTTGACTTCCATCGAAAGGATTCATTCCATGCTCAAAGTCGGTTCTCCACCTCTGCCTGACCCAACCGAACTCAACGGAGGTCCTAAGTGATCCAGATGTGGATGGAGTCACCGATACGGAACAGGGGTTCTCTCGGCGGCAAGCCAAGGAAATCTGAGATACAGGAGGGCTTGAGAGAGGAAATTGGTGGTAGCGACTTGTCCCGAAGGTCCCACATCATCTCACAGATCTGTGCATCATCTAACTGAGGGAAACCACCCCCTTATATAGCCTACAGATATAGTGCACCCCGGTAGGGTCCCTACGCTTAGGGGATTCTTCTAGAGACCCCAAGCTAGGCAAAACCTAGGATTAATCTGTCCGCAATAAACTCACGAATAAATCTAACATATTTCCGAGTTTGCACACTCATTGATTCACAAGGAATTCAATCAAGGAAACTCGGAGTTCTCTCCTTGCTTTCCTAACTAGACGCGAGCTCGAAGAAAATCTCATCATCGTTGGATCTAGATCTGATGGCCCTAAATGCACGCGTCAGATCAAGGGAATTGTATTTAGAATTGTGACATTTATTATAAACCCAACACTTTAGGGAATCTTGTAAAAGCTATAACTCCCAAACTAAATATCCAATTAATCTCAAATTTGGAGGGAAAGTCCAAAATGACTTAATAGACCTCTCTACCAAAAGTGGGCTCATTATCTCAAAGAAAACGTTCCTTTTATTTAAGTTCAAGATATCTCTTAATTATATATATTTTTCACCTATTTTCTCTTTCCTTTGATATTAAATTATTAATTTGAGTTCCTTGAACTTCAAGGAACCTTAATGGCTCAAAATCCCCTCTTGGGAATATTTATTTAGCCTCTTTCCTTATATTTCATCCTTTTTCTTATTATCTTACATTTCTTATTGATATATCTTTTTTTTGAGAATTTCTCTTTTATTTCTCTTTTGTTTTCCTCATTGGTATTCCTTTTATCATTAGGAATCCTTGGGATACGAAGTTATGCCAAGGATAACTCAATTATACCCCTTTTCACTTATTTTCCACCTTTTATCATTGTTTTCAATTTCTTATCTTAATAAAGAAATATCTAATTGATCTTTTCTTTTTTTATTGCTTTATCTTTGCAATTTTGGACTCCTTGGGACCCAAGGAACCCATGTGACACGAAATCCACCTTTGGATTAAGGTTGCGTTTGGGTGAACCATTTGTGATTACCGCTGTAATTAACAACTGATGGGATTTTGATTACTGCTGTATAAAATACTGCAATTTCTAATTACCACGTTTGGATAACTGCGGATTTATAAATACAGTAATTGCAAATGCTACATTTTTAATCACATCGTTTGGCTGAAATGTATTTTGAATGCTGCATTTGTCCTAATCCCATCATTTATATACTTAAATCATATCAAAGTATATATATCGGTTATTGTTTAATGGACATAGCATAAGCCCATTAGACACGAAACAAGCCTGTTCAAAATAAACCATAATATATAGATGTTTCCTTGCTTAATTGATCATAAATAAGTGACATTGACATATTTGAGCCTATTTAACATAAACCACAATTACACGTATCAACATATTATCAAACGTCTCGACATATTTGACCACAATTTGAGCCTATTTATTCTTTTTCACAATTACATATTTAACCAGCTACGTGGCATACACAACATATAACCGTGGTGCCAAGATAGTACATATACATGGTATACATACAAAAAACAATACATACACATCATTAGCATACTTTTTTATAGAGATACATGGAAAGAGGCATCCATAATCATATTTTCTACTGGTGTGAATTTAACAAAAACATACAAACATATCGTTTACAGACTAATTTATACAGATACATGCATACAAGTCATCCATATTCATCACATGTTGATGTGCAACCAACTTTAATAAAAAGTATACAAACATATCATTTACATAACTTATATGGGTACATCACATACAAATCATCCACATTCGATACATGCTTATGTGCAATCAAATTTAACAAGTGAGCAAGAACCCATGATCATCATTTACCATTTCACAAATAAAAAATTCCAACATGAAGCACACTACATGCTTGAATATTTGTGACCACGTCAAAAAATTCAATATATAAAGCACAAGTCAAAAATTCCAACATAAAAGCACATGTCTCAGTCACATACAAAATGAGATAAAAACAACCACTGCCTACAAGATCACACTACTACATGCTTGAATGTGTGACCCGCTCCCTACAAGATCAGGTTGATAACTGCTGCTGTGAAATGGCACAAACAATCAGGAGCACACAAGCATATGATCTTCCTGAAAAAAAGACAAAATCAGGCCAAAATATACAAATTATACATGTCAAAACTTAACAACCAGCAAATTATAAGTCAAAACTTAACAAGCAGATAGTCTTCTAAAAGCAAACAAAACAAAATCAGACCAAAATATACATACTATATATGTCAAAACTTGACAACCAGCAGATTATATATGTTAAAACTTAACCAGCAGATTATATATGTCACCCACCCAATCCAGTCTACCCGTCACCCAATCCGCCCAGCACACAGCAAACTGCTTCCACATCAGCAGCAAGTTACAAGTTGCTTTCACATCAACAACAAGTAGCAAGTTGCTGCTTCCTCATCATCAGCAACCACCCCCTCTCCCTCCCAAACCCCTGTCAAATACAAACACACATGAGCTACAAATTTACCTGCACATTCCATTAACACCTACACATTCAAATGCAAAATTGAACAACCAGCAGTAACCCAACCACCTATTTCTGCTCCATCCATCCTCTTCTTGCGCCTCCACCAACAACTCGTCCAATAACACCATTCATCACCACCAGCCAACATCACCACCATCCACCACCTACAGCCAACACCCAATCATAACCTAAACACCAAATAATTACCCAACCAATCCACAACTCCCTTCAGCAAGTAAACAATATACATAAGTAGCCTATATTTAACCCAATGTTATTTCTTGTGCAATTCAATTTTAGGTTAAGTGGCCTAGCTAACTGGTACTGCTAGGCAGTCACAGACCCATACATAAAGAGAAGTGGTGATAACATGCACATATGACAGACCCAAACAACATTTACAAAGAACATACCATTCTCACTCCAGCACCACCTGGCAGTACCCACCCTCACTCAACCTCCACACCACAAGCATCACAAATCAGAGCCACTCTCCTCTCTACTACAGCCCAGTACCAATCCACAAAAAACTATCAAAAAAATCACCTACACCAAAACCTCCACCACCACCAGCTCCACTGCCAAACCTCCCTACCTTTCCATGCTACTAAAACATTGCCCATCATCACCCAAACTTCCAAACACAAGTAACAAAATATTTGTATAATTCAGAATACTTTGTATATTCAGAGTCCACCACTAGCAAGCAAGTAGACATGGATATGAAGAAAATCCCAGCACCAAACCAGCACCCCCACCACCAAACCAGCAGCCCCACCTTCACACCTGCACCCCCACCTCCAAATCAGTATCCCTACCTCCACGCCAACACCCTCAACATCAACATCATGCTGCTACTTACTCCGTCACCCAACAACAACCTGCACGTATAACATTAGCACCTAACAACTTCTCACCCAAACCTTCACGTATAATCACCAATCAGCAATCATAAATATCTCTTCATCACCAATCACCAAGAACCTAATACAAACTCCATCACCCATGTTCATGGTCCATACATCCTCCACATACCCAATTACCCATTACAACAACCCCACCTCCAATGAACCAGTAATAAACAAGTTATAATAGACCAGTAATAAACCATATTCATCATGTCTCCTAATTCAGAACCAGTTATAAACAAGTTATAATAGACCAGTAATAAACAAGTTATAATAGGCCAGTGGAGAGTGTGCCATAAAAAATAATTAAAATTTAAAAAAAATGTGAAAAAAAAACATGACAAGAGATTGAATGAAGGAGAGGAGTAATTCAAAATGATAGCTTCTGATTAATCGTGAAGGCTTGTAATGGCCGATTTCTAAATAGTTAGAAAATTTCATTTTTATAGTAGTACAGATATAGATGAAGGAGAGGATACATAACACTTACCCAAAAGACTGGTAAGTATGGTAGCTGTAGTTAGCAACATCAAGAAGACAAGATTACAAGTGTAAGGTCATGGTTTTCATCACAAGAGTGGAGTTTCAATAGCAGAATGGAAAGAACGACAGAAGCTTCCCTATAAAGGATTAACTGCTGGAGTACTATATAAACCTTGTCCTGTTCTCTTCTTAGTGCCTTTTCATCAAGTAGGTTATGTGCGGCAAGTTAGTTATCAGAATACATAGCCACAACGGTGTTGATCATAATTCATAAACACCAAAGACACAATCAGACATGTAATGATGAAGGTGTTTCAATTCTAAAACCAAATCGAATTTGGATTACAATCAAAGCTATGTATATGGAAACAACTCAACGGTCTGGGCTGACCCAGTCAATCATAAATATGGTTAAAGGTGAGGTACATAGCTTTGATTCCAAATGGGATTAAAATCTGACGGAAACTGTAGGAGGATAATAGAGCAATGTGCGGGCTAAAGACTCGGAAATCCTACACGCAGTAGTTCGGAGACTTCCTAGTATTTGTGGAAGCCATGCGATTGTTATTGTTAACAGTAGATTGGCCGAATGGGAGATTCTACAATAATCATACAAATGAGACGTCCCTGTAGAGGCTGCTTGACGAGAGGGTTCTAGTTGGCATGGGGAAGGAAATAGATCCGGCTAGAAAGGGCAAAGGTAGATAGATGTATCACCGTCATAAGTTGATAGAAAGAAAGAATAAAGTGAGAGGACCAATCGATCGAGAAAGAAGGAAGGGAAGAAAGAAAACCTCTGAAGCCGGTGATGAAAGATGATTGCAACAGAAACCAAACGAAAAAGGCAGACACTGGTATTCGGTTAACAGTGCCCATAGATGACAGAGAGATAGATGAAAGAGAGACAGGCCAACCTATAGAAGATCCGTACCTTTCGTGTGACCAAATTATTGATGTAGAAATCCAAGCAGGACGTAGAAAAGGGACGGAGGCATCACGAGCAGGACAGCCGCACACGAGAGGCCAAGCGGCACCAGCGCCGCCACCAACGACAGCTTCCCACCAGAAGCAGGTAGAAGGTGCGAGCCAGCAACCTCGATCTCTTCAACCCTCGAGCACGAGCAGCTGGAGCTTCGTCAGGGAAAGGGGAATGGCGACGGAGGGGGAGGAGGAGATGGTGGATCTGAAACCCTAGCTAGCCCAAAGAGGACTGGGCGTAGGAGGACGATCGGCCTTGACCCGGAGAGGAGACGACCGGGAAGGAGAGGCGGAAAAGAGCAGCGATGATGCGAGGGAGAAGAGGAGATGAACGGGGAGAGGGATGGGAGAGCTCGGGAGTCGGGGGAGAGGCGAGAGGAGTTGGGGCGGAACTCTCGCCTCGGCGTTTCAGAATCTCGCCAAAATTGGCATGCTTCGGGAAGTCCGCAGAATACAAGTAGGGCAGAAAGCCGCATTTCAACTGCCGATTTTGCCAAATCACATTAAGTTAGCCAAACGCTGTAATTGTAAACACAGTAGTTGAAATCCCTTAACCAACTACAATCCCGCCTCGAAATACAGTACCAAACGGCTCCTAAGTTCTTTTGCCATCTAGAGGTTTCGACACCTCTCTTTTCTCAAAAACTCAATTATTGATTTACTAATTGAATTTCCTTATTATTGGGCCCAATAGCCAATAAAGCCCACAAAACAATAATCAAGGCCATTGTAAATGAAATCCATTTATTCAAAATAGATTATATAATTATTTGTTCCAATATCTTTAATATAAGAAATTACATTTCTCACCAAATGAACCCAAAATTTTGGGATGTAACAAGGACTTATGTCAACTGCTCAATATAGCTTTCCAGGGTATACTGGCAACTTCGCTATAGAGTTACAATGTCAACTGCACTCTCATCGACAAATGAGAGTTTTTATGTTTACCTACATCGACCTGACATTAAGTATTATTGGGAGATGTGTACGACATCTGTCCCAATCATCGGGAGATTTGTGATACATCCATCCCGACACATGAAGGATTGAGAGGTTTAATGTTTATCTTCCATCAATCTCTTCACCAGGACATAAGGATATTTTTGCCCATTAACCCCCACATATTCAAAATATGCATTCCGGGTTTTGCCGCGGAGCACCCTTTTCACTATCACCATATTACTGATGATGATGATGGATCTATAGTCAGGGCTCTACATGATATGATTTCACTTTATTAATTAAGTACATTATCATATTCTTTAAGCATCAACCAAGTTCTCAAACATAACTTATTAAGACAAATGCTACAAAGAAACATGTACTATTTGCATCATTCACTTCTCATTCTTTATGAGGCATTGGGATCTCAGTCCTTTATTTCAATACTGGGAATTCTCATCCCTCCACCACATTATTACCATGCTTATCAAATCTGGGTATTTAAATCCTTAGTTCATTATTGAACATTGTTACCACTTATTACGTAACTATTACCTCTAGGTCCTCAGACGAAGGTATACATGATACTTGTTACACAAGCATCACACCTGGCTCACCAGGCCATTAATTATCTTGTCACCCTTCATTGGGAAACAACTTATTCACATGGCTTACAATGCCACAATACATTTTATTATTTATCAATGAGCAACAAAATCATATTGGTACACCAGGCCAAAGCACATGTTGTTACTTTTCAAATAGCAACAAAAGCATATCACAACATGTAATACGATAGTAATACCACCATACCCTCACCAGGGTTAGGGTTTACCATCAAACAGGGTTTTTCATCCTATTACCCAAAATTAGGGTTAGGATTTCCCATTACATAATAATTAGGGTTTATGTTCATTTTATGAATCCAACCCTAATTTATTGCTCCACTCCTCGAGGAGCTTCCTTTAATATCATGAACATATCACATTCTTATTACTGTCATCATATGTCATTAATTATTATGAATACAAGGTATGAGCTCATTTCTCATCCTTGTCAGAGTATGATTACATCATAATCATTAGTTTGGCTTAACCCCTTTCTCAAGGCATATTACCCTATACTTATCAAAGTATATCAAACTCATTACATTTCATTGTATCAGTTGTATAACACACTTCATGTGTTTCTTACCCAAATATATTGGATGGAAATGCATCAAGGTATATCAATCCTATGATGCTACATGTGATATCTATCATGTCTTGTTATATCACTTCACTCATTACTTCTAATTTGCCTGAGTTTGTCAACTTATCTGGTATTAAGGTATTTCCTCTTAATACTCTTAATCACTAACATATCACCTTTAGCATGTAGTACATAGGTCACACATTAGAATTTTCCAGCTATCTTTAATTATATGGACTTGTCTAATGGTTAGGTATTGTTGATATCATTATCAACTACTTTAGGTATCTCAACTCTCAAGATATTATTCACACCATTATTTAGTGTTGCATACATCACTCCTAAGAGTGTCCTGTCCTCATCTTTGTAAGGTGTATAGGGTTAATACATGTATGTCAAGTTAATCACATGTATAGAGTTGGATGTATGATAATCTAGGCATCACCTTGTCCCTTATACCCTTACTCATTAAAGTATCAACATTACCATTCATATGGTATATCAACTTCACCCTTCATGGGTGTAACATTCTCATCTTACTTGATTATATTAGCCACACCCTACTTTAGTGTATTGGCCACTATACCATCATTAGGGTTTCATATATCATTACATGGCATCACCCTAGATTTGTGTCTCACATCACATCATTGCATCAGGGTTCCACATAACATCATTCTAACTCGGGGTTTCACATGGCATTACCCTAGATTAGGATTTCACATGGTATTACCCTTAATTAGGGTTTCACATGGAATCATCCTCATTTAGGGTTTCACATGGAATCATCCTCATTTAGGGTTTCATATGGAATCATCCTCAATTAGGGTTTCACATGGAATCATCCTCATTTAGGATTTCATATGGAATCATCCTCAATTAGGGTTTTACATGGAATCATCCGCATTTAGGGTTTCATATGGAATCATCCTCAATAAGTGTTTCACATGGAATCATCCTCAATTAGGGTTTCCACTTTAATTACCCACAATCAGGGTTTCACATGGAATCATCCTCAATTAGGGTTTCCACTTTGATTACCCACAACTAGGGTTTACTATTCATCCCAATTAGGTTTTCTATTCTAGTACCCATAATCAGGGTTTACTATTCATCCCAATTAGGTTTTCTATTTAAGTACCGATAATCAGGGTTTACTATTCTTCCTAAATTAGGATTTTACATCACATTACCCTAAATTAGGTTTACACATATCATCACCCTGGATTAGGGTTACATCCTTACCCTAGATTAGGGTTTCACTCAAAATTGCCCTGAATTAGGGTTAGGGTTCAATAACCTTGTCAATTAGGATTTTGTGCTCATGATTAGGGTTTTATGATCCCTTTACGAAGGATCGTACCCTTAATCACCACATGAATCATACTCAATTATGAATTCCATTATATCATTCTCTCTACTTGATTTGTTTACATCAATCATACGATCAAGTATATACAACTATGATTAACATAGTGTACAGAGTTATTGCTATTATAATGCAATTAGGGTTTATCCCTTTAAAGGTACTAATCATCTAGGTACTTTAGGGATTCATACTTTATACCTTTTATTGATTATCATTTCTATCAATCATTGGATCAATGGAACAATCATCACCTTCAATTTCCAAATGATTGAATCACATTTGACCTTCATTCAATTTTGGGGTTTCATCACCAAACGGTTTTGAAACCGTTTGACTCCAAATGATTATGAAACCATTTGACCCCAAATGGTTTCAAGACCGTTTGGACTCAAACGGTCTCAAGACCGTTTGGGCCAAATCAGTCTCAAAACTGCAAGGGTTCATTAGGTACATTCATCAATCAAATTGAATGTAATTTCCACCATTGAACTGACCATTGATTAGGCAATTGAAGGATTCATCAATCAACACTATTAGATCTTTATCCAATAATCAAGGATCAACCATTAACCCTCCAAATGGTTTTGAAACCGTTTGATCCAATTGGTTTCAAGACCATTTGGGCTCAAACGGTCTCAAGACCGTTTGACCCAAAAAGTCTTGAAATCGAATGGATCACTTTATAGAACCTCCAACAAATCAATTAGGGTTGTAATTAGTGGATTGTCCATACATTTAATCAATGAATTGGATCCATTGGATCACCATCCAACATGTACTAGGGTTCAGACCTCAAACAGTCAACCCATCCAAATGGTCAACACTCTAATGCGGGTTGCGACTCAAATCACCAAACAGTTTGCAAACCGTTTGGTCTCCAAACAGTTTACTGAAACCGTTTGGACCATAATGATAAAACAGTTTGCAATTGATATTTGGGGAGGTGTGTGCTTATAATGATGTCATCATAATCAAGTTCGAAACCCACAGAACTTTCTGTGATTTTCATGGTGATTGTGTCCATCAACCAAATAAAATTTTGAGAATAAAGAAAGGATCATCAATTGATAAGGAATTGAATGCAATAGAAATATTAAGGGTTCAAGTTATAAAACCTGCCTCCAAATGAGCTCCAAAGCTTCAAGATCACGTCAAGAATTGTGGATGAAGATTTTGCAACTCCCCCTAGGGTTGTCCTCAAGCTTTTGGGTGAAAAGATTGGCTAGGGTTGAAGATGGAGTGAAGAAAAGAAGAAATCAAGCATTGATTTGTGATTTCCACCATGAATTCAAGGTGAAAGAGGGTCAAGAAGCTTGACAACAGGTTGGGGATCGTTCTCCTCTTGCTCCCAAGCTCCTGAGGTCGTTTTTAAAGCAAAGGGTGGAAGTGAATTCGAAATTCCCCTTCTTCTCTATGGATAAATGAGCTTATATGCAATTTTTATTAAAAATTCAATTAGGAGAGTGAAAGTAGGAATTATCTCCCCCTTATCCTTGCCACTTGGCCCCTTCTATTCCTTAGGGACGAGGATATCCTCTTTGACTCTTATTCCTCTCAATTATCCACAATTTAAAGAAAAGAAAATTAAGCACCTTAATCCATTTAATAGTAATATCCATAAGCATTTGGATATTTCTTTTTCTTATAATAATGTGAGTGGGTTTTTCACCTCCTTGAGATATTTCGTGGCCCTTGCAAAGCACAAGGACGTCCACACATATCTGAATTCAACCATTTCAATTTTGGTTGAAGGTCCTTCAATTATTTTATTTATTTTTGCATTAATTTGAATTAAGGTTTCCATTATGCTTAAATCTTGATTATTTTAATATCAAGATTCTCTCTCCTTCAAAGAGATACAAATGAGATGCCCCTCTCATTTTATTTGCTCGAAATTATCCCAAGAAATAGTAGGGACCATTTTGAAGTGGTAATTTGCATATTGAACCCTAGGTTTTGGGTAAATTGCACATTACACCAAAACTAGGTTTTAATGCACAAACATTGCTTTATCATCTCTTTCTTGGTATTCAGGCTATCACAAGAGATACCTCTGCATCATCTTTACTCTCATTATGCTTCAACACATGAGTAACATATTAGAATGCAACATTTGCAAATTAACCCCTCAACTTGGGTAAATTGCATATTAGTCCAAATCAAGCAAAACATTGATTTCAACAATGTTCAAAATGGACTGAAATTACAATATAAGTTCCTCTTGGCCTTAATTACTTTTCACAAGATAAAATTAAGGATCTAATTATCTTGCTTAAGAAAAACTTCTAGGGTTAAGGCATAACCCAAGTTAGGGATGTTACAAATTATAAACTCCTAACAAGGATTTCGTCCCTGAAATCCCAGCTAAAAAAAGGAGACAGATATTATTCATGAATCATATCATCATGTATTCACATAACATCTCATTACTATGGAGACACCATAGAGCTTCGATCAACACAAAGTTCTTCTACACAAGATTCTCATAGAATCTTTTACACAGGACACGTACTCCACTGTCTTTCTCATTATTGACTGTGGAGTTAATTCTATGTCAGGTAACATGTTTCTTATTCAAAGAAACATCATACATTCTTTATTAATATCATGTTTATACAAAGCATAAACCCCCTAACATATGATGTTAATACTATTTTATTGTCAAACTGAGTTCTTGGTTGACCATTCTAGGTAGCCAACATAAATCATCTATTATTTCTTTAGTTACCAGGATCTCTTACCTAGGTATCTGTCACATGTGTTGAAAAAATATCACATATTTATCTTCCTTTCATCTTGGAACATTACTTGTTACATATATCTTCACCTTGGAACTAAAGTCCAAGATAAACTGATACTTTTCTAAGTATCCATCACATTAACATTTTATCTTATGCACATCAAGTGTCCTAAGACCCACTTGATTTCCATGTCCCCAAAAGGAAAGAAGACAAGGAATCATATCTGTCTTATTATTTCATGAGTTTTCAACTATTTGAGAATCATTTACTCTTTGTCTCATCTTAGTTTCCTTGCCTTCAACATAGTAATTTATAAGGATGTTCACATGACAATATTCATTTCTTTGTTATTATTTAACATGTTCATGGGCATCTTATGATCTTATCATATTTCCCATTTCAACATTATGGGAAAAGATCCTTATTATACACAAACCTTTTTGAACAGGGATCACCTCCCTTATTCTCATTCTTATCTTATGAGGAGTATATTTTTTACTTCCTCTTACACACATACTCATCTGAGATTATCTCAGATTTATATTTCTTATGATTAGGATATGACACATTTATCCATACCATATTTCAAATTTCACGATACTCATTAGATTGTTTCATAATGACTACTTGATTAGAGCAATCAAAAAGATAACAATCTAAGAGTTTCCATACTTACTTTATCATAAATAGTTGTATACATGGCCAGGGTATATAAATACTGAGATTAAGTAGTATGCACTTTGTATACTATCATATTTATTTCTTTTCTTATCATCATGAGCATAAGATTCATCATTCATCCAGGCATCTTTTCTATACCTCATCTTCTCTCATAGAGGTAAGAGCAATAAATATAAAACATCCATTATGTTTACTATGCAAAATGTAAGTCCTTATAGGACTAATCAAATAAATCTCTATCAATTACTTTCTCAATTAAGCTCAGGGAATCATACAATGACATATTAGAATGACATTATTTTGTCTAACCTGTCATGATTCGTGGATGGTTCACTGCCTCAGGATGATTTAGCCTCAGAGGTTGATTCATCATAACATTTCTGGCTGAGCAATCTCTCGCCAGATGTCCTCCCTGTCTACAATGGTGGCAAGTTCTGAGCTCTAGATGTGGTGTAGAAGGTTCTTTACCCTTTCCGGGTAGCCATTGCCTTGGTGTATTAGACATTGGCTATACTAGTGGTGCCAAGAATTTTCCCTTTATGGGACTACTAGGCCTCTATTCCTGGGTTTGGATAGGCCTTTTCTCAATCTTCACATTATCTTTCTTCTCTGGACAATACCTTATGATATGTCCAGGTTTCCTACACTTGTAACAAATCCTAATTTTTGGTTGTATCATATTCCTTCCATTACTATTTGTTGATTCAGCAGGCTGAGGTTGAGCATAGATTCGGTCTAAATCCAGAATTTCATCATTGGGGGCTAGTAATCTGGGTTGCATTGCTAACACCCAGTCCACTATACGCATCACAGTTGTCCTAAATTTCCCAACAGTGATATCAAACGAATGATTTCCTATAACAATTAGATCATTTTGGGGATTCTCAGGCAGTCATTCTTCTATCGCCTGATTCCATGCACCTCCTCTTGGTGCAGTAGTGTTGCTCTCAGCATCATGTTCTCTGTGTGATCTCGACATCTTCTAGTTCTTCTTCTCCTATACGAGTAGAAGACACTATTAGATACACTGGAAGACACTAGAACTGACTCAACAACCTTAATCCTATGTCTCTGTAGACTCAGTGAACCTAGAGCTCTGATACCACTAAATTGTGGCATCCAACTTATAAAAACAAGATTTATTTAAGAGGAAGTGAATCATTTGCAGTGGATTACTGAAAATCACTAAAAATTAAAACTTTTTGCAAAGGATCCGAACATAGGAAAACTCTTTCATCAAGAACCAATATATAACGTTTACATTCTGATTCAAAAGTACATAACTTGTACAATCTCTTCTCGAGGGTTACAACATCAACTACCCTATTAACATTATGTACATACAGCATAAGAACCTCGAGGCATCAAGCCCAAACCTCAGATCGATTATAAAATCACAAACTACTGACTCCTAGGACATGAGAGTACAGAGACAACACATAGGACTTTCTATACAAAACTTGGCAGCTAGTGCCTCCACCTGAGTTATCACTGCTGTCCTTGTTGTTGTTGTTGCTGCTTTTCCCTTCCTATAGGGTTCCTGCATTTTCTCCTGCGTTTTACTAAAAAGTTGGATCCCATGGGGGTGAGACAATTATAAATTGCCCCAGCGGGAGATATAACTCTCTACGAGAAACATCATTATTGCAGTTTATTAAATCAAAACTAAGCAGAGGAATCTTATATATTTAACGGCAGATAAATCATTGTATGAACAAAATCAAGTAATCTCCTTTCATAAGGAGAACATTGCATCTACTCATGGTGGAGTTGTAAATCATCTATCCACCTTGCAAGGAATGTAAAGAAACATAATTCACATCTATCAACTAAAGATGCATAAAAGAAATGTAACTTCAGCCAATGAATTTTCGTATTCAATCCTTAAGAAAACATGCTATACAACTGATTATATTTTACAATCACACTTATGCCCTGAGGAGATGAGGTATACCGCTCATACTCCAACCGACCACTGCAAAGATGAAATCGGTACCATACATAGGTCAATGGAAGAGCCAGATTCCCATGACCTCCCACATCCCGGTCAGTGTAGGACCACAAGCAAGACATATGTCAACTGCTCAATATAGCTTTCCAGGGTATACTGGCAACTTCGCTATAGAGTTACAGTGTCAACTGCACTCTCATTGGCAACCGTGAGATATAATGTTTATCTACATCGACCCAAAATTAAGTATTATTGGGAGATGTGTACAACATTTGTGCCAATCATCGAGAGATTTGTGATACATCCATCCCGACACATGAAGGATTGAGAGGTTTAATGTTTATCTTCCATCAATCTCTTCACCAGGACGTAAGGATATTTTCTCCCATTTACCCCGACATATTCAAAATATGCATTCTGGGTTTTGCTGCGGAGCACCCGTTTCACCATCACCATATTACTGGCGATGATGCATCTATGGTCAGGGCTATACATGATATTATTTCACTTGATTAATTAAGTACATTATCATATTCTTTAAGCATCAACCAAGTTCTCAAACATAACTTATTAAGACAAATGCTACAAAGAAACAATCACTATTTGCATCATTCACTTCTCATTCTTTATGCGGCATTGGGATCTCAGTCCCTTATTTCAATACTGGGAATTCTCATCCCTCCACCACATTATTACCATGCTTATCAAATTTGGGTATTTAAATCCTTAGTTCATTATTGAACATTGTTACCACTTATTAGGTAACTATTACCTCTAGGTCCTCAAACTAAGGTATACATGACACTTGTTACATAAGCATCACACCTGGATCACCAGGCCATTAATTGTCTTGTCACCCTTCACTAGGCAACAACTTATTCACACGGCTTACAATGCCACAATACATTTTATTATTTATCAATGAGCAACAATATCATATTGGTACACTGAGCCAAATCACATGTTGATACTTTTCAAATAGAAACAAAAGCATATCACAACATGTAATACGGTAGTAATACCACCATACCCTCACCAGGGTTAGGGTTTACCATCAAATAGGGTTTTTCATCCTATTACCCAAAATTAGGGTTAGGATTTCCCATTACACAATAATTAGGGTTTATGTTCATTTTATGAATCCAACCCTAATTTATTTCTCCACTCCTCTAGGAGCTTCCTTTAATACCATGAACATATCACATGCTTATTACTCTCATCATATATCATTAATTATTATGAATACAAGGTATGAGCTCATTTCTCATCCTTGTCAGAGTATGATTACATCATACTCATTAGTTTGGCTTAACCCCTTTCTCAAGGCATATTAGCTTGTACTTATCAAAGTATATCAAACTCATTACATTTCATTATATCAGTTGCATAACACACTTCATGTGTTTCTTACCCAAATATATTGGATTGAAATGTATCAAGGTATATCAATCCTATGATGCTACATGTGATATCTATCATGTCTTGTTATATCACTTCATTCATTACTCATTTTTTTCATTCATTACTTCAAATTTTCCTGAGTTTGTCAACTTATCTGGTATTAAGGTATTTCCTCTTAATACTCTTAATCACTAACCTATCACCTTTAGCATGTAGTGCATAGGTCACACATTAGAATTGTCTAGCTATCTTTAATGATATGGACTTGTCAAATGGTTAGGCGTTGTTGATATCATTATCAACTACTTTAGGTATCTCAACTCTCAAGATACTATTCACACCATTATTTAGTGTTGCATACATCACTCCTAAGAGTGTCCTATCCTCATCTTTGTAAGGTGTATAGGGTTAATACATGTATGTCAAGTTAATCACATGTATAGAGGTAGATGTATGATAATCTAGGCATCAGCTTGTCCCTTATACCCTTACTGATTAAAGTATCAACATTACCATTCATATGGTATATCAACTTCACCCTTCATGGGTGTAACATTCTCATCTTACTTGATTATATTAGCCACACCCTACTTTAGTGTATTGGCCATTATACCATCATTAGGGTTTCATATATCATTACATGGCATCACCCTGGATTTGTGTCTCACATCACATCATTGCATCAGGGTTCCACATAATATCATTCTAACTCAAGGTTTCACATGGCATTACCCTAGATTAGGATTTCACATGGCATTACCCTTAATTAGGGTTTCACATGGAATCATTCTCATTTGGGGTTTCACATGGAATCATCCTCATTTAGGGTTTCATATGGAATCATCCTCAACTAGGGTTTCACATGGAATCATCCTCAATTAGGGTTTCACATGGAATCATCCTCATTTAGGGTTTCATATGGAATCATCCTCAATTCGGGTTTCACATGGAATCATCCTCAATTAGGGTTTCCAATTTAATTACCCATAATCAGGGTTTCACATGGAATCATCCTCAATTAGGGTTTCCACTTTAATTACCCTTAATTAGGGTTTACTATTCATCCCAATTAGGTTTTCTATTCAAGTACCCATAATCAGGGTTTACTATTCATCCCAATTAGGTTTTCTATTCAAGTACCCATAATCAGGGTTTACTATTCATCCTAATTTAGGATTTTACATCACATTACCCTAAATTAGGTTTACACATATCATCACCCTGGATTAGGGTTACATCCTTACCCTAGATTAGGGTTTCACTCAAAATTGCCCTGAATTAGGGTTAGGGTTCAATAACCTTGTCAATTAGGGTTTTGTGCTCATGATTAGGGTTTTATGATCTCTTTACTAAGGATCATACCCTTAATCACCACATGAATCATACTCAATTATGAATTCCATTCTATCATTCTCTCCACTTGATTTGGTTACATCAATCATACGATCAAGTATATACAACTATGATTAACATAGTGTACTGAGTTATTGCTATTATAATGCAATTAGGGTTTATCGCTTTAAAGGTACTAATCATATAGGTACTTTAGGGATTCAACCTTTATACCTATCATTGATTATCATTGCTATCAATCATTGGATCAATGGAACAATCATCACCTTCAATTTCCAAATGATTGAATCACATTTGAACTTCATTCGATTTTGGGGTTTCATCACCAAATGGTTTTGAAACCGTTTGACCCCAAACGGTTTCAAGACCGTTTCAAACGGTCTCAAGACTGTTTGGGGCAAATCAGTCTCAAAACTGGAAGGGTTCATTAGGTACATTCATCAATCAAATTGAATGTAATTTGCACCATTGAACTGACCATTGATTAGGCAATTGAAGGATTCATCAATCAACACTATTAGATCTTTATCCAATAATCAAGGATGAACCATTAACCCTCCAAACAGTTTTCAAACCGTTTGATCCCAAATGGCTTCAAGACCATTTGGGCTCAAACGGTCTCAAGACCGTTTGACCCAAAAAGTCTTGAAATCGAATGGATCACTTTATAGAACCTCCAACAAATCAATTAGGGTTGTAATTGGTGGATTGTCCATACATTTAATCAATGAATTGGATCCATTGGATCACCATCCAACATGTACAAGGGTTCATACCTCAAATGGTCAACCCATCCAAATGGTCAACACTCTCATGCGGTTTGGGACTCAACTCACCAAACAGTTTGCAAACCATTTGGTCTCCAAACAGTTTAGTGAAACCGTTTGGACCATAATGATAAAACCATTTGCAATTGATATTTGGGGAGGTGTGTGATTATGATGATGTCATCATCATCAAGCTCTAAACCCACGGAACTTTCTGTGATTTTCATGGTGATTGCATCCACCAACCAAATAAAATTTTGATAATAAAGAAAGGATCATCAATTGATAAGGAATTGAATGCAATAGCAATATTAAGCGTTCAAGTTATAAAACCTACCTCCAAATGAGATAAAATCTTCTAGCTCACGTCAAAAATGGTGGATGAATATTTTTCAACTCCCCCTAGGCTCGTCCTCAAGCTTTTGGGTGAAAAGATTGGCTAGGGTTTAAGATGGAGTGCAGAAAAGAAGAAATCAAGCATTGATTTGTTATTTCCACCATGAATTCAAGGTGAAAGAGGGTCAAGAAGCTTAATAAAAGGTTGGGGCTAGTTATCCTCTTGCTCCCAAGCTCCCAAGGTCGTTTTGTAGGCAAAGGGTGGAAGTGAATTCGAAATTCCCCTTTTTCTCTATGGATAAATGAGCTTATATGGAATTTTTATTAAAAATTCAATTAGGAGAGAGAAAGTTGGAATTATCTCCCCCTTGTCCTTGCCACTTTCCCCCTTCTCTTCCTTAGGGACTAGGCTATCCTCTTTTCCTCTTATTCCTCTCAATTATCCACAATTTAATGAAAAGAAAATTAAGCACCTTAATCCATTTAATAGTAATATCCATAAGCAAGTGGATATTTCTTTTTCTTATAATAATGTGAGTGGGGTTTTCACCTCCTTGAGATATTTCGTGGCCCTTGCAAAGCAAAAGGACGTCCACACATATCTGAATTCAACCATTTCAATTTTGGTTGAAGGTCCTTCAATTATTTTATTTATTTTTGCATTAATTTGAATTTAGGTTTCCATTATGCTTAAATCTTGATTATTTTAATATCAAGATTCTCTCTCCTTCAAAGAGATACAAATGAGATGACCCTCTTAGTTTCTTTGCTAAAAATGATCCCAAGAAATAGTAGGGACCATTTTGAAGTGGTAATTTGCATATTGAACCCTAGGTTTTTGGTAAATTGCACATTACACCAAAACTAGGTTTTAATGCACAAACATTGCTTTATCAACTCTTTCTTGGTTTTCAGGCTATCACAAGCCATATCTATGCATCATATTTACTCTCATGATGCTTCAACACATGAGGAACATATTAGCATGCAACATTTGCAAATTAACCCCTCAACTTGGGTTAATTGCACATTAGTCCAAATCAAGCAAAACATTTATTTCAACAATGTTCAAAAAGGACTGAAATTACAATATAAGTTCCTCTTGGCCTTAATTACTTTTCACAAGATAAAATTAAGGATCTAATTATCTTGCTTAAGCAAAACTTCTAGGGTTAAGGCATAACCCTGGTCTGGGATGTTACACTGTGCAGCTCTTGCGGTAGATCTAACTTGTATGTTACCTTTCCAACACGATCCAAGATAGGGTATGGTCTCATAAATATAGGACCCAACGTACCCTTCTTCCAAAAACTCAGCAAACCCTTCCAAGGAGAGAATTTGAGATGCACTCTGTCTCCCACTTGGAACTCTAACTACCTATGATGGTTATCTGCATAAGACTTTTACTTTTCCTAGGATGCCTTCAATTGTTGTTGTATCACCTTAATATTTTTTGTAGTCTATTGTACAAGCTCAGGACACAATAGTTGATACTATTATGTCTCTCTTGTGGAAAACTAATGTGGAGATCAACAACATCTCCCATATAGAGCCTCATAAGGTGTCATATCTATGCTTCTCTGATAGTTGTTATTATATACAAACTATATCAGAATCAAGTGTACATCCCAACTACCAAGAAACTACAACACACATGCCCTCAAGAGATCCTCTAGTGTCTAAATAGTCCTTTTAGGCTAGCCATCATTCTGCAATTGGAAAGTTATGTTGAACCTCAGCTGTGTTCCCATCAATGAATGCAGACGTTCCCAAAACCGACTTGTAAATTGTGGACCTTTGTTAGAAGCTATAGTTACTGGAATGCCATGTAAATGGAATATCTCATTAGCATATACTTGTTCCAACTTTTCTGCTATAAATGTCATCTTGACTGGAATGAAGGAAGATGACTTAGTCAATCTGTCTACTATCACCCATATGGAACCATGACCTTTGACTGTTCTAGGAAGACCAAACCCAAAGTCCATAGTAATATGATCCCACTTCCACTACAGTATTGGTAATGGTCATAATGTCCCTATAGGTTTCTGGTGCTCAACTTCCACCTACTAACAATCTGGACATCTGCCAACGAACTCTGCCATATCAAGCTTTAATCCTGGCCACCATTACATGTCCTTCATATTATGGTACATCTTGGTACTTCAAGGATGCATAACATACATAGAGAAGTGAGCCTCCTCAAGTACCATCTTCATCAAGCCATCAACATTAGGAACTATTGTTCTATTGTGAAAGTAAATTGTATCGTCATATGCCTCATGGAAGCCATCATGCTTCTCACTACTCAATTCAGATCGAATATTTTGTATCACAGTATCATTCTGTTGTGCATCACTATCCTATTGTCTTAAAGTATGTTTGACCTATAACTATGCGAATAACCCTACCAACATGGAAACATCCAATTTTACATTCATCTGGCGAAGAGACACCAACATGTCTCGCTTGTGGCACACTAATGAACATAATTGTGCCAGGTCTATAAATAATGACAAAGACGGTTTCCTACTCAAAGAATCATCTACCATGTTTTCCTTTCTCATATGGTATTCGATTTTGCAATCGTAATCCTTGATTAGCATCATTCATCTCCTGTATCTCATATTCAACTCCTTCTTTGAAAAGATATGCTGCACATTCTTGTGGTCAGTAAAGATCTGACACTTTTTTCCATAAAGATAGTGTCTCTAGATCTTTAAAGTATGGACCACCTATAAGGTCAGGATAGTGTGTTGGGTAGTTCTCCTCATGTTCCCCAATATGTTGAGAAGTATAAGAAATCATGTTTTTGTCCTGCATACAGAAATCATGTTTTTGTCCTACATCAACACGCATCCCAAACTATTCAATAAGGCATCACAAAAGATAATGTAGACTTTTCCTTGCTCTGACACCACTAACAACGATGCACTGGTCACCTTCTCTTTCAACTTCTCAAAATCATGTTGACACTTGTTGTCCCAAGAAAAAGGAATATCCTTCCTGGTTAACCTAGTTAGGGGTAATGCTATAGAACTGAAGTCCTTGATGAACCTCCTGTAGTAACCTACCAAACCTAGGAAAATGCAAATCTCTACCGGCATCTTTGGATGTTCCCAAAAAAGAAGAGACTCCACCTTCTTTAAGAAACAAGAACACCCTTTGTATCTATAACATGCCCCAGAAAAGATACCTCAGACAACCAGAACTCGCACTTGCTAAACTTAACATATAACTGGTGTCGACTTAACAAAGTCAACGCCCATTGAAGGCGTTGCTCATGTTGTTGGATATCCTTATAATGTAACACTAATCCATATATTGTCATAACACCTATTCATCAGATCCATGAATGTTGTAGGTGAATTGGTTAGCCCAAATGACATAACCACAAACTCATAGTGACCATACCTAGTCCTAAAAGCTGACTTGGGTATGTCATCCGCCTTAATCTTCAACTGATGATAACCCGGTCTCAGATCTATTTTTTGAAAACAAAGTGGCACCTCTCAAGTGATCAAAAAGGTTGTCAATCCTTGGTAATGGATACTTAATTCTTTATCGTAACCTTGTTCAATTATCGATAATCTATACATGACCTCATTGAACTATTCTTCTTTTTGACAAAAAAACTCAGGAGCACCCCAAGGGGAAGTGCTTGGCCTGATAAAGCCCTTCTCTAATAGTTCCTGCAATTGTTTCTTTAAGTCATGCATCTTTGTTGGTGCCATCATGTACGGTGACTGTGCTATGGGTTGTGTTCTAGAAAAATATTGATTTCAAAATCATTCTCTCTAGGAGGCGGAACACTAGGAAACTCCTCAGGAAAAACATCCTCAAACTCCCTCACCATCGATACCTCCTATATACTAGGATTTGTCACCTTGGTATCCAAAACATGTGCTAAGAAAGCTTCACATCCTTATCCAATAAGCCTTTCTGTTGTCATAGATGATATCAAACATGTAGGAAGAATCTTCCTATTACCTTAGAAGATCCACGAGACATCTTCATGATGGAACATTTCCACCTTAGTACTACAATTAAATACAATCTTGTACTTTTCTAAGGTATCCATTCCTAGGATCACACTGAATCTATGCATATCAAGTGGCATGAGATCCACTTGAATGTTGTATACCAAAAAAGAAAGAATGCAAGAGGGGCATGCTTCTCATAACTCGACAGAACCAACTAAAGGAGCTTCTAGCCGAATACTATCATATCTATTACAAATAGACTTATTACAAATATCTATCACCTCTCTGGTGATAAAAGAGTGTGTCACACCCAGTTCAACTAGTACTGATATAAAAGAAGTAGACAAATTAGAGTGTAATAACTCCATCTGACCTATCACGATCATGGATTGACCACTGCTTGTAGAAAGTTCATGGAATAGAACCTATCCATTGCTTGCTTCCATCTACGTCCTCTGCTAACTTATCCAAATGATCCTTCCTATGATGCCTATCCACTTCCTCTGCCAACACCACTACTAAATTGTCACTATTATCAACCTAGTTGAACCTGCCTTGGCTGCTGAGTCACCTTCTCATCTTTCACATGGCAATACAACCTTGTATGCCCAACCTTTCCACACTTAAAATTATCCTTGTACCATGGCCTATATGGCCATGTCACTAAAACTGATGATGATCAGTGGGCTATTGATGGCAGCAAACTATGACCTCTTCCCCTATTTGGGGACCACTTTGATGGTGCATGTGATCTTTGCTCAGTAAAACTCGATCTTTGTTGCGATCGTGGAAAATAGAAACTCAACTTTTAAAGCCTCCAGAGGACTACCCTTGGAACTAAACTTTCCTCTTCTTAGCATTGGCCTCGTGCTTCTCTGTAGCAAACCTCTCAATCTACCTCACTGACTCCACAAAGGTGGAAAACCTTTATTTGTTCTCCAAAGATGATGTCATTGTAGTCAACGTAGTACTTAGACCCTTCTCAAACCAATGGATCATTTCCTTATCTGTCACTTCCATATGAGGGCAGAGCCTTAGAAGCTCCATAAACTTCAACTCATACTCATTGATCCATGATGAATCTTCTAAGATAGAGAGATCTTCTTATCTAGATAGGTATCCAGGAAGTATCAACTAACAAACTCTCGTCGAAACTCCTACCACACTATCACCACTCCTAGCCTCCTTTCTTTTTCTATGACAAACCGGTGGCCTGCACTACCCTTCAACAAGTACTCAACATGTTTCACTTTATCTTCTTCAGGAATTTTCAATATCTTGAATGCCTTCTCGAGCTCAGTCAGCCACATATCAGTGTATTATGGGTCAAAGGTACTCACATATTTTCCTCAACACGTCTAAGAAGTTCTAACGTCTTCTCAATACCCTAGGATTCCACATTAGGGACAACTTCCCTAGTTTGAGAAGTTGGCACTATGTCTGCTAAATGTGTAATTGTAGCCATCATTTGTCCAAACATGGACTAAAATGCAGGGCTGGCCATAGTTTTTGTGTCAAACTGAGGCATCATAGGCTAATCTGGGCCCGCATCTAGCACTCTATAATTGTGTTCCTACCTACCAACACCTCCTCCTAGTGCAACATAGCTACTCTCAGTGTGTTCTTTGTGTCCTCCAGACATATATGCATAAGCATAAGCTCTATGTAAGACTCCTGACCTAGATTTTGGGATAACCTTGTTTTCTTTGCTTAATGAGATGCTTTAACCTTAATCTAATCCTTTGAGATGCTTTAATAACATGTGATATGCTTATGGTGTTAGTTTGGTCCTGTTTGGATGTAGTTTGAGCTATGTTTGTTTGTTTTGGACCAAGTTAAAATTTACACATGTTGAGAGGTAATCTTGCAATTTGTCACATGTACATTGTGCCCTTTGTGTCTTAGAATCATGAGAGAGAAAGTAGTGCTTTGGGTCACCTTTTTGTGCCTTGTTTTGTTGAGGGGAGAGAAGTTGATATGTTGAGTTTTGTCTCTAGGGTTTACTTTGATGCCCTATGATGATGTTGACCTTATGTTGAGCTTTTGAGTGTTGGGTCCTTCAACGACCATCCTTGTTGTTCCTTGGAGGTTTTTCTATAGAAGAATGAGTTCTTTGTTCATCTTTGAGGTCCCTATGGTCGTAGGGGAGTAGAGCTCTCTCTTGGGTCACTTGACCTAGGGTTTTGAGTGTTTTGGGTCGCCTAGTTTCTCTGTAACAATGTGCCTCTATGACCATGATTTCTTTTTTATCGATGGTCCTCTAGGACCAAGTGAGGTTGTTGAATTTTCTTGTTTTTCATGACCTTAGTGGATTGCATGGTTTTAGTTGATGCATTTTGATGTGTGGTGGACATGTGGCACTTATGTGCACGCCACCTAACCTCTTTGGTCTCTCTCTACCTTTGGGTATATGTACCCCTCTTCTTTCATTCAAGAGATCCTTTTTTCACCATCCATCCCTCTCTCTTTTTACTTGAGTTTGTCCCTTGGAGCATTGTGGTGAAGAAAAGCTCATCCTTGGAGCTTTGGCGGCCGATCCTATTGCATGTGGTGATCAATATTATGGAGCTAGTCTTCTTTGGTGATCCTCTTGTGATCTTCTATCCTTGGCAAGTGATCCAATCTCTTGGTTTCATTTTCTTGCAAAACCCTACCCCCTTTCTTCTTCTCTTGGCCCAATCTATGAAGTGTACATGGTGTTTCTTGTGTTGAGATGGAGTTACTCCTCTTTCTTGGGCCAAATCCTTGGTTCTCCAACGTAGTGCGGAAGTTGAGTGGAGAAAATATTATCTCTTTCATTCCCTTATTGTTCTTTTTGGCCTTGAGGTTTAGGTTCTCCTTCTTTCCCTTTCTCTTTTTAGGTGGTTACTAGCTTGGTTGTGGAGGTGATCAAAGCTAGGTTTCTCTCTTGCTTTGGGAGTTTTTCTTGGAGGTGGTGCAACCATCATCTAAGGCAGGCTATATAAATATTTTTCCTCTTATATTATTGTAGTTTAATTTTACATGCAACTCTTTCTAAAATGTGCTTACTTGTTGTTGATAATGATATCTTGATTAAGTTTGTACTTCTATAATGATTGTGCATGTACTTGTTCCTTTGCATAAACCCTAATTCACCTACCCAAAATCTATATGATGGATATGAAGGTGGTTCTGTATGCATCTCAAATTTGGTGTTATTATCTTGATTCTTGGTTCAATTACCTTGCAATGAGGTGGAGTTTGGTTTTGTCTTTATGTACTTGATCTTGGGTTTTTATCCCTCAACTTATGGATCTCATGTTGATCACATATGGTGACAAGTTGTTGCTTGCAAGCATGCCCTAAAATGTTGGTTTTGATCCCCTTGATGTTGTTTCCGTTATCTTGAGGATGATGGAGGATTGTGGCCTCCCCCATTTGAATGTTGAGCACATGGCTATAACCCTTTTATCATGGTTTGATCTTATTGTGTGTTGGTGATCAGATTTCTAGGATTTTGAGCATGTTTATGCCTTAATGTGTTCCTCCTTTGAATTTCGGGTTCAAGTTGATAACTACCTATTTTGATTCTATTTTGGAGTAGTTTTATTCTCTAAGATGATCTTCATGCTATGTTCTAAGTTTTTGAAGACTTATAGATGATGTTTGATTGTTTGGATGGTCACCTTGGCTTTGGGTTGCTTAGAATGGTCTCTCTTTGATCGAATAAGTATTATCTTTGGTCACTTAGGTGACCAATTCCCTTCAACTGCTGAACAGGTTGGTTCCCTTTGATCGTTTGCTATGTTGACTTTCCTTCGATCATTTGGTTTTGGTGAAGACTTTGTCACTGAATGGGTTGATTCCCTTTGACCCTTTAGCATGTTTTGATAGCTTTTGTCACTGACCTTTGGGGTGCTCTTGTTCACTGATGTACCTTCAACCATGGTGAAATATTCTTTGATCGTGATGTATATCTCTCTCTTCGCTCACATGGACTTGTGACCTAATTCCCATTTTAACTGATGAAGGTTTATGAAATGGGTTTCTTGGGCATGTTGTTTCTTTGTTGTGGTGGAGTGATGATGACGGTTGACATGCATGTTCCAAGAGTGGGGGAAGGTGAGATACCTAGGGTTCAATGATAGTGTTGTGATATGAAACACTAATCGATTATACAAGTGAACCCTAACCCTGATCTCAAGTGTATGATATACTTATTGATCTTTCCTTATGTATATGTTGGGAAATACGATATCAGATAGGTAGCAGAAACAAAAAAATTAGTGATATAATTCCCATTAACAAATAGATTGTGTCAATAACTATGCAATGGGAAGTATTGTTTCACAAAGATATACCTAGTCTTCAAGCAAGTCCCACAACAATCCTCGTCGATATAGATGTGCACTCTATCTTGGACGGTGTCTGTGTAGCTCCTAGTTGCACTAGGACTCATCTGACAGCTTGTCCATGTACAACAAACTCAGACAACTACTGCAATGACTCCTCTAATCTCGGCACAGACTATGAGTTGATGTTTCCCTCCTAATAGCAACCAAAGTATTTTTCCCTCCTGTTGGTGTACTAGTCACCAACATGCTCTCCCATAATAATAATCCTCAGTTGTTCTCTCCCTTGCTATGCCTCCCTAGTCAGGTTGGACTTGCTTGGGCTGTCTTGATTACCACAACTAGAGAGGATAATAATTGTCAGAGCAAGTGATTCTCAATTGTCTATGTTGTACTCTGGGAAGTCCTCAATACCCCTCTATTTATAGTAGAGGCCAGTCAGGGTTCCCACTCTGTGTGGGAGTGGAAGGGACCAGAAGATCTCAAAGTTTTGCAACAATTCTGGAAGTTTCACAACCTGTACAACTGAGATGGTTGTTTGGAAACACAATCGGTCGTTTGGCTCAGTTTAGATGGTTGTCTGGCATTTTCCAATTTTTCACACATGTCAACAATTCAATTCCTATTAGTATGTCATTATGTCAACACCAATCCTATGTGCAATAGAATTGCACCCCTAAACTGACCATTTGGTGTATCTAAGACTGGAATCTCACACCAAGCAAGACGGTTGTATGGCCAAGCCATATGGTTGCCTGTAACCCCAGGTCAAGCTGAATTTC
This sequence comes from Alisma plantago-aquatica, assembly GCA_963693085.1. Classification (NCBI taxonomy): domain Eukaryota; kingdom Viridiplantae; phylum Streptophyta; class Magnoliopsida; order Alismatales; family Alismataceae; genus Alisma; species Alisma plantago-aquatica. The sequence goes on along the minus strand of OY856414.1, from coordinate 298,385,198 downwards.
TACCAATACATGATACAATTAACCTAACACTCCAAACAAATGTTTCAATACTTGAACCGATTGTTTGGTAGTCTAGTCAGTTGATTTGTAGTGTGAATTGAAATATCAAAACACTTTGGTAATTAATTCAATCATCATTCAAGATCAAACTCCTCTTATAGATGAGTTCCTAAGTGTGTGGCCCTATAGGTTCCATATCACATTGGCAATGAATGCCCATAAAAATTTATGACATCATAAGAAAAGAGTGGTGCCTAGTTTCACATCTGTGTTACCCAAGTGAATGGAAAGTTGGGGAGCAAGTTCAACCTATAATTTGTGTATGGTGTTACAATGTTTGTATAGTTCCTTTGTCACTGATATCCAAATTGAACTAGAGGCATGGAGTAGTCATCCTCATTAATATTGAATCTTGTTTCTTGAACCATAATAGACTCCATGATATATATGTAAGCTCAATATCACATATTGAATCACATGTGTATGACCATACTTTTCTCAGTCTCTCTAATCAAGAGGCCTTGGATATCAAACTCCTATAGGAGGGACAAATCTCAACTTTAGCACTCATAGTTAATCCCCATGTGTCAAAGTCACCCAATCATCACCCTTATAACAACCCATGTTTCAAGACTACTTTTGTTGATGTCAAAGCATACCCAATGACTTGTGATGAGTGTAGTGATTTCAGGTCTAAGAACCACAACCCCCACCATCATTGTGAGAGCTGACTATGACTTCCATGATGATGGCTTCCATGTGTCACTCTCATGGTGGGTCTGTATGATACATTGTTCTGTAATATGTATTTGTTTGCTTGGTTTGATATTTCCATATCATGACTAATGAGATTCTATCATCAACCAACTCACACTCTGGTCTTATGTGTTATTGTTTTCCATCAACCTTCCACAACAATAACCAATCACAGACATAATGATAATGTATATATGTACTCTTAAAATTCATATGATCTCATTTCTTCCAAGTCACATACTTAAAGACATACGTCATTGAGTAATAACATTCTCTAGACATTTATAGTGTTACATCATTATCTCATAACTAAATGAAACATAATAAATTGGAAGCTTGTATTTTATTTATAATAAAATTATTTACAATTTATTTCATTACAATCATTACATGATTGGCTCTATGGGCATACATACCAACTGAATCCCACTATCACTTAGAGCCAATCACCCACAAATCTTCTTTCGAGTGACTTAACATGTCCATCATGTTTCTACTGTGCAAGTGCTTTCATAGAGGGTTTAGCAATCTCTTGATTTAAGTCGGTATTTTGCAATTTTTGCATCTCTTTGTTGAACAACTACTCATATGAGATGGACGTGTTATAGTATGCTATCTAAGATTCCCATCCTAACTAGTAGTTACATTGTTGTCATGAGTATTTTTTCTATGTCATCAATAGTTGGAACCTCACATAAGTTCATCCATATGAACTTCTCACTCCATATAGTATCACCTTATATTCTTATAACATAGAGATACTCGACTTCTTTTGTAGACTTGAACAACTGTCATAATCTCATAACCTTTTCTTGCTTACAGTTCTTGTTTAATGTCAAACACTAATTTTAGATTGCAATCCTTTATTTGTTAGTTTGGAACCTTGCATTGGTGTAAATCATTACACCTAACTCTTCTTTATTACCAAAACCACAGAACCAATCCTTTAAGTGCTTCACAAGAACCTAAGCATGCTTTTTATGGTAGTCTAGTGACTCTCACTGGCATATGACATATACCTTCTTATCATGTCGAATACATACAAGATTTCTAGGTAGGTATATATATGTCTTTTCATCATGTCCAATACATATGATATGACTAGATATCCCTCATCATGTTCAATACATATGAGATAACTTGATATCTTCTAGTCATGTCCAATACATACGAGATAATGGGATAAGTACATAACATTGCATTCTAGATAGATCCAATTGTGAAAGCATATGGCATTTACTCCATGTTTTCCCGTTCTTCACAAGAACTGGGCCACTAGGCTCTTGAAATACTAACTCCAAGTTTTCTTTTATTGAATCTTGCATGTTGAACCCTTCAACATCTTGCTAATGTATGTGCTCTTACTTAGGTCAAGAAGATTTCCAAATCTATTTCTATTGACCTCGATCCCTATCACATAGGATGCTTCGCCTAAACCCTTCATATAGAAAGTACTTTCCTTGCCAGGTTTCAATATTTATATGATAAGGACATTATTCTACATCATTATGTGGAATATAAATATGCTCCCACTAAATCTTTTGTAATCACAAATTTCATCTTCATTTTGACTCAAGTCAAACCCTTCGACTGTCTTGTCAAATAGAAGATTTTAGGTTAGAGATGCTTCAATCCTCATATTGAACTTTGTAGCATATAGACTTTATTTGCATTCTTGGATTTATAAAACCTTTAGGATGTGTCACATACACATCCTTATAATTATTCCAATTAAGGAATTTGGTTTTAACATCCATCTACCAAATTTTATAGGCATGCTAAGCTGCAACAACAATCATGATCCAGATGGACCATGGTAACTGGTGAAAGACATCATCATGTTCAACACCTTTAACTAGCTTGAAAATCTTTTGAAACCAAACTACCCTTCCATGTTGGTCTCATTTCAAAGACCCAAATGCACCCTATGGGTTTTATTCCTTTAGGTGGATCCACCAAGGTCATACCTTACTGGTGTACATGGATTCCATCATTGACCTTATGGCATCAAAACATTTCTTAGATTTTGATCCCTCAGTAGCTTTTAGTTAGGTTTTTGAATAATCTCTATGATCAACTCACCACCTTCTTGATTTATAAGATATCATAATCTTTCAAATTCCAGGTGTGTTCTACTAGAACTACAAGGTATTGGGTTACATAAGGAACTTAAGATTCCACAACAACTTGTGATTCTATTTTTTCCTATTGTGCCTCTTTTGGTTCAATGTTTTCTTTTTTTATCTAAAACATTTCAATTTCTACTTTTTCTCCCACAGACTCCTTTGGAACTAAGTTCCCTTTTAGGAATACAATCATCCAGACTAACAAGCACTTGGTTGTGGGATTGGGATAAGAGTAGTATTTAACAAAATAACATTTATGTGTTTTTGTGAATAAAGCTTTTAAGAAACAATTTTCTTATATAAGCCTTCAACCCTAATCACTATAAAAGACACAACGAGTTTACTCCCATGCCATATCTCATATGGTGTCTTTTGAACCATATTAGACAATACATTATTTTTAGTGTAAAGCATGTTCCTGAAAGAAATGTAAGATCAACTATATTTTATTGATATTCTCACCATATTTTAATAATGTATGATACTTTCTTTTTGAGACATCAGTATGCTTCAGGTGGAGTTCATTGTGATGCACTATCACGGTCTCTCTAGAAAGTCCTCAAAATGTTGGTTAAAATTTTTCAACATTGATCACATCAATATATCTTAATACTTTACCAAGTGAGTTACACACTTCTTTAATATTCTTGAATACTTTAAGAGATTCATACTTGTATTTCATTAAATACAAATTTCAATATCTACTGATGGCATCATTAAATATAATGAAGAATTTTTAACTATCTTTAGCATTCATTCTAAAAGGTCTATGTCCATCAATATGTACTAGTCCTAATGGAATAGTCGATCTCCCACTACATCTAGTGAAGATGCTTTATTTATATTGCATAACAAATAAGACATGTATGTCTCTATTGGTTCAATAACTAAAAGAGTCTAGATAACCATCACATGGATTCCAGAAATGCATTTCTCAATTATGTGCTCTAGATGATAGTGCTATATGTATTCAGTTTGTTTGTGTTATCAAGTTATTTAATATATGTACCATACACATTTGTTTTTACAACTATCAAGTATAGTTTCTAAGACATAGTGCATTGCCATAAAAGATCATATCTTTTAAAATGAAACATAATGTTCTTTTCATACAAAACATATAATGTTTTCATCAATGGAAAGTTCATATTAGCAATTCACTAATTCTAATATGTGCCCATGAATGAAAATTTCCAACTGTAGAGGTAGAAACCCTTACTTTGCATAGTTCTAGCTCACAACTTTTCAGGTCTTGAAGTAGAGATCTCTATCTCCATCTTCTTCTTGAGATCCTTTATGAGGATGATAGTTCTTTCCAATGTCCAGACATATGACAATGGTGGCACTTTGTTTTCTTTATCCTTTAAGTGAAAAAGGATTTATTCCTTTTATACTTACCCTTCTCCATATATTGAGTGCAGAAGACTTGGACTTTACCTTAGCCTCAAAAAACTTCTTAGCCTTGGATTTGCCCCATGACTCACTTCTGCTAATCACCATCATGGATTTTTCCTTCTTCTTCCTAGATTTAGCATCGACATGCCAAACTTTTGATAAACTAACTATATGATTCATGCAATTCTTACATAATCATATCCATGGTCAACTCTTAACCTAAGAGAAATCCCAATCAATCCACATGTCCAATCACATTGAACACATGGGGTTCTACTGGCCCTCTCTTTGTCAGTTTGCACTCAAATTATATATTGTTTGCTTTACATGATTCTTAATATGTCTTACCATATTGAGAATGTCCAAGTCTTCATGTTGTTCATGAAACTCATAGTTCATTGAACATAACATTAGGTATTCAAACGTCTATTGCATCATTGGCATGCTTCAAGTAAGCACCCATTTCAGCCTTTGACGCATTTGGAGTGGGTTCCTCTAGCACTGGTCTTTTAAGGACATAGATCTTTAGCTCATTGATGAGAACATTTCTCAAAGTCCTTAACCAGTTGTGAAACTTTATCCCATTTTGTTCTTCTCAAGGACTGATCGCAATAAGAATGTGTTTTTGTTTGACATTTGATTCTACAAAGAAATATAAAAACTTTTTCATAATAGTTTTTATTTGGTTTGATTTGATAAATTTGACGATATTTAACTAATTCATTATTAACTATCACTCCCACTATGTTATTGAAATTGATAACCCTCAATATCAATTAGGAATATTGCAGCGTACAATATTCTAGTGGGACAAGATCCATATTTCATCAAGCCATGAGTCGACTTTTGTCGATCGTCCACAACTTGACTATTAAGGTAGGCAAACTTGCCAATTGCATTATATGCAACTCTTATATAGATGATATGCGCAAACCCTTGACATAATCATCTACATGCCTTTGGGCTTGGGCTCTCCGAGTCACCAGTTAAACCTGACCCAATAGCCAACACGATAGATATGCACCATGCTTTATGCAAATTTACACATCTACCATCACACTTCCATGATATAAATGACACACCATGCTTTGTATAAATCTATACTTGTTCGATCAATCTTCTCATGTTCATTGCTAATGGAAGGCATCTTAGACTTAATATTTTATTTGAGGGAGTTTGTATAAATACATATACGTTATCCAATCACCACATATATAGTATGTATCATATACATGATATATACCACAATGAAAACATGAAATAAATGAAAGTGATGGTTATGGCTAGCCTAACGTAATTCCTTGGAGCCAAAAGGAATTACCACAATCTAGGTCTACATCACATGTAGAAACATGTTACTGATAAAGATATGTGCTTGCCAATCTGGGTTGACTGGTTCAACCTTTCAATCAGTTGTCTCACCTCTTGGACGGTCGGTTGGTCACCTTTAGTCAGTTGTTTGGCTCCTTCAAATAGTGGTTGGTTGTCATGTATCCGATCATTTGGTTCCTCTAAATGGTCTATTTGTCTGGTCCTTCGGGCTCCTCATTGCCTCTCCATCCGGTCGGCTCGGCCCTTCTGGGCGGTCGATTGGCCTCCTTTGTCAAAATAGGAAAGTAAACTATTCTACTTTTACATAATTATCGAGAAACTTTGAGTTACATTTGAAGGGAGAAGAGGTAGGATAAGATTAACTTTACATTGGGAAGATAAGATAGTGGCACAGTACACCGACTTAGATAAATAGAATTAACCAATCACACAACTATGTACAAAATATAGGGGTTATTATTCATAACCATGATGCACATCCACCATCAAAAATCACTTTTAGGGATACGTGTGTAAATTTCATATATATATATATATATATATATATATATATATATATATATATATATCTGTGTGTGTATGTGTGTTTGTGTTTGTTTGTTTGGGTTCTTTATGAGGTAGATAGATGTGCACATCAACCAGTTGAAATATTCACATCTTATGAAATAAATAAACTCAATAAAACCAAAAACCTGATCATATTTATTATCCTAAAACATAATTAATTGATGTGGCTCGGATACCACTACTGGAAACTACAACATCAGATAGGTAGCAAAAATAAAAAAATTACTAACATATTTCCCATTAACTAGCAGGTCGTGTCACTAACTATGCAATGGGAAGGATGGTTTCACGAAGATATGCATGGTCTTAGAGCAAATCCAGCAACAATCCTCATCTATGTAGATGCACAATCTATCTTGGACGGTGTGTGTACATCTCCTAGTTGCATTGGCACTCGTATGACTGTTCCTCCATGGAAAACAGACTCAGACAACTGTTGTAGAGGCTCCTCTAATCTCACCATAGACTATGAGTTAATGTTGTCCTCCTAGCAGTAGCCAAAGGACTCCTGCCTCTAGAGTAGTCCACACAGATCAACTAGAACTCCTATGATCCTATAAGAAAAGACAAGAAGGAGTTGTCCCTCCCATTGGTGTATTAGTCACCAACGTGCTCTCCCATAATAATTATCCTCAGTTGTTCTCTCACTTTCTATCCCTCCCTAGTTAGGTAGGACTTTCTCGGGCTCTCCTTATTACCACAACTAGAGAGGACAACAATTGTCAGAACAACTAATTCTCAATTGTCTGTGTTGTACTCTAGGAAGCCCCCCGTACCCCTCTATTTATAGTAGAGGCCAGGATCAGGGTTCCTAGTTTTTGCGGGAGTGGAAGGGACTGGAAGATTTCAAATTTTTGTAATAATAATTCTGGATGTTTCGCAACCTAAGACAGCCAAGACAGTCGTCTAGAATACCAAATAGTCATCTGGCTCAGTCAAGACGGTCATATAGTGTTTTCCAATATCTCAAATATGTCGACAATCCAATTCTAATTAGTGTCTGTCATTGTGTTAGCACCAATACTATATGCAATCGAATTGCTCCCCTGAACTTACAGTTTGGTGTATCTGAGATGGGTGTCTCATACCAAGCAAGACAATTGTCTGGCCAAACTAGATGGTCATTTGGTAACCCGGGTCAGGTTGAATTTCAGCCAATACGTGATATAATCAACCTGACACTCTAAACAACTGTATCAACACTTAAACTGATCATTTAGAAGTCTAGTCAGTTGATCCATTGTGTGAATTGAAATACCCAAACACTTTAGTAATCAATTATATCATCATTCAAGATCAAACTCCTCTTCTAGATGAGTTCCTATGTGTGTGATCATATAGGTCCCATATCATGTTGGTAGTGAATGTCCATAACAACTTATGATATCACAAGCAAAGAGTGGTGCCTAGTCACACATCAGTTCTACCCAAGTGAATTGAAAGTTGGGGAGAAACTTCAACCTATAATCTGTGTATGGTGTTATAGTGTTTCTATAGTTCCTTTTTCACTAATATCCCGATTGAACTAGAGGCATGGAGTAGTCACCCTCATTATTATTCAATCTTATTTCTTGAACTAGAGCATACTGCATGAGATATATGTAAGCTCAATATCACATATTAACTCACATGTGTATGGACATACTTTCTAAGCCTCACTAATCAAGAGGCAATGGATATCATACTCATGTAGGAGGGACAAATCCCATCTATATCACTCACGGTCAATCCCCATGTGTCAAAGTCACCCAATCATCACCTTTATAGCAACCCATGTTTCAGGATTCATTTGATGATGCCAAAGCATACCAAATGGCATGTGATGGGTGTAGTAATTTCAGGTCTAAGAACCACAACCACCACCATCACTGTGAGAGATGACTATGACTTCCATGACGATAACTTCCATGTGTTAGTCTCGTGGTGGGTCTATCCAAAACACTATTCTCTAACATGTATCTGTGTACTTGGTTTGATATTTCCATATGATGACTAATGAGATTCTGTCATCAACCAACTCAGATTGTGATCTTATGTCTTATTGTTGTCTATCAACCTTCCACAACATTAACTGATCAGATACATAATGAGTATGTATATATGTACTCTTAACATTTGTATCATTTCATTTCTTCCATGTCACATACATAAAGACATATATCATTGAGTAATATCATTCTCTCAACTTTTATAGTGTTACATCATTATCTCATAACTGAATGAATCATAACAAATTGGAATCTTGACTTTTATTAATAATCAAATAATTTCCAATTGATACCATTACAATCATCACATGATTGGTTCTCTGGGCATACATACCAATAGTATCTAGCCTTGTAATGATGATTTATCCATCCTACTTATGTGATCCTAACCATGCTGGTGAATGAATGTCATAGCTTGTGAATTCTATGATGGTAATCATATGACACAGAGTGATGGATACAAGCGTTGATGAGGCATGTGGATGTGATGGGTCTTATGACCTGGTAGGGGCCTAATGCCTAGTGTGGGGTGTTATCCTCTAGTTATGTGATGAAGGATCGATATACAATGACAATGAAATTGTGGTGATAGCCTTGTATGGTTGTGTGACATATTGACAGCCTCTAATGGCAGTTATATCAAGTGACTGTGTGACAAGTTTGCATCTTATATGTTTTATATCTTATGGAGTTGTATCATGACCTTATTTTTGTAGACTTTGTTTAAGAGTATGTACGTTGTAACTTGATTGATGCTAAAAGATACCCAATTGTCTTAACTAATCAATTGATACACTAATCATGTAGTTGCCTTGTACCATATATAAATCTTCAGTGTCACTACTTGCTGGATGGTGAAACAAGTTCTCCTATGTGGAACTGGGAGCACATATTTTTGAATATGTGGGGGTACAAGTTGAATATCTCCTTGTGACCACAATTATAGTATGGATAGGATGATTGTGGTCATGCCCTGCCCTTTGTTGAGATGGCCATTTGTGAGATTCTCTCCTATTGTGATATGTGATAAGAAGTCGTATAACTACATTGACTGCCTCTTTTTAGATGAACATGTGTGAGCCTATTCTCTAGCATTGTGCCATGTACCAAGGTGGGCTAGGTGTTTATCAATTTGAATATTTGTCACTATTTGTAGTTGAGTATTATGTCTCTGGGGTATTTTTATCTCGTACTGACCAAGGTTGTTGGTGAGATCATGAATTTCAGCTCTACCATAGATCTTGTATGGCACCAATTCCGACTTTGTTGTGGTCAGCTGGATTGGATTGATACACCTAAAATCCCTTGGGCATAATAAAAGACATAGCCCAGCTGTGTAATATATTTTCTTAGGGTTAAACACGTGTCACATTGGATGACTCTTTGCCTTATCTTTGTATTGATTTCTTGAATCATAAAGAGATAAAAGAAATCAATTGATATACATGTTCTTGATTTTCCTTCTTAAGATATAAATTGTTCTACTGCTCAGTGGTAATTGCCTAATTTTCTTAACATGTATTATCGGTTTAATACATATCTTTTAGCTATATCTGCTCAATAGGATAACAATGATTGCATATTTTCTTTAATCTATCTGTGCTTATAGTAGACATTGGTGGAGATTTATATCTCTCACTACGATGCTTGGTCTCACCTTGTGGGTTTCCACATCGTTTAGGTGGTCGTGCACTAATAGGTAGATTCATGTTGTTGAGGCTGAGCAGTAAGAGGAGCCCTATATGTGTAAAGATTGGATAAGTTGCTCATGTTTTGTAGTAGAGTCATATGTGTCATTCTTGTACTCTCATGTCCTTAGGGAGGTTTCTGTGGTTTTATATATCGAGATGATGTTTTGTCAATATGTCGTTGTTTTATGTATATGGCATGCATGTATATGAACATGTTATCGTATGTAACAGGTTGTGGCCAGTGAGCTAGTGAATAGTATCATGTAATAATCTTATAGCATAAGCTATATGACATGTGGCTTTTGTGGATCCAGTTGCGATATGTTTCCACTTCAGGTGGATGTCTGATATTGGTTTTAATTTTCCCTATTTATGGTAATCTGGTTGTAAGTGATAATTCCATGCTTTGTTTAAGTAATCTCACTTAGTGTGGAGTTCAGGTGTAAACCATAAAGGATTTTATTAATACTCGTAAAGTCAAGCTTCCAATTCATTATGTTTCACTCAGTTATGAAATAATGAGGAAATATAATGGATGTCTAAGGAATAAAAATACTCAATGATGCATATCTTCAAGAACATGACTTGGAAGGATGAGATCATATACAAGATAAGTGTATGTACATTCTTATTATGTCCCTAGTCGGTTTTTAATGTGTAAGGTAGATAGACACCAATAACACATAAGACTAGAGTGTGGGTTGGTTGATGATAGAATCTCAACAGTCATGATATGGAAATATCAAACGAGGCACAAAGATACATGTTAGAGAACAGTGTATCAAACAGACCCACCGTGAGAGTGACACATGAAACCATCATTGGTTGTCATAGTCATCTCTCCTAGTGAAGGTAGTACTTTTGATTCTTAGATTTGAAATAACTACACTCATCACATGTCGTTGGGTATGCTTTGACATCATCAAATGCAGTCTTGAATAATGGATTGTTATTAAGGTGATGATTGGGTGAGTTTGACACATGGGGATAGACTGTGAGTGATAGATATGGGATTTGCCCCTCCTATTGGAGTATGATATCCTGGCCACTTGATAAGCGTGACTGAGAAATGCATGCACATGTACATGTGAATCAATATATGATATTGAAGTCACATTATCTCAGACAGTCTGCTCTTGCTTCAAGAAACATGGATTAAAGTTCATAGGATGATGATTCCATGCCTGAAGTTCATCCTAGATATCATAAAAAAAGGAATTATACAATCATTGCAACACCTTACACAGATTGTAGGTTGAAGTTGTTCTTAAACTTCCTAGTCACTTGGGTAGCACTGATGTGAGACTAGGCACCACTCTCAGCTTGTGATGTCATGTTAGTAATGAACATTCACTGCCAATGTGATATGTGACCTATAGGGTCACACATATTGGAACTCATCTAGAAGAGGAGTTTATCTTGAAATATGATTGGATTGATTACTAAAGAGTTAAGGTATTTAATTCACACAACAGATCAACAGATTGGCTGATTGAACTACCGAATAACCATATCAAGTGTTGAGATGTTCATTTGGGAAACCAGAGGACCGTCTCAAGTGTTGAGACAGCTGTTTGGGTGGTCAGGCTAATCAAACTTTGATTTGGTTAATTTCTGCACAAATTGATTTGTGAACCGATTGTCTCAACTCAGGTTCACTAGACTACCATCTAGGTGAATGAGGCGGGCACCTCACATGGGTGAGACATCTTGTCTAGGGGAAAATGAAGGTTCTATATGTTTTCTAAACTTGTTTGATTTCACACTACTTGTGGTGTAAGAAATTAATATGTAATTTTAATTGGAATCAAATTACCAAATTCGTATGTGATAGGGAAACTGCCAAATGGTCATTTCGTAGTGCGAGATGACTGTCCCGTGTGACCAAATGATGGTCTAGGTCACTAAACAATTGTTTTAGTGTTAGCAAGTTTCAACAATTCAAGATCTCCAGGTCCCTTCCGCTCCCGCACAATGCCATATAGACTGAGAACCATGACCCTAACCCTGTCTATAAATAGATGGGTACTGGGGGCTTCCCGGAACACAACAACATCAACTGAGAATTAATTACTTTGATAAGTGTTGTCCTCTCTGGTTGTGATAACTAAGAGAGCTCAAGAAAGTCCTACCAACAAGGGAGGGATACCAAGGGAAACAACAATTAAGATCATTTTTGTGGGAGAACAAGTTGGGGACTAGTACATCAACATGAGGGATAACTCATTCCTGTATGTTCTAGTTGAACAACATGAGTTCTAGTTGGTCCATGTGGGCTACTCTATAGGTAGCAGTCCTTTGTCTAGTTGTCAAAGAAAAAAGTTAGCTTGTAGTCCATGGCGAGACCAAAGGAGGTGCTATAGAAGTTGTTTTGTTCATTGTCTGTGGTGAAGACCAGGAGTTGTACAACCACCGTCCAAGAGAAACTAGTTGACAATTGCATTGAAGCAAGTTGTTGTCATTGGGCTTTCTTTAGGAACAAGTATAACTTCCTAAACATCCTTCCTATTTCATAGTAGTTGACGCGATCTTGTTATTATGGGAGTACATATAGATAAAATTTTGTTTCCACTACTATACTTTGTGCCTGTATTCCCAACAGTGGTATCAGAGACATGTCAATTTATTATGATTTAGGATAATCGATATGATCGGATTTTGGTTTAATCATTTATTTATTGCATAGGATGTGAATATTTTAACTGTCTCATATGTATATTCGATCAAAGACCACATAATCCCAAAATAATATATATATATATATATATATATATATATATATGCAATTTACATGTGTCACCCTAAAAGTGTTTTGATGGTGGATGTGTAGTGTGGTTATGCCAATACCCTATATTTGTGTGTGGTTGGATGGTTTGGTTTCTCTTATTTATCTCGATTTGCGTACCGATACTCAACCTCTTTCTTCCCAATGTAAAGTTAATTATTTCCTACATTTGTTCCCCTTGAATGTAACTTGAAGTTTTATTTACAATGTAATAGTTTAATAGCAATAGGATAATTTTTTTTCTTGAAACAACGAGGAAGATGATCATTGTCGGATGATATGACCAGTTCATTTCACAAGCCAACTATCTGGAGGACCATGGAGGACAGAACAATGGAGCCAGACAACTTCCTGGTGGACCCAACTGACTATTTGAAAGGAGTCCTAACATCAGATGGATTGGAGGCCATATGACCGTCCATGAGGCCCAACCAACCGGCTAAGAGGTGAGACGACTGATTCAAGGGTTGAACCAATCTACTCAGATTAGTAAGCACATGTCTACACCAACAACATGTTCATACATGTGATGTGATGATTGACCTATGTGGTAGTAATTCATTATGGCTTCAAGGAATTACAAGTAGACATGGCGATAACCATCACGTTTTGTTTAATATTGCATGTTTATGTTGTGAGATATAGCATGTATATGATACATACTATATATATGGTGATTGGATACAATATATGTATATATATGATATATACATAAAATCCTTGAAACCAAACATATTAAGTCTAATATGCTTTCCAATCGTGACACATGTGAAGATCTTAATCAACCAAGCATAGATTTGCACAAATCATAGTGCGCTATCTATCTCATGGAAGTGTGATGGTAGATATGTAGATTTGCACAAAGCATGATGCATAACTATCATGTTAGCTATTAGGTCAGACTTAACTGGTGACTTGGAGAGGACAAGCCCAGATGCATGTAGATGATCATGGAAATTAGTTGCACATATCATCTATCTAATAGTTGCATATGATGCAATTGGCATGATTGCCTACCTAAATAATCAAGTTGTTGGCGATCGACAAAAGCCGACTCATGATTAGACAAAATATGGATCTTGGCTCATTGATACTTGAGGGTTATCAATTTGAACAAAGTAATGAGAATGATAATGAATTAAAGACCTAGTTATTATTGCCCAAATTAAATCAAATCAAATCAAATAAAAAATGAGTTTTTGACAATATTGTAAAATTATAGAATCAAATGGAAAAGAACAACAATCACTTTCTCTGTGATCGGTCCTTGAGAAGGAAAAACTAACTGGGAACAAATTCTAAGATTGGTGCAGGATGTTGACAGGCGTTCTCACACATTAGCGCGAGCTCTATGTCCTGGAAATGTCAAAACCAGAGGAACCACCTCAAAATGCACCAAGGGATGCTTAAAAGAAGCATACTGCAGAATTCATGGATGTCAAGTGTCTGATGCTATGCTCCATGAGCTATGAGTTGCAGAGGAAGAATGAGAATATGGGTGTGATTGAGATGGTCAAACACCTCAAGAAAATGTACCAAGATCATGCAAGACAAGAGAGATATGATGTCTCCAAGGTGTTTCTTAAATGTAGCATGGAAGAAGGAGATCTAGTAGGTCCTAATGTACTCAAGCTTATTGGGTATGTGCAGAACCTAGATAGGCTAGGATTCCCTTTGGGTCAAGAGTTGGCCACTAACGTGATTTTGTAGTCCTTGCCAAACTCACATAGTCAGTTTTTCATGAACTACAACATGAATGACTTTGACAAATCGTTGACAAAGTTGTTGGGCATGTTGAGAAAAACTGAGACACAAATGAAGAAAGACAAGCCCAACTCTATGATGATGATCAACAAGACAAAGTGGAAGTATAAAGGAAAAGGCAAAGCTAAAGAGTTCTAAATCTAGCCAGGATCCCAAGTCTTCAGATATCAAAGCAAAACATGGTGTGAAGAAAGTAAGAGGCGATTATCACCATTTTCACCCGCCTAGACACTGGAAAAAAAATTGGCCACTCTGGTTAGAGGAACTAAAGAAGAAGAAGGAAAACATGGATTCGTCCACTTTAGGTATAAACATTATAAGATAAATTTGATTACTTCTTCCATTTGGTATGTGATACCAAATAGAGATATGACATACTGATGTGTAGGATATGATAAGAAGTAATGCCTTCATGGAAGGATAAATATGGACATGGTGGTGCAAGACTTGTGGAAGCCATAGTCTATATTTAAATGTATCTATGCCTAATGGGCATGTAATATAGTTACTAGAACTACTATTTCATTATTCCATCAAATAGAAACATTTTAATTTAAAGTGTCTTGTATGACAAGGATTATATATCAATATAGTGAGATATTAATGTTTCTATTTCAAAAGATATAAACTTGCATGGCAATGATAAAATATCTAAATGGTCTTTGTAAAAAAGATATTTAGATGAGTTTTTATAATGTTAACACCAAAGGTATAATTGATAACTCAAGATTATCATTATCATAAGTCATCTTGCATGTACATATAAGAGATGCATCTAGATTCCCTTAGTTATTGAACCTAAGGAAACATGTGAAGCCTTATTTATTCAAAAAGTGACATGTTATCCTTCACTAAATGTAGTGGGAGGATAAGCTTTCCCTTAGACCTCATACATGTGATGCATGAAGATCTTATGAAAATAATGCTATAGATAATTAATTATACTTCACATTATTTACTGGTAATATGATGATATGAACCAAGTAAAACTAGAAATACAAATCTCTTGAAGTGTTCAAGGAGATTATAAATGAATTATAATTTTGATGAAAATATTAAGAAACTTTGATGAGATCAAATGTTGAAATACTTTACATCAATACCTTGAGAACTTTCAAAGAAAGAACAATGATAATGTATCACAAGTCAAATCCCTTTGAACATGATGATGTGTCAGAGTGAAGGAATTATACCATGATGAGTCATGATATGATTATTAATTAATCTAATCTTCTTATCCACATAAATATAAATATATCACTAAAATATGTACCATCTGAATGGTTTATATGACATCATATATGATATGATTTGGGAATGTCCCAATATATGTATAAATAGATTGAAGCCTACATTGACGAAGTAGTTTCTTGAAAAGTTTTATCTATAAACATAATTGTTGGATGTTACTATTTATCCCAATCCAATAAGAAAAATATTTTGTTGATAGGATAACTGAGTTCCTAAATAATTAGTGGGAGTAAAGGTAGAACTTGAAATGTTCAAAGTCAAAAATGAGGTACAATGAGAACCATGAGAATCACAAGTTGTTGTGGATTCCGAGGTTCATCATGTAACACAGAATAAAATAGTTCTAGTAGAACACATCTGAGTTTGGAGGATTGTGAATCCAACAATTCAGATGGGTTGGTCATAAAAGGATGAGACAACTAGTCAACTAGAACTTATTTTTGAGTAATATGGGGTCTATGTAATCCAACACAGTAGGACCTTGGTAGCACCACCTAAATGGGTAATACCTAAAGGGTGCAAGAAGATCTTGTGGCAAAGATCTATATGGATAACATACAGGACAGATTGGTTGAATAGGTTTTTAAATCAGTTCAAGTTGTTTAACATGATAGAAATTCCTTTACCAATTGTCATGCTTGTGGTTGTAGTTAAAATATACTAAGAGATTTGGCATATGAATATAGAAATCAGATTCCTTAAAAGGAATACATCATAGGATGTGTACATGACACAACCTAAAAGGCTTTATAACTTCAAGAATGCAAATAAAGTCTATAAACTATAAAGTTTAATCTGGGATTGAAACAAGCAACTAAAAAATGGGATATTTTGTATTGACAAGATAGTCATAGAGTTTGACTTGAATCAAGTTAAAAGATGGAATCTATGATTACAAAAGATTTAGTGGGAGCATATATGAATATTCCACATGTGATGAGGAATAACATCTCAATATCGTGAACATTGAGATCTGGCATGAAAAACCCTTCAACAATGAATGATAAAAGGAAACATGTTATGAGATATCTGTGGCATCCAACTTATAAAAACAAGATTTATTTAAGAGGAAGTGAATCATTTGCAGTGGATTACTGAAAATCACTAAAAATTAAAACTTTTTGCAAAGAGATATGAACATAGGAAAACTCTTTCATCAAGAACAAATATATAACATTTACATTCTAGTTCAAAAGTACATAACTTGTACCATCTCTTCTCGAGGGTTACAACATCAGCTGCCCTATTAACATTATGTGCAGACAGCATAAGAACCTCGAGGCATCAATCCCAAACCTTAGATCGATTATAAAATCACAAACTACTGACTCCTAGGACCTAAGATTACAGAGACAACACATAGGACTTTCTATACAAAACTTGGCAGCTAGTGCCTCCACTTGAGTTATCACTACTGTCCTTGTTGTTGGTGTTGTTGCTTTTCCCTTTATATAGGGTTCCTACTTCTTCTCCTGTGTTTGCCTAAAAAGTTGGATCCCACGGGGGTGAGACAATTGTAAATTGCCCCAGCGGGAGATATAACTCTCCGCTAGAAACATCATTATTGCAGTTTATTAAATTAAAATTGAGCAGAGGAATCTTATATATTTAACAGCAGATAAATCGTTGTATGAACATAATCAAGTAATCTCCTTTCCTAAGGAGAACATTGCATCTACTCATGGTAGAGTTGTAAATTATCTATCCACCTTGCAAGGAATGTAAAGAGACATAATTCACATATATCAACTAAAGATGCATAAAATAAATGTAATATCAGCCAATGAATTTTTGTATTCAATCCTTAAGCAAACATGCTATACGGCTGATTATATTTTACAATCACACCTATGCCCTGAGGAGATGAGGTATACCGCTCATACTCCAACTGACCACTGTGAAGTTGAAATCGGTACCATACATAGGTCAATGGAAGATCTAGATTCCCATGACCTCCCACATCCCAGTCAGTGCGGGACCACAAGCAGGACTTATGTTAACTGCTCAATATAGCTTTCCAGGGTATACTGGCACTTCACTATAGAGTTACAGTGTCAACTGCACTCTCATCAGCAATCGAGAGATTTAATGTTTATCTACATCGACCCAACATTAAGTATTATTGGGAGATGTGTACGACATCTGTCCCAATCATCGGGAAATTTTTGATACATCCATCCCGACACATGAAGGATTGAGAGGCTTAATGTTTATCTTCCATCAATCTCTTCACCAGTACATAAGGATATTTTTGCCCATTTACCCCCACATTCAAAATATGCATTCTGAGTTTTTCCGCGGAGCACCCGTTTCACCATCACCATATTACTGACGATGATGGATCTATGATCAGGGCTCTACATGATATGATTTCACTTGATTAATTAAGTACATTATCATATTCATTAAGCATCAGCCAAGTTCTCAAACATAACTTATTAAGACAAATGCTACAAAGAAACATGTACTATTTGCATCATTCACTTCTCATTCTTTATGAGGCATTGGGATCTCAGTCCCTTATTTCAATACTGGGAATTCTCATCCCTCCACCACATTATTACCATGCTTATCAAATTTGGGTATTTAAATCCTTAGTTCATTATTGAACATTGTTACCACTTATTAGGTAACTATTACCTCTAGATCCTCAGACCAAGGTATACATGATACTTGTTACACAAGCATCACACCTGGCTCACCAGGCCATTAATTGTCTTGTCACCCTTCACTAGGAAACAACTTATTCACATGGCTTACAATGCCACAATACATTTTATTATTTATCAATGAGCAACAATATCATATTGGTACACCAGGCCAAAGCACATGTTGTTACTTTTCAAATAGCAACAAAGGCATATCACAACATGCAATACGATAGTAATACCACCATACCCTCACCAGGGTTAGGGTTTACCATCAAATAGGGTTTTTCAACCTATTACCCAAAATTAGGGTTAGGATTTCCCATTACAAAATAATTAGGGTTTATGTCATTTTATGAATCCAACCCTAATTTATTGCTCCGCTCCTCTAGGAGCTTCCTTTAATATCATGAACATATCACATGCTTATTACTCTCATCATATATCATTAATTATTATGAATACAAGATATGAGCTCATTTCTCATCCTTGTCAGAGTATGATTACATCATACTCATTAGTTTGGCTTAACCCCTTTCTCAAGGCATATTAGCCTGTACTTATCAAAGTATATCATACTCATTACATTTCATTGTAACAGTTTCATAACACACTTCATGTGTTTCTTACCCAAATATATTGGATTGAAATGCATCACGGTATATCAATCCTATGATGCTACATGTGATATCTATCATGTCTTGTTATATCACTTCACTCATTACTTCTAATTTTCCTGAGTTTGTCAACTTATCTGGTATTAAGGTATTTCCTCTTAATACCCTTAATCACTAACCTATCACCTTTAGCATGTAGTGCATAGGTCACACATTATAATTGTCTAGATATCTTTAATGATATGGACTTGTCTAATGGTTAGGCATTGTGGATATCATTATAAACTACTTTAGGTATCTCAACTCTCAAGATCCTATTCACACCATTATTTAGTGTTGCATACATCACTCCTAAGAGTGTCCTGTCCTCATCTTTGTAAGGTGTATAGGGTTAATACACGTATGTCAAGTTAATGACATGTATAGATTTGGATGTATGATAATCTAGGAATCACCTTGTCCCTTATACCCTTACTCATTAAAGTATCAACATTGCCATTCATATGGTTTATCAACTTCACCCTTCATGGGTGTAACATTCTCATCTTACTTGATTATATTATCCACACCCTACTTTAGTGTATTGGCCACTATACCATCATTAGGGTTTCATATATCATTACATGGCATCACCCTGGATTTGTGTCTCACGTCACATCATTGCATCAGGGTTCCAAATAACATCATTCTAACTCAGGATTTCTCATGGTATTACCCTATATTAGGATTTCACATGGCATCACCCTTAATTAGGGTTTCACATGGAATCATCCTCATTTAGGGTTTCCTATGGAATCATCCTCAATTGGGGTTTCACATGGAATCATCCTCAATTAGGGTTTCACATGGCATCACCCTTAATTAGGGTTTCACATGGAATCGTCCTCAATTAGGGTTTCACATGGAATCATCCTCAATTAGGGTTTCACATGGAATCATCCTCAATTAGGGTTTCACATGGAATCATCCTCAATTAGGGTTTCACATGGAATCACCCTTAATTAGGATTTCCACTTTAATTACCCACAATTAGGGTTTACTATTCATCCCAATTAGGATTCCTATTCAAGTATCCATAATCAGGGTTTACTATTCATCCTAATTTAGGATTTTACATCACATTACCCTAAATTAGTTTTACACATATCATCACCTAGGATTAGGGTTACATCCTTACCCTAGATTATGGTTTTACTCAAAATTGCCCTGAATTAGGGTTAGGGTTCAATAACCTTGTAAATTAGGGTTTTGTGCTCATGATTAGCGTTTTATGATCTCTTTACTAAGGATCATACCCTTAATCACCACATGAATCATACTCAATTATGAATTCCATTCTATCATTCTCTCCACTTGGTTTGGTTACATCAATCATACGATCAAGTATATACAACTATGATTAACATAGTGTACTCAGTTATTGTTTTTATAAGCAATTAGGGTTTATCCCTTTAAATGTACTAATCATCTAGGTATTTTAGGGATTCAACCTTTATACCTATCATTGATTTACATTGCTATCAATCATTAGATCAATGGAATGATCATCACCTTCAATTTCTAAATGATTGAATCACATTTGACCTCCATTCGGTTTTGGGGTTTCATCACCAAACAGTTTTGAAACCGTTTGAATCCAAATGGTTTTGAAACCGTTTGACCCCAAATGGTTTCAAGATCATTTGGACTCAAACAGTCTCAAGACCGTTTGAGACAAATCAGTCCCAAAACCACAAGGGTTCATTAGGTACATTCATCAATCAAATTGAATGTAATTTGCACCATTGACCTGACCATTGATTATGCAATTGAAGGATTCATCAATCAACACCATTAGTTCTTTATCTAATAATCAAGGATCAACCATTAAACCTCCAAATGGTTTTGAAACCTTTTGGTCCCAAATGGTTTCAAGACCATTTGGGCTCAAATGGTTTCAAAACCGTTTGACCCAAATTATCTTGAAATCGTTAGGATCGATCATGGATTCATCAATCAACTCGATTAGGGTTTCCAATTGAAGGATTGTACATACATTGAATCAATAAATTGGATCCATTGGATCATCATCCAACATGTACTTGGGTTCAGACCTCAAACGGTCAACCTAAGCAAATGGTCAACCCTCTCTTGCGGTTTGGAGTCCAAGTTATCAAACGGTTTGCAAATCGTTTGGTCTCCAAACAGTTTGGTGAAACCGTTTGGATCAAAAGTCCAAAACCATTTGTAACTCAAATTTGTTGAGATGTGTGCTTGTGACTATGTCATAACCATCAACCTTTATCCCCACGAAATCTACTGCCATACCCATGGAAGTTGCATCAATTAATCAAAGGTATTGCAAGAAGAACAATTGAATCAATTGAATGGAGAAATAGAGTTCAATAACAATGATTAAGGGTTCAAGTTATACAACCCACCTCCAAATGAGCTTCAAATCTTGGAGCTTCACATCAACAATGGTGGATGAAGCTTTTGCAACTCCCCCTAGGCTCGTCGTCAAGCTTTTGGGTGAAAAGATTGGCTAGGGTTGAAGATGGGGTGAAGAAAAGAAGAAATCAAGCATTGATTTGTGATTTCCACCATGAATTCAAGGTGAAAGAGGGTCAAGAAGCTTACCAACAGGTTGGGGCTCGTTCTCCTATAGCTCCCATGCTCCAAAGGTCGTTTTTCAAGAAAATGGTGGAAGTGAATTCAAAATTCCCCTTTTACTCTATGGATAAATGAGCTTATATGCAATTTTTATTAAAAATTCAATTAGGAGAGAGAAAGTAGGAATTATCTCCCCCTTGTCCTTGCCACTTGCCCCCTTATATTCCTTAGGGATGAGGATATCCGATTTCCCTCTTATTCCTTTCAATTATCCACAATTTAAAGAAAAGAAAATTAAGCACCTTAATTCATTTAATAGTAATATCCATAAGTGAGTGGATATTTCTTTTTCTTATAATAATGTGAGTGGGGTTTTCACCTCCTTGAGATATTTCGTGTCCCTTGTAAGGCTCAAGGACGTTCACACATATCTGAATTCAAACATTTCAATTTGGGTTGAAGGGTAATTTAATTAACTAATTTATTTTTGCATTAAATTGAATTAGGGTTTCAATTATGCTTAAATCTTGATTATTTTAATATCAATATTCTCTCTCCTCCAAAGTGATTCAAATGAGACGCCCCTCTGGTTTTCTTTGCTCTACATGATGCCAAGAGAC
Organism: Alisma plantago-aquatica; assembly: GCA_963693085.1. Classification (NCBI taxonomy): domain Eukaryota; kingdom Viridiplantae; phylum Streptophyta; class Magnoliopsida; order Alismatales; family Alismataceae; genus Alisma; species Alisma plantago-aquatica. The sequence goes on along the minus strand of OY856414.1, from coordinate 298,363,066 downwards.
ATTAGGGACTCTATAGAAGAGGTAATTTGCATATTGAACCGTAGTTTTTGGGTAAATTGCACATTACACCAAAACTAGGTTTTAATGCACAAACATTGCTTTATGATCTCTTTCTTGGTACTCAGGCTTCTCCCAAGCCATACCACTACATCATACTCATTCTCATGATGCTTTAACACATGAGGAACATTTATTCATGTAATATTTGCAATTTAACCCCTCAACCTGGGTAATTTGCACATTAGTCCAAAATAAGCAAACATTGCTTCAACATTATTCAAACATGACCAAAATTGAAACATAAGTTCCTCTTGACCTTAATTAATTTTCACAAGATAAAATTAAGAATCTAATTATCTTGATTAAGCAAAAGTTCTAGGGTGAAGGCATAACCCAGGTCAGGGATGTTACAAATTATAAACCCCTAACAAGGATTTCGTCCCCGAAAACCCAGAGAAAAGGGAGACAGATATGATTCATGCATCATATCATCATGTCTTCACATGTCATATCATTATTATGGAGAAACCATAGAGATTTGATCAACACAAAATTCTTCCACACAAGATTCTCATAGAATCTTTTACACAGGACAAATACTCCACTGTCTTTCTCATTATTGACTGTGGAGTTAATTCTGTGTCAGGTAACATCTTTCTTATTCAAAGAAACATCATACATTCTTTATTAATATCATGTTTATGCAAAGCATAAACCCCTAACATATGATGTTCATACTATTTTATTGTCAAACTGATTTCTTGGTTGACCATTCCAGGTAGCCAACATAAATCATCTATTATTTCTTCAGATACCAGGATCTCTTACCATGGTATCTGTCACATGTGTTGAAAACACATCACATATTTATCTTCCTTTCATCTTGGAACATTACTTGTTACATATATCTTCACCTTGGAACCAAAGTCCAAGATAAACTGATACTTTTCTAAGTATCCATCACATTAACATTTTTATCTTATGCACATCAAGTGTCCTATGACCCACTTGATTGCCATGTCCCCAAAAGGAAGGAAGAAAAGGAATCATATCCCTCTTATTATTTCATGAGTCTTCAACTATTCATGAATCATTTACTCTTTGTCTCATCCTAGGTTCCTTGCCCTCTACACATGAATTTCTAAGGATAATCACATGACATTATTCCTTTCTTTGTTATTATCTAACATGTTCATGAGCATCTTATGATCTTATCATATTTCCCATTTCCACATTATGGTAAAAGATCTTTATTATACACAAACCTTTTTGAACAGGGATCACCTCCCTTGTTCTCATTCTTATCGTATGAGGAGTATAATTTTTACTTCCTCTTACACACATACTCATCTGAGATTATCTCAAAATTTTCTTTCTTGTAATTAGGATATGACACATTTATCCATTCCATATTTCAAATTTCATGATACTCATTAGATTGTCTCAGAATGATTACTTGATCAGAGCAATAAAAAAGATAACAATCTAAGAGTTTCCATACTTATTTTATCATCAATAGTTGTATACCTGGCTAGGGTATATAAATACTGAGATTAAGTAGTATGCACTTTGCATACTATCATATTTCTTTCTTTTATTCTCATAATGAGCATAATATTCATCATCTTAGATTTTATCCAGGCATCTTTTATATACCTCATCTTCTCTCATAGAGGTAAGAGAAATAAATATAAAACATCCATAATGTTTACTATGCAAAATGTAAGTCCTTATAGGACTAATCAAAGAAATCTCTATCAATTACTTTCTCAATTAAGCTCAGGGAATCATACAATGACATATTAGAATGACATTATTTTGTCTAACCTGTCATGATTTGTGGATGGTTCACTGCCTCAGGCTGATTCTGCCTCAGAGGTTGGTTCATCATAACATTTCTGGCTGAGCAATCTCTCGCCAGATGTCCTACCTGTCTACAGTGGTGGCAAGTTCTGAGCTCTGGACGTGGTCTAGAAGGTTCTTTACCCTTTCTGGATAGCCATTGCCTTGATGCCCTAGGCCTTGGTTGTACCGATGGTACCAAAAACTTCTTCTTTTTGGAACTACTAGGCCTCTATTCCTGAGTTTGGATAGGCCTTTTCTCAATTCTTCTTTTATTTTTCCTTTTTGGACAGTGTTTAATAATATGTCCAGGCTGTCTACACCCATAGCAAACCCTAGTTTCAGGTTGTAACCTATTCTTTTTACCATTATTCATTGCTCCAACATGCTGTTGTTGAGCAATAATCCTATTGAAATTCTAAACTTCTTCATTGGGAGTTGGTAGTCTAGGTTGCATTGCTAATGCACGATCTACTATATGCATCATAGCTGTCCTGAATTGCTCAAATAGAGTAGGGAAATTTGGGCTCTCTATCATGGCTCGGTCAAACTGGGGATGTGCAGGTATATGTTCTTCTCTGCTCTGATCCCTTATACCACTTCCTAGTGCAGCAGTGTTGCTCTCAACAACATGTTCTTCATGTGTTCCAGCCATCTTCAAGCTTTACTTCTTCTCCTATGAGCAGAAGTCACTATCAGATAGACTGAAAGACACTAGAATAGACTCAACAACCTTAATCCTATCTCTCTATAGACTCAGCGAACCTAGAGCTCTAATACCACTAAATTGTGGCGTCCAACTTATAAAAACAAGATTTATTTAAGCGAAAGTGAATCATTTGCAACAGATTACTAAAATCACTAAAAATTAAAACTTTTTGCAAAGAGATCCAAACATAGGAAAACTATTTCATCAAGAACCAATATATAATGTTTACATTCTGGTTCAAAAGTACATAACTTGTACCATATATTCTCGAGGGTTACAACATTAGCTGCCCTATTAGCATTATGTAAAGACAATATAAGAACCTCGAGGCATCAATCCCAAACCTCAGATCGATTATAAAATCACAAACTACTGACTCCTAGGACCTAAAAGTACAGAGACAACACATAGGACTTTCTATACAAAACTTGGCAGCCAGTGCCTCCACCTGAGTTATCACTACTATCCTTGTTGTTGTTGCTACTGCTTTTCCCTTGCTATAGGGTTCCTGCTTCTTCTCCTGCGTTTGCCTAAAACGTTGGATCCCACGGGGGTGAGACAATTGTAAATTGCCCCAGCGGGAGATATAACTCTCTGCCAGAAACATCATTATTGTAGTTTATTAAATTAAAACTGAGCAGAGGAATCTTATATATTTAACAGCAGATAAATCGTTGTATGAATAGAATCAAGTAATCTCCTTTCCTATGGAGAACATTGCATCTACTCATGGTAGAGTTGTAAATCATCTATCCACCTTGCAAGGAATGTAAAGAGACATAATTCACATCTATCAACTAAAGATGCATAAAAGAAATGTAATATCAGCCAATGAATTTCCGTATTCAATCCCTAAGCAAACATGCTATACGGTTGATTATATTTTACAATCACACTTATGCCCTGAGAAGATGAGGTGTACTGCTCGTACTCCAACCGACCACTGCAAAGTTGAAATTGGTACCATACATAGGTCAATGTCAGAGCCGGATTCCCATGACCTCCCACATCCCGATCAGTGTGGGACCACAAGCAGGACTTATGTTAACTGCTCAATATAGCTTTCCAGGGTATACTGGCAACTTCACTATAGAGTTACTTTGTCAAATGCACTCTCATCAGCAATCAAGAGATTTAATGTTTATCTACATCGACCCGACATTAAGTATTATTGGGAGATGTGTACGACATTAGTCCCAATCATCGGGACATTTGTGATACATCCATCTTGACACATGAAGGATTGAGAGGTTTAATGTTTATCTTCCATCAATCTCTTCACCAGGACGTAAGGATATTTTCACCCATTTACCCCCACATATTCAAAATATGCATTCCGGGTTTTGCCACGGAGCACCTGTTTCACCATCACCATATTACTGACGATGATGGATCTATGGTCAGGGCTCTACATGATATGATTTCACTTGATTAATTAAGTACATTATCATATTCTTTAAGCATCATCCAAGTTCTCAAACATAACTTGTTAATACAAATGCTACAAAGAAACATGTACTATTTGCATCATTCACTTCTCATTCTTTATGAGGCATTGGGAACGTAGTCCCTTATTTCAATACTGGGAATTCTCATCCCTCCACCACATTATCACCATGCTTATCAAATTTGGGTATTTAAATCCTTAGTTCATTATTGAACATTGTTACCACTTATTAGGTAACTATTACCTCTAGATCCTCAGACCAATGTATACATGATACTTGTTACACAAGCATCACACCTGGCTCACCAGGCCATTAATTGTCTTGTCACCCTTCACTAGGAAACAACTTATTCACATGGCTTACAATGCCACAATACATTTTATTATTTATCAATGAGCAACAATATCATATTGGTACACCAGGACAATGCCACAACTCATTACATTTCATTGTAACAGTTGCATAACACACTTCATGTATTTCTTACCCAAATATATTGGATTGAAATGCATAAAAGTATATCAATCCTATGATGCTACATGTGATATCTATCATGTCTTGTTATATCACTTCAGTCATTACTTCTAATTTGCCTGAGTTTGTCAACTTATCTGGTATTAAGGTATTTCCTCTTAATACTCCTAATCACTAACCTATCACCTTTAGCATGTAGTGCATAGGTCACACATTAGAATTGTCCAGCTATCTTTAATGATATGGACTTGTCTAAAGGTTAGGCATTGTTGATATCATTATAAACTACTTTAGGTATCTCAACTCTCAAGATACTATTCACACCATTATTTAGTGTTGCATACATCACTCCTAAGAGTGTCCTGTCCTCATCTTTGTAAGGTGTATAGGGTTAATACATGTATTTCAAGTTAATGACATGTATATATTTGGATGTATGATAATCTAGGCATCACCTTGTCCCTTATACCCTTACTCATTAAAATATAAACATTGCCATTCATATGGTTTATCAACTTCACCCTTCATGGGTGTAACATTCTCATCTTACTTGATTAGATGAGCCACACCCTACTTTAGTGTATTTGCCATTATACCATCATTAGGGTTTCATATATCATTACATGGCATCACCCTGGATTTGTGTCTCACATCACATCATTGCATCAGGGTTCCACATAACATCATTCTAACTTAGGGTTTCTCATGGCATTACCCTAGATTAGGATTTCACATGGCATCACCCTTAATTAGGGTTTCACATGGAATCATCCTCGTTTAGGGTTTCCTATGGAATCATCATCAATTAGGGTTTCACATGGAATCATACTCAATTATGGTTTCACATGGCATCACCCTCAATTAGGGTTTCACATGAAATCACCCTTAATTAGGGTTTCACATGGAATCATCCTAAATTAGGGTTTCACATGGAATCATGGAATCATCCTCAATTAGGGTTTCATATGGAATCACCCTTAATTAGGATTTCCACTTTAATTAACCACAATTAGGGTTTATTATTCATCCCAATTAGGATTCCTATTCAAGTATCCATAATCATGGTTTACTATTCATCCTAATTTAGGATTTTACATCACATTACCCTAAATTAGGTTTACATATATCATCACCCTGGATTAGGGTTACATCCTTACCCTAGATTAGGGTTTCACTCAAAATTGCCCTGAATTAGGGTTAGGGTTCAATAACCTTGTAAATTAGGGTTTTGTGCTCATGATTATGGTTTTATGATCTCTTTACTAAGGATCATACCCTTAATCACCACATGAATCATACTCAATTATGAATTCCATTCTATCATTATCTCCACTTGATTTGATTACATCAATCATACGATCAAGTATATACAACTATGATTAACATAGTGTACTGAGTTATTGCTATTATAAGCAATTAGGGTTTATCCCTTTAAATGTACTAATCATCTAGGTATTTTATGGATTCAACCTGTATTTCTATCATTGATTATCATTGCTATCAATCATTGGATCAATGGAATGATCATCACCTTCAATTTCCAAATGATTGAATCACATTTGACCTCCATTCGGTTTTGGGGTTTCATCATGAAACAATTTTGAAACCGTTTGACTCCAAACTGTTTTGAAACCGTTTGACCCCAAACGGTTTCAAGACCATTTGGACTCAAACGGTCTCAAGACCATTTGGGCCAAATCAGTCTCAAAACCGTAAGGGTTCATTAGGTACATTCATCAATCAAATTGAATGTAATTTCCACCATTGAATTGACCATTGATTATGCAATTGAAGGATTCATCAATCAACACCATTAGACCTTTTTCCAATAATCAAGGATCAACCATTAACCCTCCAAATGGTTTTGAAACCGTTTGGTCTCAAACGGTTTCAAGACCGTTTGGGCTCAAACGGTTTCAAAACCGTTTGACTCAAATTATCTTGAAATCATTAGGATCAATCATGGATTCATCAATCAACTCGATTAGGGTTTCCAATTGAAGGATTGTACATACATTGAATCAATCAATTGGATCCATTGGATCATCATCCAACATGTACTTGGGTTTAGACCTCAAACGGTCAACCTAAGCAAATGGTCAACCCTCTCTTGCGGTTTGGAGTCCAAGTCATCAAATGGTTTGGATAGACTATTAGTGATAGACGTGGGAATTTCCCCTCCTACTGGAGAATGATCTCCTGGCCACTTGATAAGAGAGACTGAGAAATGCATGTGCATGCACATATAAATCAATATATGATATTGAGGTCACAGTATCTCAGACAGTCTGCTCTTGGTTCAAGAAACATGGATTGTACATTAATAGGATGATGATTACATGCCTTGAGTTCATCCTGGATATTAAGGACAAAGGAATTATACAATCACTACAAAACCTTACATGTATTGTAGGTTGAAGTTGTTCTCCAACTTTCCATTCACTTGGGTAGCACTGATGTGAGACTAGGCTCCACTCTCCACTTTTGATGTCATAAGTTAGTTATGGAAATTCACTGCCAACATGATATGGGACATGTAGGGTCACATACATAGGAACTCATCTAGAATAAGAGTTTATCTTGAATGGTGATTGGATTGATTACTAAAGTGATTAGGTATTCAATTCATGCAACATATCAATGGATTGGCTGATTGAACTGCCAAACAACCATCTCAAGTGTTGAGATCCCTGTTTGGTAAGTCAGACAAGTGTCTTAAGTGTTGAGATGGATGTTTGGGTGGGCAGGATAATTAGAGTTTGAATTGGCTAAGTTCTTTTAAAATTTAGTGAACGGACCAGTTCAATCTTTTGAACCAATCAGCTCAACTCAGGTTCACCATACAATCATCTGGGTGAATGAGAGGGGCGTCTCGCATGGGTGATATGGCTCGATTGGAGCCGAATGAAGGTTTTGTATGTTTCTCAAACTTGTTCGATTGCACAATACTTGTGGTGCAAAAATAAATATGTGATATTAATTGGAATTGAATTGCCAAATTTGGATGCTATTGGAAAATTGTTGAACGATCGTTTGGTAGTGTGAGACAACCGTCTTGTTTGACCAAATGACCGTATGGGTCACTAGATGAACATTTTGGTGTTTGTAGGTTGTGAAAATTCAAGATCTTTCTGTCCTTTCCACTCTTGCACAATCCCTTATAGACTAGGAACTTTGGCCCAAACCCTGACTATAAACAGAGGGGTTGTTAGGAGGCAGGATCACCCCCATACTAAAATTTTTAAGAATTAACATCCATTCCAAACACACTGAAAGGTATGTTGGAATAGTTATAAATTTTCCAAATTTATTATAATGGTATGCAAAAGACCAAAGTGTAGCAGTGGAATAAAAATAACTGACTATATTCAACTTTCATAAAAGATTAGACAAGTACATTAAAATCTCCCATTAGGGTTTACAACAAGAAACAACAAAAAGGATCTAGATAGAGAGAAGTCTAAACTACTTTAAATCTTATCTCCAGAGCAACATGTCCAAGTGCTAGGTCCATGCCCAAATCTATGTTCTCTTGATTGAACTCAACAACTTTTCCTAACATGGGTGGTTGGAAGAGCACCCAACAAAAGGGAAAGGAAACAAGGTATGTGTCAAAATATTGAACAAGTACAAAAGATTAAAATTACATTGAAGCATAAATATATGGATTTATCACATGATGAGAGGGAAAATAGGATAAGGCATATAAAAAAATAGATTCTTGCCAAAAACCAACAAATAATAATTAATTGCATGAATGATCAATATTGGACTACATTAACTAAGTAGGGTTGAGACACCTATCGAACCTCAACCTATAAGTGAGGTGAGAATTAATACATTCCCAGTCACCTACACATATTTTTATAAGGGGGAGAATAAGACGTTCCCCAGGGTGAATTAACACATGCCCTAGTATGGGTTGTTGTATATAAGTACCACTACTATAGCTAAATAGTCAAATAAACCATCATGCATAAGAAGTAGTAAATTAGCAAGATAAATAGTCATATAATTGCAATATGGTAGTGGGATTCCAAGACCCATGAAATAAAACATCAATACTAATTTTGAGGCAAGTACATTGAAAGACTCATGAGTAGAGGAAGTCGGGTTCAATAAAGCCTCATTAGGGAAAGTAAGGTTGTTTCATAGGCATCCCAACTAAAGAGTTTGATATGCACATACATCTCATATGATTTCAACTACCAACTTTTGTCACTTTATTGAGTTCAAGACCAACTTCTCCTGCCAATGTATAACCATGTATTAGGGTATGTTATATGCATTAATGTGAAGAAAACCCCTATTTTTTACTTTTTGCACAAAACTTCAATTTACACTCTGAAAACATCACCATTGATCTAGTTAGGTTCTTATAAACTAAGAAAACATCTAATTTTGCATATTTTGGTGTTATGAAGGTTAAAGTGTATTTTTGATGATTTTTTGGTATTTAATTCATTTTCGAAAAATTCTTTTTGAAAAAACTCCAAACAAAATCTTAGAAGTATTATTTTTATAAAGAGCACATTTTTTGGAGTTTAAAAAATATTTTCTTTTTATTTTTGGACAAGGGAAAAAATAGGTATGAATTTTTCAAAAATAACCAATAGGAAATTGCCACATCATCAAACTGATCGAGATAAGCAAAGAGAGAGAGAGAGAGAGAGAACATCATTCAACCAAGATTAGGGTTTGGGGTTTCAAAGGTAACCAAACTAGATCTTCTACATAAGGTATAACAGCAAGAAACCAAAACCCTAGAAGAACATGGTAAATAAAGATGGAGATAAACGATTTTAAACATAGAAGCATGAGTTTTAAGCATGTAGCAAGCAATATATGAGAAGGGTATTAGAAAACTCACCTCTAGGGAAGGTGGACAGGTCCAATTAGTAACGTTCCCAATCTTAGAGAGCTTGGTTTCTCCAACAAAGCTCCTATCTCGAGCAAGAAGCACCTTCTCCACTTTAGAGGTGAAAAACCCTAACAAAAGAACATGGTGATGGGGTATTTAAGGGCTGTAGGTAGGCTTTCAAGAAACCAAAACCCTAGAAGAACATGGTAAATAAAGATGGAGATAAACGATTTTAAACATAGAAGCATGAGTTTTAAGCATGTAGCAAGCAATATATGAGAAGGGTATTAGAAAACTCGCCTCTAGGGAAGGTGGATAGGTCCAATTAGTAACGTTCCCAATCTTAGAGAGCTTGGTTTCTCCAACAAATCTCCTATCTCAAGCAAGAATCACCTTATCCACTTTAGAGGTGAAAAACCCTAACAAAAGAACATGGAGATGGGGTGTTTAAGGGCTCTAGGTAGGCTTTCACCATGGAAGACCAGGGTTCCAACCTGTAGGAAGGTGGAAAGAAGACTAACAACATGAAAATAGGGAAGTAAAGGAGGATACTTACTAGTTTTAGTGGAAATCACCAAGGAGGAGCTTAAGAAATCCTAGATAGAGAAATTTGGAACCCTGGGAGCCTTCTTCACCAAGGTAGGCACCTTATTTGACCTTGGGACATCACCTTTGTGGACGAATAGAGTAGGAATGATTCTCTAAGATGGAGGAAAGAAAAGGAGAGCAATAGTTTTCAAATTGGGAGTCTGTAAGGGGTAGATATGGCTATATAAAGAAAGAGGTCAAGTATGAGGTGTCTATTAGAATTTCCATGTGTCATGTATAAGGGTGTCGATGGACATGCAATTCTTTATGGATAAGGAAGAAGTCAAGCATGAGGTTTCAAGTTAATTTTCATGTGTCTAATGTTAAGGGTTCCCATGGACATGCAAGCCTTTATGGATAAGGAAGAAGTCAAGCATGAGGTGTCCATGGAGCTTTCCATGTGTCCTTAGCCTAGGGCTTCATGGCTATGCAAGAGGAAAGATCATAAAGACTTCTTGTATATCAAATGTCAGTTCTAAAAGACCACGGATACTTCTAGTCCATCTTCACCGTCCTCCAATCAAAGAAATAACCCCATTGGTTGATAGATTATAAAGATAAGCTCATTTATAAAGAGGGTAATCCCTAAAATACCCTTGGAGAGAAACACCTTCAAACCTAGGTTCAACTAAGTGCCCCATGGTTCAAAATCTCGATAATGGTAAGGGAATATCTAAGGATTATAATTCATGTGATAATTTGCAAATAAAACCTACCAATTGGGTAAATTGCATAAAAGTCCAAAATGTGCATATAATTGCATAACTTGCACAAAGCATTAAAATAGGACCAAACTTGAAACTTAATCTTTTCTCATGATTTAAAACACCTCATAAGGTTATATTAAGGTTTATAGTACTAAATTATGATAATTAAGCTTGTTCAATATATTAAGTAAGGTTTGGGGCCTTTCACTTCTAACATGGATTTATTTACCATTGTTTAAGCGATGATTTTATTTTTTAGATCCTTAAACAAGATTTCACTGAGGTATTTGTACATAAACCCTTCCATTGGTATAATTATTGAGCAAATATTCACTAAACCACTATAAATTTTACAATTTAAGCATCAATGCCAAAAATGATAGAAATGATAGGAAAATATTGGGAAAGGGCCAAAAAGGGAATATGTCAAAGTTTCAGTATGTTACAACACTCCACCCCTTAAAGAGGATTTCATCATCGAAATCTAAAGCAAAGTGAGAAGGGTGAGTGTGCAACATCTCACCACTAAACTCCCAGGTTGAATCCATTAAACTTCCACCAAAACTTTTACTAACTTAAAGTCCTTAGTTTTCAACTTCTTAACTTGGGAGTTCAGAATCTTCTCAAGCAACTCCACATAGGTCAGGTTCTCATGGATCACATAAAGGTTCCACTTTTATGATTTCTTTTTAAATTTTTTTACTTATTAGAATTATATTCATTAGGATATCGCATTATCATTATTATTCTTTTAATTGTGTTATGTCATATTTACTTTGTTTCTAAAAGCGTTATATCTCATTATTATGAACAAACCCAATATTTTTCTTATTTATCTCAATAGTAATTTTAGCACAACTAGGTTCTACTAAATTATCTTAATATGTTTTATTGTATCTGACCATTATCTTTAATAATTTGGATTTAGACTCTGTTATCAATTATATCAATTATTTTGTATGAAATTGGACACTTAATTACTTATATGTATATTAGACACTGTCACTTTACTGTTCTTGATCACATTAATGTCATCATTAATCATTATCTCATATTTATTCACTTCTTATTAATTATTATGAGCAATTGTGTGAATCAATTACTTCTTATCCGTATTGAAGTCATTATATATATTTTAATAATCAAGGTGGGACATATTACATATTAATGATTTGATTCACATACTAAGTCATTAGGTGATTAATTAGGTGTGTATTAGAGAACAAGGTGATATGCATTTCATATTGATGACCTGATTAATCTATGATTTATGTGTATTAAAGTATGTTATCTGATCATGACACCTAGTGACACTAATGTATCATGAATGCCATTAAGGATGTATTGGTTAAGGTTATATTATTACAACTTAGGTTTTAGGTTAAAATGATCATTATTCTTCACCTATACCTTCTTAGGATGCATTAAGTCCAAGGTTAGATTACAATTATATTGTCCATCATATCATTAGGGTTTATTGGTTTATGACATGGTCAACATCATGCTTATCCACTATTAGTATTAAAATGTGAGTTACTCTTATTATGTGCATTAGATATTCATTAGGGTTCAAACATATAAACAATTCATTAGATGATTGTTATATGTTCTTTTGGATACCATGAAACATGTGGTTACAACTATAACTTGTTTGGTCAAAACTAAGGATTCAAGCACACTAACTTCCTAATTAGGGATTTAGGGTTTCTAAAGTTAGAGTAGCTAGATTTCAGTGATGATCTTTATATGTTCTTTTGGATACCAAGAAACATGTGGTTACAACTATAACTTGTTTGGTCAAAACTAAGGATTCAATCACACTAACTTCCTAATTAGGGATTTAGGGTTTCTAAAGTCAGAGTAGCTATATTTTAGTATGTTACATGACTCCATCCCCTTGGAAAGGATTTCAACCTCAAAATCTAACTACCCAAACATCATCAAACCAACTACTCTCCACCCCTTAAAAGGTTTGACCTACCAAGACAAACTAATCTTGAGGTAAAAGGGTGAGTCTAACTAGACCATATACAAGATCTATCATGCTTCACTACACACTCTGATTGATTACTAAACACCAACTTCTAAGTCTAGGCTCTTAGGAATAACTATCCAAACATGTGGTTCTATGGGTCATAAGCAAACTGTATTGGGTTACCATCCTCAAACAAGTCATTACACCTGGGAGACTAGTTCAACATATTAGGGTCCCTAAATATAAATCATATAGACGTCTAAGGCTACTTTTTCCTAAAAGTATGCTATTTTGGATAGTTCATATCAGCTCTGGCCAGGCCGATATCATATGGATTTGGGAGTCCTCATAAACCAAGCTAGTGGTGTGGAAGAAAATATTTTCATCCCCTGAACTCTGATCCTTTCTAGACACCTTTGCTTTCAACTTCATGTCCTAGTAGCTGCCTAAAGGCCAAGCTAAACAACCTCAAGTTACTATGGTTACTTATGTATCTTTTAGTTGTAAGTATTTTAGGGATCTATTCATCATTATTCTAATGTGAAACTCTAGGATCCTAAAGAAACCCTTCATAATCTATTGATCAACTCAAGGGCAAAAATGTCACTTAAAGGTAAGGCAAGTATTCTAACTAGGGAGACAAAATTGAAATAGTCATATTCTGACTACCATGGGCTCTGATACCATGTTGTAAGGAGGGGGTATCACCCCTTACTAAAATTTTGAAGAATTAACATCCATTCCAAACACACTTAAAGGTATGGTGGAATAGGTATAAATTTTCCAAATTTATTATAATGGTATGAAAAACACCAAAGTGTAGCAGTGGAATAAAAATAACTGACTATATTCAACTTTCATAAAAGATTACATAAGTACATCAAAATCTCCCATTAGGGTTTACATCAAGATACAACAAAACAGATTTAAATAGCGAGAAGTCTAAACTAATTCAAATCTTGTCTAAGGAGCAACATCTCCAAGTGCTAGGTCCATGCTCAAAGCTATGTTATCCTGATTCAACTCAACAACTTGTCCTAACCTGGGTGGTTGGGAGAGCACCCAACAAAAGGGAAAGGAAACAAGGTATGTGCCAAAATATTGAATAAGTACAAAACATAATGATAACATTGAAGTATAAATATATGGATTCATAACATGATAAGAGGTCCAAGAGGATGAGAAATATAAGAAAATAGATTCTTGCCAAAAACCAACAAATAATAATGTATTGCATGAATGATCAATATTGGACAACATTAACTAAATAGGGTTGAGGCACCTACCAGACCTCAACCTATAGGTGAAGGGAGAATTAATACATTCCCAATCACCTACACATATTTTTATAAGGGGGAAATAAGATGTTCCCCATGGCAAATTAACACATGCCCTACTATGGGTGGTTGTACATAAGTATCACTACTATATCTAAATAGTCAAATAAACCATCATGCATAAGAAGTAGTAAATTGGCAAGAGAAATAGTCATATAATTTCAATATGGTAGTGGCATTCCAAGACCCATGAAATAAAACATCTATACTAATTTTGAGGCAACTACATCAAAAGATTCGTGAGTAGTGGAAACCGAGTTCAATAAAGCCTCATTAGGGAAAGTAATTTTGGTTCAAAAGTATCCCAACTAAAGGGTTAGATATGCACACACCTCTCATAAAATTTCAACTACCAACTTTCATCACTTTATTGAGTCCAAGACCAACTTCTCCTATTCCAATGTATAACCATGTATTACGATATGTTATATGCATTAATGTAAAGAAAGCCCCTATTTTTTACTTTTTGCACAAAACTTCGATTTAGACTCTAAAAACATCACCATTGATCTAGTTAGGTTCTTTTAAATTAATAAAACATATAATTTTGCATATTTTGTAGATATGAAGGTTAAAGTGTATTTTTGGTGATTTTTAGGTATTAAATTCTTTTTCTAAAATCTCTTTTCGACAAAACTCCAGAAAACACCATAGAACTATTTTTTTAGAAAGAGAACATTTTTCAGAGTTCAAAACATATTTTCTTTTTATTTTTGTACAAGGGAATAAATAGTTATGAATTTCTCAAAACTGACCAATACGAAATTGCCACATGATCAAACCAATCGAGATAAGAGAAGAGAGATAGAGAGAGAGAAAAAAAACACCATTTGGCCCAAGATCAGGGTTTGGAGTTTCAAAGGTAACCAAACTAGATCTTCTAAATAAGGTAAAACATCAAGAAACCAAAACCCTAGAAGAACATGGTAAATAGAGATGGAGATCGCCGATTTTAAACATAGAAGCATGAGTTTTAAGCATGTAGCAAGCAATATATGAGAAGGGGATTAGAAGGTGGAAAGGTCTGATAAGTAAGGTTCCCGATCTTAGAGAGGCTGGTTTCTCCAACAAAACTCCTATCGCAAGCAAGAAGCACCTTCTCCACTTTAGAGGTGAAAAACCCTAACAAAAGAACATGGAGATGGGGTGTTTAAGGGCTCTAGGTGGGGTTTCACCATGGAAGACTAGGGTTCCAACCTGAATGAAGGTGGAAGGAAGACTAACAACATGAAAATTGGGAAGAAAAGGAGGATACTTTTTAATTTTGGTCGAAATCACCAAGGAGGAGCTTAAGGATTCCTAAATAGAGACATTCAGAACCCTAGGAGCCTTCTTCACTAAGGTAGGCCCCATCTTTTACCTTGGGACATCACCTTTGTGGCCAAATAGAGTAGGAATGATTCTCTAAGATAAAGGAAAGAAAAGGAGAGAGAGTATTCGAATTGGGAGTCTTTAAGGGGTACATATGGCTACATAAAGAATGACACTACAAAAAATATCGATTTTAATGAAGGACGATTGTGAGGGATGAGAGGCCATCAAAATAAATTTGTATTATTGAGGGATCTATCCTAACTAACAAGACTTTGTCCCTCAACCGTGTCCATAATAGAATACAAAGTTCTTTGTGACTTCCTTTCCTTCATAAATAAATTATAAATTGTAGTAGTCCCTCACAACAATTTTGGGGGGTTACCCTTCGTCATTTCCCTCCAAATCCCCCAATTGGTGAATAAATAATCATTTGGTACTCCGCGAGTCATAACCCTATTCCACGCCGCTGACTCCCCCGTCTCCCATGAGTCCCGATCTCCTATTCATCTCTGCAACCACTGCATTCATCTTCCACAATCATATGTTCCTCATGTGTCATCCGCAACAATCTTCAATCACTCAATCGTGTCTTCTCTCAACTATCACTGTCTTCATCTAAGGCAATTGCATATGCAAACTACAGTCTCCCAAGATAGTGAATGACCAGTGATAATCCTAGTCCCTCGATGATCACCGATCCTCTTATCCTACAGTCCTGTGCCATCTGCAGTGGTAAGGCAAGTGTCCTACCCCTCGTCGCATATTATTTTGTAGTCTTGAGAATGTCATCTCCATATCAGCTTGGTCTATGCCCTACCATATTACCCATGCATGCATCTCCTTCTCCAACTATATTAGATTTCCCTTTTTTTCAACTCAATGAAGCATATGAATGTTCACACTGTCAATATTAGATTTCCATTTGTAGCAACTTTAACCAATGGCTTTAGTAAAGACAACTTCACATGTATGCGTATCTTTCTATAATAGTTTTTCTCTTTCTTTAAATCCTTTTATCGATCTAGATTGCATACAGTCCCCACCAACCACTCTTAACATATTCTTTTTAGTTGGTTATCATCTAATGAGTTGATTCTCTTTGTAAATTGATTTCCATTTTTATCAACCTTATCCAATCGAGAACCAGTTTCTTTTTCACAAAAAATCAATTCATCATTCTACTTTCCAAATAGGAAACTAAAGAATCAGTTCCTCACTATTATTTATGAAGTGTCTTTGTGATTTTATATTCATGTAGTGTGATGATTATAAACCATGATTATGTGTAATTTTTTCTTATTGAAGTAGTAGAGTGTGTGTATGTCTCTCCCTAAATGCATATGATTCCATGAATCATCTTTAACTATTAGTCCAGTGAGAATGAAGCTTGGAGAGGGGGCAAATATTCATTTATGTAGGGAACTAAGAATGTATTGAATATTGTTTGATTGGACTACAAGTTCAATCTATTGATGATTGCTTAACTAATGATGTGTCTTGGATGACAAGTAACATTCCTAGATCTTTTGTTGATAGTACCAATCAACAAAAGACATGATGGAACTTTTAGAGCGATCTTTTTATTTATTAGAATTGTTTTCAATATGTATATTAGCACTACATTATTTGTTTCATGGTTTTCTTGCATGTATTTATTATAATAAAATTTGGAGTACATCATATGTTTCATAGTTTACTTGTATGTATAGCATGAAAGTTAGTGGATTAATTAATTTTCTAGTTTTTCTTATTTTTCTCAAAGATGTAATGGCATAACGGTAGTACTATATGTTAAAATTATTTCTTGTTGTAATTACCTGGACATGTTTTCTAGCCAACAAATTTCAAGTGGCATCGGCTTAGGCATTCTTCTTAGACAAAGAAATTGAAGTGGGGCTACATTTAATATGTTGCACATGTAAGGTAATCAAGCTAGACCTACTACACATATGTTTCAAATGTAAGGTGTTGAAATTGGATCATTTAGAGGCATACTTCCATGCAAAGTGCTACAAATGGACACCTACCACCCTTTCATCCACAAGTACCTCATAACAATTATAGACTAATTTGGATGTTGATAATTAAATACAAAGATTGACATATAATTGTAATTTTCTTAAAGGCTATTATTAAAATTTGGTGCCCTCCTTTTGATAAAAACCCACAAAGTCACCCTTAAATGTAGAACACACAAACCACACTATCCTCATCGTCCTGCATACCAAGATTTCACCATTCAAATGAGGTATTCAATATTATTTGAACAATGCTCTTTCCAATACCAGCTTTTCATATATTGTGTTTTTGTCTACCATGTATATGCATATCTCTATTTCATTGTAATTTTACTTGCACGTGACTTGAATACTCATTAGACTAGAGCATACTGCATGAGATATATGTAAGATCAATATCACATATTAACTCACATGTGTATGGACATACTTTTTATGCCTCGCTAATCAAGAGGCAATGGATATCATACTCAAGTAGGAGGGACAAATCCCATCTATATCACTCACGGTCAATCCCCATGTGTCAAAGTCACCCAATTATCACCTTTATAGAAACCCATGTTTCAGGATTGTGTTTGATGATGTCAAAGCATATATTACTCAATGAGAATGTATATATGTACTCTTAACATTCGTATCATTTCATTTCTTCCATGTCACATACCTGAAGACATACGTCATTAAGTAATATCATTCTCTCAACTTTTATAGTGTTACATCATTATCTCATAACTAAATGAAACATAACAAATTGGAATCTTGACTTTTATTAATAATCAAATCATTTCCAATTGATACCATTACAATCATCACATGATTGGCTCTCTGGGCATACATACCAATAGTATCTAGCCTTGTAATGATGATTTCTCCATCCTACTTGTGTGATCCTAACCATGTTGGTGAATGAATGTCATAGCTTGTGAATTCTATGATGGTAATCATATGATACAAAGTGATGACTACAGGCCTTGATAAGGCATGTGGATTTGATGGGTCTTATGACCTGGTAGGGGCCTAATGCCAAGTGTAGGGTGTTATCCTCTAGTGATGTGATGAAGGATCGATATACCATGATAGTGAAATTGTGGTGATAGCCTTTTATGGTTGTGTGACATATCGATAGCCTCGAATGGTAGTTATATCAAGTGATTGTGTGACAAGTTTGCATCTTATATGTTTTATATCTTATGGAGTTGTATCATTACCTTATTTTTGTAGACTTTGTTTAAGGGTTTGTACGTTGTAACTTGATTGATGCTAAAAGATACCCAATTATCTTAACTAATCAATTTATACGTTAATCATGTAGTTGCCTTATACCATATATAAATCTTTAGTGTCACTACTTGCTGGATGGTGAAACAAGTTCTCCTATGTGGAATATGGAGTGCATATTTTTGAATATGTGGGGGGTACAAGTTGAATATCTCCTTGTGTCCACAATTATAGTGTGGATAGGATGATTGTGGTCATGCCTTGTCCTTCATTGAGATGGCCATGCGTGAGATTCTCTCCTATTGTGATATGTGATAAGAAGCCGTATAACTACATTGATTGCCTCTTTTTAGATGGACATGTGTGAGCCTATTCTCTAGCGTTGTTCCATGTACCAAGGTGGGCTAGGCGTTTATCAATTTGACTATTTGTCACTATTTGTAGTTGAGTGTTTTGCCTCTGGGGTGTTTTTGTCTCATACTGACCAAGGTTGTTGGTGAGATCATGAATTTCAGCTCTTCCATAGATCTTGTATGGCACTGATTCTGACTTTGTAGTGGTCGGCTAGATTGGATTGGTACGTCTAAAATCCCTAGGGCATAATGAAAGACATAGTGTAGCCGTGTAATATATTTTCTTAGGGTTAAACACATGTCACATTGGATGACTCTTTGCCTTATTTTTGTATTGATTTCTTGAATTATAAAGAGACAAGTGAAATCAATTGATATACATGTTCTTGATTTTCCTTCTTAAGATATAAATATTTCTACTGCTCAGTGGTAATTGCCTAATTTTATTAACATGTATTATCGGTTTAATACATATCTTTTAGCTAAATCTGCTCAATAGGATAACAATGATTGCATATTTTCTTTAATCTATTTGTGCTTATAGTAGACGTTGGTGGAGATTTGTATCTCTCACTTGGATGCTTGGTCTCACCCTGTGGGTTTCCACATCATTTAGGTGGTCGTGCACTAATAGGTAGATTCATGTTGTTGAGGCTGAGAAGTAAGAGGAGCCGTATATGTGTAAAGGTTGGAAAAGTTTCTCATGTTTTGTAGTAGAGTTGTATGTGTCATTCTTGTACTCTCATGTCCTTGGGGAGGTTTTTGTGGTTTTGTATATTGAGACGATGTTTTGTCAGTATGTCGTTGTTTTATGTATATGGCATGCATGTATATGAACATGTTATCAAATGTAACAGGTTGTGGCCGGTGAGCTAGTGAATAGTATCATGTAATAATCTTTTAGCATAAGCTATATGACATGTGGCTTTTGTGGAGCCAGATGTGATATGTTTCCACTTGAGGTGGATGTCTGATATTGCTTTTAATTTTCCCTATTTATGGTAATCTGGTTGTAAGTGATAATTCCACGCTTTGTTTAAGTAATCTCACTTAGTGTGGAGTTCAAGTGTAAACCATAAAGGATTTGATTAATACTTGTAAAGTCAAGCTTCCAATTCATTATGTTTCACTTAGTTATGAGATAATGAGGAAATATAATGAATGTCTAAAGAATAAAAATACTCAATGATGCATATCTTCAAGAACGTGACTTGGAAGGATGAGATCATATACATGCTAAGAGTATGTACATTCTTATTATGTCCCTAGTCAGTTGTTATTGTGGAAGGCAGATAAACACCAGTAACACATAAGACTAGAGTGTGGGTTGGTTGATGATAGAATCTCAATAGTCATGATATGGAAATATCAAATGAGGCACAGAGATACATGTTAGAGAACAATGTATCAAACATACCCACCTTGAGAGTGACACATGAAACCATCATTGGTTATCATAGTCATCTCTCCTAGTGAAGGTGATAGTTGTGATTCTTAGACCTGAAATAACTACACTCATCACATGTCATTGGGTATGCTTTGACATCATCAAATGTAGTCCTGAAACATGGATTGTTATTAAGGTGATGATTGGGTGAGTTTGACACATGAGGAAAGACTGTGAATGATAGATATGGGATTTGCACCTCGTACTGGAGTATGATATCCTAGCCACTTGATAAGCATGACTGAGAAAGGAATGCACATGTACATGTGAATCAATATATGATATTGAGGTCACATGATCTCAGTCAGTCTGCTTTTGCTTAAAGAAACATGGATTGAAAGTTCATAGGATGATGATTCCATGCCTCGAGTTCATCCTAGTTATCATAAACAAAGGAATTATACAATCATTGCAACGCCTTACACAGATTGTAGGTTGAAGTTGTTCTTAAACTTCCCAGTCACTTGGGTAGCACTGATGTGAGACTAGGCACCACTCTCAGCTTGTGATGTCATGTTAGTTATGAACATTCACTGCCAATGTGATATGTGACCTATAGGGTCAAACATATTAGAACTCTTCTAGAAGAGGAATTTATCTTGAAATATGATTGGATTGATTACTAAATAGTTAAGGTATTTAATTCACACAACAAATCAACAGATTGGCTTATTGAACTGTCAAATGACCATATTAAGTGTTGAGATGTTCGTTTGGGAAACCAGACGACCGTCTCAAGTGTTAAGATAGTTGTTTGGGTGGTCAGGCTAATCAAAGTTTGATTTGGTTAATTTCTACACAAATTGATTTGTGAACCGATCGGTTCATTCTAATGAATCGATTGTCTCAACTCAGGTTCACCAGACTGCCATCTGGGTGAATGAGACAGGCACCTCACAAGGGTAATACATCTTGGGTGGTGGCAAATGAAGGTTCTAAGGCCTAGTTTGGGACAGAAATTTCTAAATGCGGTATTGTTGTATGGGCAGCAGCTGAAGTATAGTAACTAACTGGTGTTCACAAATACAGCAGCGTTCCAATTTAATATATATACATGGTATTTGTAAAACACGTCAAAATCGGCAGGCTTTTTAACCACCGCGTTTCTGTCGCCTCCGGGCTCCCCGGACGAGCTGGTGAACTGAAACCCGCTGCGACAACAGCAGTTAACAAGGAACGGCCCCCTAGTTTCTGTAGAAAATACCGGTAATTTAAATGATGGGGGCCGAACGGACCCTAAATGTTTTTTGAACTTGTTCGATTGCACAATACTTGTGGTGTAAGAAATTAGTATGTAATTTTAATTGGAATTGAATTGCCAAATTTGTATGTGTTAGGGAAACTGCCAAATAGTCATTTTGCAGTGCGAGATGACTGTATCGTGTGACCAGATGATGGTTTAGGTCACTAGACAATTGTTTTGGTGTTAGCAGGTTGAAAAAATTCAAGATCTCCAGGTCCCTTTCGATCCTGAACAATCCCATACAGACTGAGAACCATGACCCTAACCCCGTCTATAAATAGAGGGGTACTGGGGGATTCCCAGAACACAACAACATGAACTGAGAATTAGTTGCTTTGATAATTGTTGTTCTCTATGGTTGTGGTAACTGAGAGAGCTCAAGAAAGTCCTACCAACAAGGGATGGATATCAAGGGAAACAACAATTAAGATCATTGTTGTGGGAGAACAAGTTGGGGACTAGTACATCAATGAGAGGGATAACTCATTCTTGTCTGTTCTAGTTGAACAACATGAGTTGTAGTTGGTCCATGTGGGCTACTCTATAGGTAGGAGTCTTTTGTCTATTTGTCAAAGAGAAAAGTTAGTCTGTATTCTGTGGTGAGACAAAAGGAGGTTCTATAGAAGATGTTCTGTTCGGTTCCTATGGTGAAGACCTGGAGTTGCACAACCACTGACCAAGAGCAACTAGTTGACAGTTGCATTGAAGTGAGTTGTTGTCATTGGAATTTCTCTAGGACCAAGTATAACTTGCTAAACATCCTTCCTATTTCATAGTAGTTGACGCGATCTTGTTATTATGGGAATACATATAGTTAAAATTTTGTTTCCACTACTATACTTTGTGCATGTATTCCCAACAGTGGTATCGGAGACATGTCAATTTCTTATGATTTAGGATAATCGATATGATCAGATTTTGGTTTAATCATTTATTTATTGCATATGATGTGAATATTTTAACTGTCTCATATGAATATTCGATCAAAGACCACATAATCCCAAAATTATATATATATATATATATATATATATATATGCAATTTACATGTGTCACCCTAAAAGTGTTTTGATGGTGGATGTGTAGTGTGGTTATGGCCAATACCCTATATTTGTGTGTGGTTGGATGGTTTGGTTTCTCTTATTTATCTCAATTTGGGTATTGATACTCTACCTCTTTCTTCCCAATGTAAAGTTAGTTATTTCCTACATTTGTTCCCCTTGAATGTAACTCAAAGTTTTATTTACAATGTAATAGTTTAATAGCAATAGGATAAATTTTTTTCTTGAAATGGCAAGGAAGATGATCATCGTTGGATGATATGACTAGTTCATTTGACGAGCCAACTATCTGGAGAACCATGGAGGACAGAACAATGGATCCAGACAACCGCCTGGTGGACCCAACCGACTGTTTGAAAGGAGTCCTAATATCAGATGGATTGGAGGCCATATGACCGTCCATGAGGGTCGGATGATATGACTAGTTCATTTGACGAGCCAACTATATGGAGGACCATGGAGGACAGAATAATGGAGCCAGACAACCACCTGGTGGACCCAACCGACTGTATGAAAGGAGTCCTAACATCAGATGGATTAGAGGCCATATGACCGTCCATGAGGACCAACCAACCGGCTAAGAGGTGAGACGACCAATTCAAGGGTTGAACCAATCTACTCATATTAGTAAGCACATGTCTACACCAACAACATGTTCATACATGTGATGTGATGATTGACCTATGTGGTAGTAATTCCTTGTGGCTTCAAGGAATTACAAGTAGACATGGCCACAACCATCACTTTTTGTTTAATATTACATGTTTATGTCGTGAGATGTAGCATGTATATGATACATACTATATATATGGTGATTGGATACAATATATGTATATATATATGATATATACATAAAATCCTTGAAACCAAACATATTAAGTCTAATATGCTTTCCAATAGTGGCACATGTGAAAATCTTAATCAACCAAGCATAGATTTGCACAAATCATGGTTAACTATCTATCTCATGGAAGTGTGATGGTAGATATGTAGATTTGCACAAAGCATGATGCATAACTATCATGTTGGCTATTGGGTCAGGCTTAACTGGTGACTTGGAGAGGCCAAGCCCAGATGCATGCAGATGATCATGGAAAGTAGTTGCACATATCATCTATCTAATAGTTGCATATGATGCAATTGGCATGATTGCCTACCTAAATAATCAAGTTGTGGGCGATCGGCAAAAGCCGACTCATGATTAGACAAAATATGGATCTTGGCTCATTTATACTTGAGGGTTATCAATTTGAACAAAGTAATGAGAATGATAATGAATTAAAGACCTAGTTATTATCGCCCAAATTTAATCAAATCAAATCAAATAAAAAATGAGTTTTTGACAAAATTGTAAAATTGTAGAATCAAATGGCAAAGAACAATAATCACTTTCTCTGTGATCGTTCCTTGAGAAGGACAAACTAACTGGGAACAACTTCTAATATTGGTGTAGGATGTTGAGAAGCGTTCTCACACATTAGTGCAAGCTCTATGTCCTGGAAATGTCAAAACCAGAGGAACCACCTCAAAATGCACCAAGGGATGCTTACAAGAAGCATACTGAAGAATTCATGGATGTTAAGTGTTTGATGCTATGCTCCATGAGCTATGAGTTGCAGAGGAAGAATGAGAATATGGGTGTGATTGTGATGGTCACACACCTCAAAAAAGTGTACCAAGATCACGCAAGACAAGAGAGATATGATGTCTCCAAGGTGTTTCTTAAATGTAGCATGGCAGAAGGAGATCTAGTAGGTACTAATGTACTCAAGCTTTTTGGGTATGTGGAGAACCTAGTTAGGCTTGGATTCCCTTTGGGTCAAGAGTTGGCAACTAATGTGATTTTGCAGTCCTTGCCAAACACACATAGTCAGTTTGTCATGAACTACAACATGAATGACTTTGACAAATTGTAGACAAAGTTGTTGGGCATGTTGAGAACAACTGAGACACAAATCAAGAAAGACAAGCCCAAGTCTATGATGATGATCAACAAGACAAAGTGGAAGTCAAAATTAAAAGGCTAAGCTAAAGTGTTCTAAATCTAGCCAGGATCCCAAGTCTTCAGATATCAAAGCAAAACATGGTGTGAAGAAAGCAAGAGGTGATTGTCACCATTTTCACCAGCCTAGACACTGGAAAAAAAAATTGCCCACTGTGGTTAGAGGAATTAAAGAAGAAGAAGAAGGAAAGAATGGATTTCTCCACTTTAGGTATAAACATTATAAGATAAATTTGATTACTTCTTCCATCTGGTATGTGATACCAAACAAAGATATGACATACTGATGTGTAGGATATGATAAGAAGTAATGCCTTCATGGAAGGATAAATATGGACATGGTGGTGCAAGAGTTGTGGAAGCCATAGTCTATATTTAATTTTATCTATGCCTAATGGGCATGTAATATAGTTACTAGAACTGCTATTTCATTATGCCATCAAATAGAAACATTTTACTTTACAATGTCTTGTATGACAAGGATTATATATCAATATAGTGAGATATTAATGTTTCTATTTCAAAAGATATAAACGTGCATGACAATGCCCAAATATCTAAATGGTCTTTGTAAAAAAGATATTTAGATGAGTGTTTATAATTTTAACACCAAAGGTATAATTGATAACTCAAGATTATCACTAGCATAAGTCATCTTGCACGTACATATAAGAGACGCATCTAGATTCCCTTGGTTATTGAACCTAAGGAAACATGCAAAGTCTTATTTATTCAAAATGTGACGTGTTATCCTTCACTAAATATAGTGGGAGGATAAGCTTTCCCTTAGACCTCATACATGTGATGGATGAAGATCTTATGAAAAGAATGCTATAGATAATTAATTATACTTCACATCATTTACTAGTAATATGATGATATGAACCAAGTAAAACTAGAAATACAAATCTCTTGAAGTGTTCGAGGAGATTATAAATGAAGTATAATTTTGATGAAAATATTAAGAAACTTTGATGAGATCAAATGTTGAAATACTTTACATCAATATCTTGAGTACTTTCAAAGAAAGAACATTGATAATGTATCACAAGTCAAATCCCTTTGAACATGATGATGTGTCAGAGTGAAGGAATTATACCATGATGAGTCATGATATAATTATTAATTAATCTAATCTTCTTATCCACATAAATATAAAGCTATCACTAAAATATGTACCATCTAAATGGTTTATAAGACATCATATATGATATGATTTGGTAATGTCCCAATATATGTATAAAGGGATTGAAACCTACATTGACAAAGTAGTTACTTGAAAAGTTTTATCTATAAACATAATTGTTGGATGTTACTATATATCCCAATCCAATAAGAAAAATGTTCTGTTGATAGGATAACTGAGTTCCTAAATAATTAGTGGGAGTAAAGGTAGAACTCGAAATGTTCAAAGTCAAAAAAGAGGTATAATGAGAACCATGAGAATCACAAGTTGTTGTGGATTTTGAGGTTCATCATGTAACACATAATAAAATAGTTCTAGTAGAACACATCTGAGATTGGAGGATTGTGAATCCAACAATTTAGATGGGTTGGTCATAAAAGGATGAGACAACTAGTCAACTAGAACTTATTTTTGAGTAATATGGGGTCTATGTAATCCAACACAGTAGGACCTTGGTAGCACCACCTAAAGGGTAATACCTAAAGGGTGCAATAAGATCTTGTGGCAAGGATCTACATGGACAACATAAAGGACAGATTGGTTGAATAGGTTTTTAAATCAGTTCCAGCTGTTTAACATGATAGAAATTCCTTTACCAATTGTCATGTTTGTGGTTGCAGTTAAAATATACTAAGAGATTTGGCATCTGAATATAGAAATTAGATTCCTTAAAAGGAATACATCATAGGATGTGTACATGACACAACCTAAAAGGCTTTATAACTCAAGAATGCAAATAAAGTCTATAAACTATAAAGTTCAATCTGGGATTGAAATAAGCAACTAAAAAATGGGATATTTTGTGTTGACAAGATAGTCATAGAGTTTGACTTGAATCAAGATAAAAGATGGAATCTATGATTACAAAAGATTTAGTAGGATCATATATGAATATTCCACATGTGATGAGGAATAACATCTCAATATTGTGAACATTGAGATCTGGCATGAAAAACCCTTCAACAATGAATGATAAAATGAAACATCTTATGAGATAAGGATCAAGACCTATGAGATAGTCATGAATGTTTTGTAATGGAACTTTGAGCACATACAATAACAATGTGTTGAAAGAGTTAAACATGAAAGGATTCAGTGAGAGAGAATCCAAATTAGTCTCTAATGAACTAGATGTTCCAATTCTTATGAAGAATGTAAATAGCATGATCAAGATGCCATAGGCTGTAGCAATGGACCTATCATGAATGCTATAAATGTACTTATCCCATATAATCTTGTATGTACTAGATATGACAAGATAATTAAAAAAATCCAATAAGGTCTATTGGAATATCATCCACTACTACTTGTGAAGTACTTAAGGATAGATCACTAGTCAATACGGATAGCAATAAAATGAAGAGTTGGATGTAAAGTATTACATCGATGCAAGCTTCCATAATGAAAAAATGATCACAAAATTCAAATATGTTTGATTTAGAAGGATAAATGTGTTAGTTGGAAGGGTTTCAAACCAATAGACATTAATTCTATTCTACAATACAAGCCGAGTATACTTGTGTTATGAACACAGAGTGATACCATATGGATCTAGAAGTTCAAATGATGAACTTATAGATGTTCCAACCATTGATGACTCAGTAGTGAGACTATGACAGCAATGGAGCTACTGGTTAGGCATGGAATATCAAATACCATATTTTGACAGTTTCATCTCAGAGTGAAGAGATAAGAAACATGCAATATACCAAATATATAGCAAAGTGTTGCTAGCCCACTGGATAAAGTACTTGCACAGTAGAAACATGGTGTACATGTTTGGATCCCTAAGAATGAGAGTCATGGGTGATTGGCTCTAAGTGCAAGTGGGAGTCTTTTGGTAAGGTATGCCCGTAGAGCCAATCATGTGATGATTGACATGGCATAAACCATAAAGAATTTGATTAATAATTATAAAGGAAAGCTTCCAATTCATTCTGTTTCACTTAGTTATGAGATAATGAGGAAATAATATCAATGTCTAAAGAATACAATACTCAGTGACGTATGTCTTCAAGTATGTGACTTGGAAGGATGACATCATACGAATGCTAAGAGTGTGTCCATTCAAATTATGTCCCTAGTCATTTGTTATTGTGGAAGGTAGATAGACACCAGTAACATATAAGACTAGAGTGTGGGTTGGTTGATGACTGAATGTCATTAGTCATGATATGGTAATATCAAACCAAGAACATATATACATGTTAGAGAACAGTGTATCAAATAGATCCACCTTGAGAGTGAAACATGGAAACCATCGTTGGTCGTCATAGTTATCTCTCATAGTGAAGGTGGTGGTTGTGATTCTTAGACCTAAAATCACTACACTCATCACATGTCATTGGGCATGCTTTGACATCATCAAATGCAGTCCTGAAACATGGGTCGTTATAAAGGTGATGATTGGGTGACTTTGACACATAGGGATAGAATGTTAGTAATAGATGTGGGAATTGCCCCTCCTATTGGAGAATGATCTCCTGGGCACCTGATAAGTGAGACTGAGAAATGCATGTGCATGCACATGTAAATCAATATATGATATTGAGGTCACAATCTCTCAGACAGTCTGCTCTTGGTTCAAGAAACATGGATTGCACATTGAGAGGATGATGATTACATGCCTTGAGTTCATCCTGGATATTAAGGACAAAGGAAATTTATAGTCACCACAACACCTTACACATATTGTAGGTTGAAGTTGTTCTCCAACTTTCCATTCATTTGGGTAGCACTGATATGCGACTAGGCTTCGCTCTCCACTTTTGATGTCATAAGTTAGTTATGGACATTCATTGCCAACATGATATAGGAATGTAGGGTCAAATACATAGGAACTCGTCTAGAAGAAGAGTTTATCTTGAATGGTGATTGGATTGATTACTAAAGTGTTTAGGTATTCAATTCATGCAGCAGATCAATGGATTGGCTAATTGAACTGCCAAAGAACCATCTCAAGTGTTGAGATCCCTATTTGGTAAGTCAGACAAGTGTCTCAAGTGTTGAGATGGATGTTTGGGTGGCCAGGATAATTGGAGTATGAATTGGCTAAGTTCTTCTAAAATTTAGTGAACGGACCAGTTCAATCTTTTAAACCAATTGACTCAACTCAGGTTCACCAGAAAATAATCTGGGTTAATGAGATGGGCGTCTCGCATGGGTGAGATGGCTTGATTGGGGCCGAATGAAGGTTTTGTATGTTTCTCGAACTTGTTCAATTGCACAATACTTATGGTGCAGAAATATATATATGTGATATTAATTGGAATTGAATTGCCAAATTTGGATGCTATTGGGAAATTGTCGAACGGTCGTTTGGTGGTGTGAGACAACCGTCTCATTTGACCAAATGACCATTTGGGTCACCAGATGACCATTTTAGTGTTTGTAGGTTGTGAAAATTCAAGATCTTTCTGTTCTTTCCACTCTTGCACAATCCCTTACAGACTAGGAACTTTGGCCCAAACCCTCGACAATAAATAGAAGGGTTGTAAGGAGGCGGGATCACCCCCGTACTAAAATTTTGAAGAATTAACATCCATTCTAAACACACTCAAAGGTATGTTGGAATAGGTGTACATTTTCCAAATTTATTATAATGGTATGAAAAAGACCAAAGTGTAGTAGTGGAGTTAAAATAACTGACTATATTCAACTTTCATAAAAGATTACACAAGTACATCAAAATCTCCCATTAGGGTTTACAAAAAGATACAACAAAAAGGATCTAGATAGAGAGAAGTCTAAACTAATTTAAATCTTGTCTCCAGAGCAACATGTCCAAGTGCTAGGTCCATGCCCAAAGCTATGTTCTCCTTATTGAACTCAATAGCTTTTCCTAACATGGGTGGTTGGAAGAGCACCCAGCAAAAGGGAAAGGAAACAAGGTATGTGTCAAAATATTTTTTTTTATATAAGAATGATAGAGATTAACTTTTATTCATCCCGTTCTCTATTACGGGCCTAATCAAATGTGGTTGAATGTTAACATCTTTAAGGATCCAGTCTGGCTTCCCAGAGGAGAAACTAAACTGGGAAAATGAATACATAGAATGTTTTACAAAAGCATCTTCCACATGATTATGCTTCCGGTTGATGAACCTAAGCTGGGTGTCTGGAAGTGGGAGGAGGGAGCGACAATACTCTCTTCTCAGTGGATGAAGTCTGCAGGCAGGTAAAGAGGCATGTTGTAGTAGATTAATGGCCGAGGATGAATTAGATAAGATGATAGGGGCATTCCACCCCTTGTCAATGCAGGTCCACATAGCATGGATGATGCCTTTGATTTCCTCCTCCAACACAAACATAGCAAATCCATGAAAGCCGGAACTTAGGAGACAAATACCATTACCGTCAGTAGCATGCACACCAATACCCATCTTGAAAGTATGTTGTTGAAATGTTGCATCGACAAAGACAAGTTGACGGTGCAACTCGGGACGAATGGTAGGACGTTCCTCAACAACTGAAGTGGGAGCACTACTCATGTGCATAGAAAGGATGTTCTTGGTTCTTTCTCGGATAAGAGAAACTAGAACAGTAGGAGGAAGGCGCTTTTCTCCATGTAGACGATCATTGTGCGCTTGCCATATGGAGAAACACCCGACACAACGCAATGTAACAACTTTAGTCGTGTCCTTGCCATGGATGATGTGATTTATCCAATCATCAGTAGCTAGTGTAAAGAAAGAGTGATCCATCTTAAGAAGCTACCATACTTCCAAGCTCATCAGACAGTCTCATAAACAGTGGGTCAAGGTATCCTATTCCTTCATATAGATTGGGCAGGTACCATCGTTGATAATGTGCCGACACGTCTTCTCCACACTAGTGAATAGGGAATGATGCTTAAAGAGCCAGATGAAAGTACGTTGTTTCAGCGGGAGCAGGAGCGACCATATAGCTTTCCAGTTGCCAGGAGATATTGGGGCGTGAAGTCCCTTTATCTAGGTGTATGTCGTATTGGCCGAAAGCTCACCTGTGGAATGCAGAGGCAAGGACCATGAATCTGATCCAGCATCCTCTCTGGGAACGCTGGTATCTCGATCATGGGCCATGATACTGGGGGAGATATTCCCAGATGAACTCCCAATCCCACGTACCTGAGGGTAGCGACATACATTGCACAGTGAGGTCTTTGATGTCTTCAGGCATGTGGGTGCTCGGGTCAATATCCATAATAGATTTGCCGAGTAACCATTTATCCCTCCATACATTGGTGCTGGAGCCAGAGTTTACGGTCTTGTGACATATAGCTTGAAGTTTAGAAAGATGACCCTTGATGAAAGACCATACTGAGGAGCTAGGCACCTTTGACATTATACCATGACACATATATTTGTTCTGCATGACCTCCACCCACTAGGATGGCGAGTTATTAAGGAACTGCCATGCATTCTTCAACATAAGTGCCAAGTTTTGATCTCTAGCAGCCTTGATCCCGAGTCCACCCATTGATTTGCTTCTTGTCAATTTGTCCCACGAGAGTAAGGATATTTTCTTTTGTTCACGACCACCCGACCAAATGAAATCCCGGATGTGTCTGTCAGTATCATCATAGAGCATTGCAGATAGCTTCACAGTCTGCATAGTGTATGATGGAATTGTTTGTAGCGAGCTCTTTGCTAGCGTGATGTGTCCTGTAAGAGAGAGGTGGGAGGCTGACCAGCTATCCATACGGCCTATGATGCATTGTAAAATATGGGCATGTGTTTGCTTATTCACCCTATGGTGCAGCACTGGGATGCCCAAGTAACAACCCAAATCGGTCGTTCTAGGAATACCAAGATGACGAAAGAAGGCTCGTTGCTCATATGTAGTTGTGTTGGCCGAGAAGAAGCAGCATAATTTTTCTTTTGAAACCATTTGACCAGAAAATAAGGAGAATTCTGTGAGGACCTTGTTAATAGTATAGGCTTGCATAGATGATACTTCAACCATGAGTAGTAAATCATCAGTGAACATCACATGAGAAAGTGACGGGCCAGCATTGGTGATCATAATTGGATTCCAAGTACCCCTCGATACCTCCGCTGAGATTTCTTGACTAAGGCATTCCATGCAAAGAACAAACAGGTATGGGCTGATAGGGTCGCCTTGTCGGACACCCTGCGTGGGTTTAATGGGTTCCATGGGTGCACCTTCCCACAGAATTGAGGTGTTGCCCTTGGAAATGATCTGCATAATCAGCTTGCAAAGGTTTCTAGGGAGGCCCATTTTGTTGAGGGTGTCCACAATAAAAGACCAGCTCATCTGATCAAACACTTTGGATAAGTCCAGCTTAATGGTAACCCACTTCTTTCTGCCATGTTTATTTCTCATTGAGTGGATAACTTCCTGCACAAGAATGATGTTATCACTGATCTGATAGCTAGGAATGAAGCTCGATTGATTCAAAGAGACCCAACCACTAAGTAAGGGCTTTAACCTTTCCACAATAATCTTTGACATAAGCTTGAAGCAACAATTGTTAAGAGAGATGGGCCGTAGACCACTGCAGCGTTGTGGACTAGCAACTTTAGGAATGAGGACCTGTAGGGAATCAACAATGTGTGGGTCAACCGTACTGGTGGTGAAGGCTTCTTACATTGTGGATACGAATGATCCCCTCACATGAGACCAATGGAATTGTACAAAGCCATTATGAATGCCATCTGGTCCCGTAGCTTTAGCCGGGGCCATAAGAAAAAGGACTTTTCTGGTCTCTTCTGCATCTGAAACTCGACTGAGAAGGTGTGCATTCTGGATGGCCCTGAACACACCGATGTAGCGTTCAATGGCACTGCTATCAGGAGGGGTATGAGTGGGTGTGCTTAAGAGATGCTTGAAGAAATCTCGCACGTGTTTCTTGATGTGTGCTGAGGAAGTGAGCCAGACTACGTCATCACCAGGTAGTGTTGAGTCTTGTTTTGTTGTCGTCGTGTTTTGACATATGCATGGAAAAACTTATTGTTGCCATCACCATATTGTAGCCAATTAATGTTGGATCTTTGTTTCCAGTCTGCCTCTTATTTAAGGAGGATAGCACTAAGTTGTTCCTGGAGCACGACACAATGTAGTTGGTTTAAAATAGAAAAAGATGACTAGGATTGTACTTGAAACTTGTCAATTTTGTGTAGAAGGTTGTTTTTGTGTTTGTACTGATTTTATCGGTGTTTAGTATCCCACTTGACCGCAGTAATCTTGAAAGTGGGAAGCACCTCCAAGAGGGGCCACGAGCCATCCCATGCGGGGAGTAGTTCCGACTTGAACTCAGGAATGGTGTCCCAACTCATCTTTGTCTTGAAATAATTGCCTCTTGCGGGGGGGCCTTTGTCCCGGCATAAGAATGGGGTTGTGATCACTGTGAAGGTGAGGTAGAACATTGATGTGCATGCCACCTTTAATGGAGAGCCAGTCTTCATTAGCAACAGTTCTGTCCAACTGTTCTATAAGGCAGCCTTTTCTAAATGCGAAGCGGTGGCTTGAGGACGCCATGTCTTTAAGGCCAGCAGTTGCTAGAAGAGTGTTGAATTTGAGTTTGGAGCGTCTGTCAAAGCCATTCCTACCCCGCTTTTCATAAATATCAAGAATAGTATTAA
Organism: Alisma plantago-aquatica; assembly: GCA_963693085.1. Classification (NCBI taxonomy): domain Eukaryota; kingdom Viridiplantae; phylum Streptophyta; class Magnoliopsida; order Alismatales; family Alismataceae; genus Alisma; species Alisma plantago-aquatica. The sequence goes on along the minus strand of OY856414.1, from coordinate 298,329,700 downwards.
TGTCACCTACGAGCGTCCAAGCTTCATTAATGTGGGCAACAATGCTCGTGAGTCGTTGCCACAATAGATCCCGTTTCTGTGGGTTGGGACTACCATAGACAAAAGTAAGTAGCCAAGAGTTTTTGATGCGACAGTGTACATACTAACGATGATTCTGTAGGATATCAATAGTACACTTGTGATTGTCCCAGAGGACCCATATGCCACTAGAAAAGACAAGTGTTTCAACTCTATGGGAAGAGGTATAGCCAAGCTTTTTGATGATATTACCAGCCTTGGTTCCACTACAACGTGGTTCAATGATAACGAGAATGTGGAGTTTATACCTCCTTTTGTATTCCTTGAGAAGAGTGAGTTTATCCTTGGATCCAGCTCCTTGGATATTCTAGCAAATAATGTTTGTCATTCAGATAACTTTAGGAAGTGAGAGGCGAGCAGGAATGCTCACTGGATGGCAGTGAGTAGGCGAGAACTAGCAGCTACCGCTTCCATGGCCTCATCTGGGCCAGGGTCATCTATGTTGAAGTTGAGAGCCTTCCTTGCATTGTTGTCATAGTCAACGCTTACCACCAGCTGAGCCAACTTCCCTTTCTTGCGCTCAAGCCTTAGGCTCACTGTTTGATAAATAACTCTTCTGTTATGGAGAATCACCCCACTACCGACACCATCTACTCCCACCGAGAAGCTAGGCTGAGTAGACAGCTGGATTATGGGATCAGTATCTTGGAAGTGGAACGATTCTACAATGGTGTTTTTGGTCCATCCCTTGCTCATTTCGTCGTCAATTAGGGTCACCACAGTGTTGTCGCCACACGTGCCTATCACTGTAGATGTCGACTTTGGGGCCAACGACGACTTACCACTATTTTGTTCCTCCTGTACCAGATGTTGCTTCCGTAATTTCTTCTTTTGCTTGTACGATGTCACTGTCTCCCAATCCCCTACTTTAGTGTCATTACACTGGCTGCTGACGGGAACTGTAGGCTGAGAGGTGGAGTTATCAGTGTGAGATGTAGTGGCAGAAACTTTCTTTGTCGCAACTGTCTGGGCCGATGGCTTCTTCCCCGCGGATGTTCTCCTTTCTGGAATCTTTGCATGGATCTCCACCGTATATGGTACCGAGATGGCTAGTGAGGCGCTAGTTGATGGTGATGGGTCGACATTGGGGAAACTTGGGATGAACCTGCAGTCCCCCTCATTGTGACCGAGCCTGCCACACTTCATGCAGAAGGTTGGTAGGTTTTCATATTCAAGTCTGTATTTTTCTCCATTGAGTAGTATGGCCGGTAGTAGAGGCTACGTAGTATCCACCTCCACAGAAATCCAGTCAAACTTTCCTTGATGCCCAGACTGGGTTGTAGTGTTGATTTTGATTGTTTCCCCAATCAAATCACCAATACTCGAGAGAAGCAGATTTTGAAATAGATGTATCGGTAAGTCGGGGATCCTAGCCCACACCACCAACCTGTGAGGTATCGAGTATGTAGGTCTGAAGTCCTTGGACCATGAATGCACCGAGAGGTAATAGTTGAATATCATCCACGGTCCACCCGTCAAAGCAAGAACGAAGTCATCGTTGTTAGCCAATTGAATTATGTAGTATCCTTTGTCAAGGTCAATTGCTCAGAACTTGTCTGTGAGTTGCCATAAGATTGGAATCCTATTCATGAGCGCATTGAAGTGGATAGTGGTGCCAATGACCTTGATCACAACAGTGAACTTCTAAGGTTCCAGCAACGGTGGCAACATTGTTGGGTTGATCGAGATGGCTGGAATCATGTCGTCCTTCACTACCCAGATGTCTGTGGCAGTTAGCAAATCTGGTGAGACATGTTAGAGGGCGGCAGGGGCTCTGGTCGAGTTCCCTGTCATCACTTCCTTATAGGACATGCTATTTTTCTACAATGTGGGTGGGTTAGAAACTGCCATAACCATGTCTTCTACTGATCCAGCGTCACCACTCACAGAGGAGAAGGGAGGCAGAACAACATCGCCTATGGTAGAACTCGCATGGAGATCCAATCGATCGGCAGAGGATGAGGGAGGCAGACCAGTGCCGCATGCAGGAGGACTCACATAGTGAGTGCCGCACCCAGTAGACCGGCCACCATGGCTTCCGTTGTGACTGGGAAACCCTATCATCGCCAGACTCGCGACAGAGATGAGCGCCGTTAAAACAAAATGTTGATTCAAAATATTGAACAAGTACAAAACATATTAATTACATTGAAGCATAAATATATGGATTCATCACATGATGAGAGGGACAATACGATAAGGCATATAAAAAAATAGATTCTTGCCAAAAACCAACAAATAATAATTAATAGCATGAATGATCAATATTGGACTACAGTAACTAAGTAGGGTTGAGGCACCTACCAGACCTCAACCTATAGGTGAGGGGAGAATTAATATATTCCCAGTCACCTACACATATTTTTATAAGGGGGAGAATAAGACATTCCCCAGGGTGAATTAACGCATGCCTTAGTATGGGTGGTTGTATATAAGTACCACTACTATAGCTAAATAGTCAAATAAACCATCATGCATAAGAAGTTGTAAATTGGCAAGATAAATAGTCATATAATTGCAATATGGTAGTGGGGTTCCAAGACCCATGAAATAAAACATCAATACTAATTTTGAGGCAAGTACATTGAAAGACTCATGAGTAGAGGAAACTAGGTTCAATAAAGCCTCATTAGGGAAAGTAAGGTTGGTTCACAAGTATCCCAACTAAAGGTTTAGATATGCACATACATCTCATATGATTTCAACTACCAACTTTTGTCAATTTATTGAGTCTAAGACCAACTTCTCCTGCCAATGTATAACCATGTATTAGGGTATGTTATATGCATTAATGTAAAGAAAACCCCTATTTTTGACTTTTTGCACAAAACTTCGACTTACACTCTGAAAACATCACCATTGATCTAGTTAGGTTCTTCTAAATTAAGAAAACATCTAATTTTGCATATTTTGGTGTTATGAAGGTTAAAGTGTATTTTTGATGATTTTTAGGTATTTAATTCATTTTCTAAAAATTATTTTTGAAAAAACTCCAAACAAAATCTTAGAAGTATTTTTTTAGAAAGAACACGTTTTTTGGAGTTTAAAAAATATTTTCTTTTTATTTTTGGACAAGGGAATAAATTGGTATGCATTTCTCAAAAATGACCAATAGGAAATTGCCACATCATCAAACCGTTCGAGATAAGAGAAGAAAGAGAGAGAGAGAACATCATTAAACCACGATTAGGGTTTGGAGTTTCAAAGGTAACCAAACTAGATCTTCTACAGAAGGTAAAATAGCAAGAAACCAAAACCCTAGAAGAACATGGTAAATAAAGATGGAGATCATCAATTTTAAACATAGAAGCATGAGTTTTAAGCATGCAACAAGCAATATATGAGAAGGGTATTAGAAAACTCGCCTCTAGGGAAGGTGGACAGGTCCAATTAGTAACGTTCCCAAGCTTAGAGAGGTTGGTTTCTCCAACAAAGCTCCTATCTCGAGCAAGAAGCACCTTCTCCACTTTAGAGGTGAAAAACCCTAACAAAAGAACATGGAAATGGGGTGTTTAAGGGATCTAGGTGGGCTTTCACCATGGAATACTAGGGTTATGACCTATAGGAAGGTGGAAAGAAGACTAATAGCATGAAAATAGGGAAGTAAAGGAGTATACTTACTGGTTTTGGTCAAAATCACCAAGGAGGAGCTTAAGAAATCCAAGATAGAGAAATTTGGAACCCTGGGAGCCTTCTTCACCAAGGTAGGCACCTTATTTTACCTTGGGACATCACCTTCATAGACAAATGGAGTAGGAATGATTCTGTAAGATGGAGGAAAGAAAAGGAGAGCAAGAGTTTTCAAATTGGGAGTCTGTAAGGGGTAGATATGGCTATATAAAGAAAGAGGTCAAGTATGAGGTGTCTATTAGAATTTCCATGTGTCATGTATAAGGGTGTCGATGGACATGCAATTCTTTATGGATAAGGAAGAAGTCAAGAATGAGGTTGCAAGTTACTTTCCATGTGTCCAATGCTAAGGGTTCCCATGGACATGCAAGCCTTTATGGATAAGGAAGAAGTCAAGCATGAGGTATCCATGGAGCTTTCCATGTGTCCTTAGCCTAGGGCTTCATGGCCATGGAAGAGGACAGCTCATAAAGACTTCTTGTATATCAAATGTTAGTTCTAAAAGACCATGGATACTTCTAGTCCATCCCCACCGTCCTCCAATCAAAGAAATAACCCCATTGGTTGATAGATTTTAAAGATAAGATCATTTATAAAGGGGGTAATCCCTAAAATACCCTTGGAGAGAAATACCTTCAAACCAAGGTGCAACTAGGTCACCCATGGTTAAAAATCTCTATAATGGTAAGGAAATATCTAAGGATTATAATGCAAATGATAATTTGCAAACAAAAGCTACCAATTGGGTAGATTGCATAAAAGTCCAAAATGTGCATATAATTGCATAACTTGCACAAACAACATTCAAATTGGACCAAACTTGAAACTTAATCTTGTCTCATGATTTCAAAACACCTCAAAAGGTTAGATTAAGGTTTATAGTACTTAATTATGGTAGTTAAGCTTATTCAATACATTAAGTAAGGTTTGGGGCTTACACTTCTAACATGGATTTATTTACCATTGTTCCACTTAAGCGGTGATTTTACATTTTAGATCCTTAAATAAGATTTCACCAAGGTATTTGTGCATAAACCCTTCCATTGGTATAATTATTGAACAAATGTTCACCAAACCACTATAAATTCCACAATTTAAGCATCAAGGTCAAAAAGGATAGAAATGATAGGAAAATATTGGGAAAGGGCCAAAAAGAGAATATGTCGAAGTTTTGGTATGTTATAGGGGTACTGGGGGCTCCCTAAGATAAAACAACATCAACTGAGAATCAATTAATCGGACAGCTATTCTCCTCTTTGGTTGTAGTATCTGAGAAAGCCTAAGAAAGTCCTACCCGACAATGTAGGGATAGAAAGGGAGAGAACAGTTGAGAATCATTGTTGTGGGAGAGCACATTGGTGACTAGTACACTAATGAGAGGGGTAACTCCTTCCTGTATATTCTAGTTGAATGACATGAGTTCTAGTTGGTCTGTGTGAACTACTCTACATGTCGGAGTCCTTTGGTTGCTGCTCAGAGAGCAAATTCAACCTATAGTTTGGGGCTAGACAACCGGAGCAATGCAAAAGCTATTCTATGCATTGTTTGTGGTGAAGACCAGGAGTTGTACAACCACCGTCCAAGAGAAACTAGTTGACAGTTGCATTGAAGAAATTTGTTGTAGTTGGACTTTCTCCAAGACTAGGTATAATCGTTAATCCATCCTTCCTATTTCATAGTAGTTGGCACAATCTTGTTGTTATGGGAATATAGATAGATAAAATCTTTGTTTCTACTTCTATACTCTGTGCCCATATTACCCAACAATGCGAATGTGCTTTCCACTTATTGAAAGAGAAGCTGACAAATGCACCAATGCTAGTGCTTCCAAAACATCGAAAAGGCTATATTGTCTTTTGTGATGCCTTGAAGAATGGGTTGGGGTGTGTGTTCATGTAAGACAAGGATGTGATATTTGTTGCATTGTGACTGTTGAAGAAGCATGAGGAGAACTGTCTCTCCCCCATGTTCTAGAGCTTACAGTGGTGGTTCATGCTTTAAAGATCAGGAAACATTACCTGTATGATGAGAAGTGTGAGATCTTCTTGGATCACATGAACCTCTAGTACATATTTTGAAGCAAGAGATATATATGAGGCAACATCATTGGATGGAGTTAATCAAAGACTATGATTGCACTCTAGATTACCATCTAAGGAAGGTGAACGTGGTGGAAGACACTTTGAGCAAGAAGTCTTCATCACCATCATCTGTTGATAAGGAAAAGATATGTTCCTTGGTTTTCCACAAGAAAGACATGTTAGTGTCGTTGTGTGAGATGATCATGAAGTTGGAAGTCTCATTGTTGGAAGTCTTATTGGGATAGTTGCAAGTGAAGCCTACCTTGAGGCAGTAGAGCAGAGAGGTTTAGAAGGATGATACTGTGATATAGTAGATCTGAGCAATGTTTGGTAGCGAGAAGTGTGATGGCTTCCACAAGTCTGAGGATGGGATAGTATGTTGCCATGGTAGAGAAGTAGTACCCAACATTGATGATCTGAGGAAGATGTTCTAGAGGAGGCTCACTCCTCGATGTACTGTATGCATCTACGAAGCACCAAGATGTATCACAATCTGAAGGATTTGTATTGGTGGCCTAGTTTGAAGCATGATGTGGCTGGTTTTGTTGCCAAGTGTCTTGTGTGCCAGTAGGTTAAAGCAAAACACCAGAATCGGGAAGGAACTTTGCAACCATTACCCATACCATATTGGAAGTGGGATCATGTCATGATGGACTTTGCGGTTGGTCTATGACCGCTAATTGTCATGACCCCATATGGGTAATTGTGGACTGGTTGACAAAGACAAAACAATTTTTGCTAGTAAAAACTACGTACACAACTGAGAATCTTTCTCAAGTATATGTTGATTAGATCTTTCATTTTCACATCATCCCAGCTAATGTCATATCTAACAAAGGTCCTCAGTTCACCAGTCATGTTTTGGAATGTTTGCACACAATGATGGGTATGCAGTTGAAGTTCAGTATGACGTTTCACCCGTAGATAGATGGATAGCCAGACAGAACAAACCATATTATAGAATATTTATTGAGACCCCATTTTTTGTAGTTTTTGGGCAATTGGGATGTACACCTCAGTTTGATAGAGTTTCCCTATAATAACAGTTACTAGAGGAGTATTGATATGGGCCCATATGAGACTTTGTATGGGAAACAGTGTAGATATCCTTTGTGTTGGTACAAGACCGGGGAATATCAAATTTTGGGTCTTGAGCTTGTGATGCATAAGACGGAAAATATTAGAGTGATGGAGCAGCAGCTGAAGGCAGTGCAAGACATGAAGTAGTCATATGAAGATAACCGGTGTAGACCGTTGGAGTTCTAAGTGGGAGGTAGAGTGTATCTCAAGGTCTCTCCTCAAAAAGGTGTTTTGAGGTTTGGGAAGAAGGGTAAGTTGGCCCCTACATATATGGGACCTTACGCGGTGGTGGCACATGTTGTGAAGGAGGCCTATAAGTTGGATATGCCACCTGAGTTGCATAGGTTACATCTAGTGTTCCATGTGTCTATGTTGAGGAAGGGCTATCCGGAAATAGAGTTAGTGTTGCAACCAATGGAGGTTGAGCTTAATGAGAATATATCTGATGTGGAAGGTCTTCTGTTGATCCTGGATAGGAGGATCAAGAAGTTGAAGAATAGGGACATCATGTTTTCTATGGTTTTGTGGCATCATTGTGGCATAGAGTAAGAGACGTGGGAGATCGATAAAGAGATACGTAGGAAGTATCTATCTCTTTTGGTGTAGGATTTTGGTGGTGAAATCCTTGTTAGGGTTTTATGGTTGTAAGACCCCTGACCTAGCTTTTGGGCTAACCTTGTTTGCTTTGCTTAATACGATGCTTTAACCTTAATATAATCCTTTGATATGCTTTAATAACATGTGACATTCTTTTGGTGTCAGTTTGGTTATGTTTGGATGTTGTTTGAGCTATGTTTGCTTATTTTGGACCAAGTTGCAATTACCGATGTTGAGGGGTTATCTTTTAATTTGTCACATGTAGGTTGTTTCATTTTTGTCTTGGCATTATGATAGAGAAATTGGTTCTTTGGGGTGCCTTTTTTGTCTTGGTTTGATAAGGAAAGAGAAGGTGACATGTTGAGTGTTGTCTCTAGGGTTTGCTTTGATTCCCTATCATGATGTTGACCCTATGTCGACCATTTGAGTTTTGGGTCCTTCAACGACCATCCTTGTTGTTCCTTAGAGATTTATCTATGGTCAAATGAGTTCTTGGTTGAGCTTTGAGATCCCTATGGTCACAGGGTTGTAGACCTCTCTCTTAGGTCGTTTGATCTAGTGTTTTGAGTGTTTTGGGTCGTTTGGTTTCTCTGTGACCATGTGCCTCTGTGGCCATGATTTCTCTTCAACCGATGGTCCTCTAGGACCAAGTGAGGTTGTTGGATTTTCTTATTTTTCATGACCTTAGTGGTTTTAATGGTTTTAGTGGATGCATATTGATGTATGGTGGATATGTGGCACTGATGTGCATGACACCTAACCTCTTTGGTCTGTCTCTACCTTTAGGTATATGTACCTCTCTTATTTCATTGAAGAGATCCTTTTTACACCCTCCTTCCCTCTCTCTTTCCTTGAGTTCAGCCCTTAGAGCTTGGTGGTGAATAAGAGCTCATCCTTGGAGCTTTGGTGGCCGATCCTCTTGCATGTGGTGATTAGGTGTGGAGCTAGTATTCTTTGGTGATCCTTTTGTGATCTTTGATCCTTGGTAAGTGATCCAACCTCTCAGTTGTTGTTTTCTTGTAAAGACCTATGCCTTTCTTCTTTTCGTGGTCGAATACATGTAGTTCCCATGGTGGTACTTGCTTTGGGATTGATGTACTCCTCTTTCTTGGGCTAAATCATTGGTTCTCTAAGGTAGTGCTCAAGTTTAGTGGAGAAACTCTACTCCCTTTCTCTCCCTTCTTGTTCTTTTCGGCCTTGAGGTTTCGGTTCTCCTTCTTGCCCTTTAACCTAGGGTTTTTTTTCTCTTTTGTGGTGGTGACTAGCTTGGTCATGGAGGTGATCAAATTAGGTTTCTCTCTTGCTTTTGGAGCTTTGCTTGGAGGTGGTGCAACCATTGTATAAGGCATGTTATATAACTCTTTTCCCTCTTCTATTATTGCACTTGAATTTTACATGAAACTCTTTCTAAAACATGTTTACTTTCTATTGATAATGATATCTTGATTAGGGTTTTAATGATTGTGCATGTACTTGTTCCTTTTCCTAAACCCTAATTCATATACCCAAAATCTATATGATGGAGATGATTGTGGCTTTGCATGCATCTCAACTTTGGTGATGTTATCTTGGTTCTTGGTTTAGTTACCTTGCATGAGGTGGAGTTTGATTCTGTCTTCATGTGCTTGATCTTGAGTTTTTAACTATCAACTTATGGATTTCATGTTGATAACATATGGTGACAAGTTGGTGCTTGCATGCATGCTCTAAAACGTTGGATTTGATCTCCTTGATGATGTTTCAATTATCTTGAGGATGATGGAGGTTTGTGGTCTCCCCCATTTGAGTTTTAAACCCATGGTTATATCCCTTTTATCATGGTTTGATCTTCTTGTGTGTTGGCGATCGGATTTTACAGTTTTGAGCATTTTTATGCCTTAATGTGTTCCTCCTTTAATTTTTGGGTTCAAGTTGATAACTACTTGATTTAATTCTATTTGTGAGTAGTTTTCTTATCTAAGACGATCTTTATGTTGTTCTCTAAGTTTCTTAAGACTTAGAGATGATGTTTGATCATTTGGATGGTCACCTTGGCTTTGGGTCGCATAGAGTGGTCTCTCTTTAGTCTAATAAGTATTTCCTTTGGTCGCTTAGGTGGTTGATTCCCTTCAACCGCTAAATAGGTCATTTCCCTTTGATCGTTGGCTATACTGACTTTCCTTTGATTGTTTGGTTTTTGTGAAGCCTTGGTCACTGAATGGTTTGATTCCCTTCAACCCTTTGGCATGTTTTCATAGTTTTGGTCACTGACCTTTGCTGGTTATCTTGGTCACTGATGTGCCTTTGACCATGGTGAAATCTTCTTTGATCGTGATGTATATCTCTATCTTCCATTGCATGAATTTGTGACCTAATGCCCTCTTTTTAACCGATGAAGGGTTATGACATGGGTTTTCTTGGGCATGTTTTTTCCTTGATGTGGTGGAGTGATGATGATGGTTTACCTGCATGTTCCAAGAATGTGGGAAGGTGAGATACCTAGGGTTTGATGATAGTGTCATGATATAAAACCCTAATCGATTATGAAAGTGAATTGTAGCCTTGTTTCCAAGTGTATGATATACTTTTTGATCTTTCTTGAAGTATCTAACCTTGTGATGCTGATTTCTCCATCCTACTTGTGTGATCCTAACCATGCAGGAGAATGAATGGCATATCTTGTGAATTCTATGATGGTAATCATATGACACCAAGTGATGGATATGAGCCTTGATGAGGCATGTTGATGTGATCGGTCTTTTGACCTGGTAGAGGCCTAATGCCTAGTGTGAGGTGTTATCCTCCAGTAATGTGATGTGGGACCGATATCCCATGATAGTGCAATTGTGGTGATAGACTTCTATGGATGTTTTACATGTTGATAGCCTTGTATAGTTGTGTGACATGTTGATAGCCTTGAATGACAGTGATATAAAATGATAGTGTGACATGTTTGTATCTTATACATTTTATATCTTCTGGGGTTGTATCATGCCCTTATTTTTGTAGATTTTTTTTAGGGTTTGTACATTGCAACTTGATTACTTCTATAAGGTGTTTTGAGGTTTAGGAAGAAGGGTGAGTTGGCTCCTAGATATATGACACCTTACTCAGTGGTGGAACGTGTCGGGAAGGTGGCCTATTAGCTGGAGTTGCCACATGAGTTGCATAGGTTACATCCATTATTTGATGTGTCTATGTTGAGGAAGTGCCATCCAGATACAGCGTTAGTGTTGCAACCAATAGAGGTTGAGCTTGATGAAGACATATCTTATGTGGAAGGTCTTATGATGATCTTGGATATGAGGATGAAGAAGTTGAAGAAGAGGTATATTGTGTTGGTTAAGGTTTCGTGGCATCATCTTGGGAAAGAGGAAGCCATGTGGAGGCTTAAGGAAGAGATGCATATGAAGTATCTATCTCTTTTCATGTAGGATTTTGAGAGTGAAATCCTTGTAAGGGGTTTATCATTATAAGACCCCTGACCTACCTTTTGGTATAACCATGTTTTCTTTGCTTAATGAGGTGCTTTAACCTTAATCTAATCCTTTGAGATGCTTTGATAACATGTGACATGCTTATGGTGTCAGTTTGGTCCTATTTGGATGTTGTTTGAGCCATGTTTGCTTGTTTTGGACCAAGTTGCAATTTACCCATGTTGAGGGGTTATCTTGTAATTTGTCACATGTAGGTTGTACCCTTTGTGTCTTGGCATCATGAGATAGAAATTGGTTCTTTGGTGTTCCTTGTTATTCCTTAATTTGAAGAGTAGAGAGAAGGTGATATGCTGAGTGTTGTCTCTAGGGTTTACTTTGATACCCTATAATGATGTTGACCTTAGGTTGATAGTTTGAGTTTAGGGTCATTCAGTGACAATCCTTGTTGTTCCTTAGAGGGATTTCTGTGGTCAAATGATTTCTTAGTTGAGCTTTGATTGTTGATAAGGTATGCCTATAGAGCCAATCATATGATGATTGACATGGCATAATTACCTAAAGGGATTTGATTAAAAATAACATATATGAAAGATAAGCTTCCAATTCATTTGTTTCACTCAGTTATGAGATGATGAGGATAAAAAATGAATATCTAGAGAATTATATTACTCAATGACATATATTGTGAAGTTCTTATCCTTGTGATGAGATCATACGGATGTCAAGAGTACATATACATATTCTCATTATGTCCATGACCAATTGTTATTGTGGAAGGTTGATAGACAACAATGACACAAAAGACTAGAGTGTGAGTTCGTTTATGACTAAATCTCATTAGTCATGATATGACAATATAAAACTAAGCACACATGTACATGTTAGAGAATAGTGTATCAGACAGACCCACCTTGAGAGTGACACATGGTTTTGTGGTCACAATCATCTCTTATAGTGAAGGTGGTGATTGTGATTCTTAGACCTAAAATTATTGCACTTGTCACATGTCGTGGGTACGCTTTGACATCATCAAATGCAATCCTAAAACATGGGTTGTTATAATGGTGATGATTGGGTGACTTTGACACATGGGGATAGAATGTGAGTGATAGATATGGGATTTGTCCCTCCTACTGGAGTATGATATCCTGGCCACTTGATTAGTGAGACTGAGAAATGCATGTGCATTCACATGTGAATCAATATATGATATTGAGGTCACATTATCTCAGACAGTCTTCTCTTGGTTCAAGAAACATGGATTGAATTTTGAGAGGATGACCAACCATGCCTCAAGTTCATTCTGGGTATCAGAGACAAATGAATTATACAATCATTGCAAAACCTTATGTAGATTGTAGGTTGAAGTTGTTCTCCAACTTTCCATTTCACTTGGATAGCACTAAAGTGTGACTAGGCACCACTCTTTTCTTGTGATGTCATAAGCTAGTTATGGGCATTCACTCCCAACGTGACATGGGACCTATAGGGTCACACACATAGTAACTTATCTAGAAGAGGAATTTGATCTTAAATGATGATTGGATTGATTACTAAAGTGTTTTGGTATTCAATTCACACAATTGATTGTTTGATTGGCTGACCAGGTATGCCAAATGACCATCTCACTAAGTGTGATGGACGTTTGGGCATCCATACGGGCGTCTCAAGTAGTTGCGACGACCGTTTCGGGGTCAGGCTAATTAGAGATCGATTTGGCTTAGTTCTAACCTTGAACCGACCACTTTAATATGATTGAACCGAACAACTTGATTCAACTCATCAGACGGTCTTCTGGGTGAGTGAGATGGTGCAGTTGGGTCGAATGAAGGATCAAGATGTTTTCTAAATAGTTTTTATTATTTATTACTTGAGGAACAATGAAATTAATATGAGATATTGATTGAATTTGAAATAGTCAAATTCGTTTCAGATTGGGAACTGCAAATGACCATTTGGTAGTGCGATACTACCCTCTCACGCATCAAATGACCATATGGGTGTGTGAAACATCCATTTTGACTATTGAAGGTTGTGAAAATTCAAGATATTTCGGTATGTTCCACTCCCGTACCTTTATCCCATGCCAGATAGAAACTGGGAACCTTAACCCTGACCTCTATTGTAAATAGAGGGATACTGGAGGCTTCCCAGAGCACAACGACACAAACAACTAAGATTTAGTTCCTCTGACAATCATTGTCCTCTCTAGTTGTGGTAACAAAGAGAGCCCAGACAAGTCCTACCTGAAAAGGAGGGATAGCCAACATGACAAAACAACTAAGAAGTTGTCATTATGGGAGAGTAGGTTGGTAACTAGTACATCAATGGGAAGGACAACTCCTTCCTATCCATTCTTAGTGAACAACAAGAGTTCTAGTTGGTCCATGTGGACTACTCTAGAAGTGGGAATCCTTTGGCTACTGCTCGGAGAGCAAAGTCAACATGCAGTCCATGGTGAGACCACAAGAGTCGCTATAGAGGTTTCACATACATTGTTTGTGGTGAAGACCAGGAGCTGCACAACCAACGTCCAAAGCAACGTGTCAATAGTTACAAAGAAGAGAGTTTTTTCACTAGACTTGCTCTAGGACCAGGTATAACTCGCTAAAACCATCCTTCCTATTTCATAGTAGTTGACACGATCTTTCTGTATTGGGGAATACAAATAGATAAAAAAATTGCTTCTGCTGCTATACTTTGTGCCCGTATTTCCTAACAGTGGTATCAGAGCCACGTCAATTTACTATGTTTTAGGAGAATGGATATGATAGAATTTTGGTTTTATTGTTTATTTATTGCATACAATGAGAATATCTAAACTACTCTCATTTGTGTATCCAATGAAAGAACACATAATATCAAACTAATATATATATATATATGCAATTTTCATGTGTCACCCTAAAAGTGGTTTTGGTGGTAGATGTGTAGCGTGGTTATGGCCTAAACCCTAAATCAGTGTGTGGATGGTTTGGTTCCTTTTATCATGGTTTGTGCACTGATCCTCTACCTCTCTCTTCCAATTTAAAGTTAATTCTTTCCTACATCTTCTCCCCTCGAATGTAACTTGAGTTTTCTCTTATTTAATGAAATAGAGTAGCTATAGGATAGTTTCTTTTCTTGCAATGATGTTGAAGATGTTCATCGCCAGTTGAGACGACCAGTTCATGAGATTAGATGACTGTCTGGAGGACGATGAAACCTGATGACCACCTGGAGGCCCAACTGACCATTTGGAAGGATTCCAAACATTGATTGGATACGATGATTAACTGACCGGCCAAGAGGTGAGACGACCGATTCAAAGGTTGAACTGGTCTACCCAGATTGGCAAGCATAGATCTACATGAACTATAGGTTCATATGTGTGATGTGATGATTGACCTAGGTGGTAGTAATTCCTTGTGGCTCCAAGGAATTACAAGTAGACATGGCCATAGCCATCACCTTTTGATTTATATTGAATGTTTACATTCTGGGATATAGCATGTATATGATACATACAATATATATGGTGATTGGATATAGTATATGTATATATATATACATATATATATACATATATATACATATATATAAATAACCCCTCAATCAATAATATTAAGTCTAAGATGCTTTCCAATAGCAATACACATGAAAAACTTGATCGACCTAGAATAGATTTGCACAAAGCGTGGTGCTCTATCTATCCCCTGGAAGTGTGATGGTATATATGTAGATTTGCAAGCAAGGTGTGCATCTATTGTATTTGCTATTGGGTGAGGCTTAATTGGTCACTTGGAGAGCCCAATCCCAGAGGCATGTAGATGATCATGGCAAGGAGTTGTGCATATCATCTATCCAAGAGTTGCATATGATGTAATTGGTAAGTTGGCCTCCCTAAATAGTCAGGTTGGGGGCGATCGACAAAAGCCGACTCATGACTTGTTGAAATACGGATCTTAGCTCATTAGAATATTGTCCTCTACAATTTTCCAAATTGATATTTGAGGGTTATCAATTTGAACAAAATAATGAGAATGATAATTAATTAAAGGCCTAATTATTATCGCTCAAATTTTAATCAAATCAAATCAAAAATTGAGTTTTTGACAAAATTGTAATTTCTTTTGTAGAATCAAATGGCCACACCAACCAATCACTTTTCTCTATGATCAGTCCTTGAGAAGAATAAACTTGTTGGTAACAACTTCCACACCTGGTTCAAGATGCTGAGAATTGTTATCACGCAGGAGCGCAAGCTCTATGTCCTGGAAATGCCAGAATCAGAGGAACCTTCTCAAAATGCTCCATGGGATGATATGGATGCTTCTAAGAAGCGTACTGAAGACATTGTGGATGTCAAGTGTCTAATGCTATGTTCTATGAACCATGAGTTGCAAAGGCAGCATGAGAACATGGGGGTGATTGAGATGGTCGCACATCTCAAGAACATGTACCAAGATCATATAAGACAGGAGAGATACGATATCTCCAAGGTGTTGTTCCAGTGCAGCATGAAAAAAGGAGATCCAATAGGTCCTCATGTGCTCAAGCTCATTGGGTATGTGGAGAACCTATCTAGAATGTGACTCCCCTTGGGTCAAGAGTGGGCCACTAATGTGATTCTACAGTCCCTGCTAGAATCATATAGTCAGTTTTTCATGAACTACAACATGAACAACTTTGACAAGTCGTTGATAGAGTTTTTGGGCATGTTGAGGACAACTAAGACACAAATGAAGAAAGACAAGACCAAGTATGTAGTGATGATCAACAAGAAAAATGGGAATTCTAAAGACAAAGGTAAAGCTAAGAAAGGTTCTAAAGCTAGCCAGAACCCCAAGGTCCTAAAGCTAGCCAGAAGCCCAAGTCTTCATATCTTAAGGCAAAAGGTGGAGTAAAGAAACAAAGATCACCAGCCTGGACATTAGAAGAGAAATTGCCCACTCTGGTTAGAGGAACTAAAGAAGAAAAAGGATGGCACTAAGTCCTCTTCTTCAGGTATAAACAACATAAGATAAATTTGATTACTTCTTCATTTTGGTATGTGATACCAAATGGAGATCTGACATACTGATGTGTAGGATCTGACAAGAAGTAAAAGCCCTCGTAAAAGGACAAAGATGGACAAGGAGGAACAAGTGTTACAGAAGCCGTAGTCTACATTATGTGGAATGGGCATGTGATAGAGTTATTAGAACTTCTATTTCATTATGCCATTAGAATAGAAACATTTTCTTTATGCATCTAGTATGGACAAGGATGATTATCAATAAAGAATTATTTGTGCTTATATTTCAAAGATATTATCTTGCATGGCATTGGCACTAAAATACTTGTGATATTTATGTGAAATGATCTTAAAATGAATGTTTATACCAAAGGAATATAATTGATAACTCAAAATTATCATTATCATTAGTCATCTTGTATGTACACATAAGGAATGCATACCTAGAATACATATTGATGTTGATCTAGATTCCCCTTGTAATTGAACCTACGGAAATATGCAAGTCTTATTCACAAGCAATATGGCATGACGTCCTTCACTAAGCATAGTGGGAGGATAAATCTTTCATTAGACCTTATGCATATGATGCATGAAGATCTTATGGAATGAATGCTAAACAAAATTAATACTTTTTTTTCATTTATTGGTAATATGATGATATGTACCAAATGAAATGAAAACATTAATCTCCTGAAACTGTTCAAGGATATTATAAATGATATATGAAATGAAAACATTAATCTATTGAAAACATTAATATCTTGAAATCATATATGAAATGACTTGGGAATGTCCCAATAGGTCTAAAGGATTGAATCCAACCTTGAGAAAGTAATTTCTTGAGAAGGTTTATCCATAAACCATGATTGTTATACATTACTATTAATCTCAATCCAATAACAAAATTGTTTTGTTAATAGGATAACTGAGTTCTTAACAATTCAGTGGGAGTAAAAGTAATAATCAAAGTGTTTGAGGCCAACAAAGAGGTACAATGAGAGCAATTAGAATCACAAGTTGTTGTGGAATCTCAGGTTCAGCATATAATACAGAACAAAATATTTCTAGTAGAACACATATGAGATCGGAGGATTGTGAATCCAACAATTCAGATGGGTTGGTCATACGAAATGAGCCAACTAGTCAACTAGAAGCTATCTATGAGCCATATGGAATCCATGTAAGTTAACAAAGTAGGATCTTGATAGTGCCACCAAAAGGGGTAACACCTAAACTGTAATGACCCCACCTCCCGGTAACCCCCAATTAAGGAAGACCAAGAGGTCAGAGACGCTATCCCAATATTTCAGGATCGATGGTTTGGCATTTAATCAAAAACAATTATCAAATTCTACTATTACTAAACTAAAATGTTGGAAAAAAATAAAACTTTTTGCATACCTTATAAGATTCGGATTCTAGACTTCTATCCATGGAAAAAGTCTACATAACTAATCCTCCTTGAAAAGGTTAGTTGTATATTCACAAATTTTGATTTAGTGTTTGTCCATTTTCAGAATTGTACCTAAAACACAGACTAAAAAAATGTCGATCAGTATATTGCTATACTAGTATGTGGCGGACAATCACAATATCACAAATATTTTCTAAAAACCTAATTAAACAAGTAATTGATTAACAATCCAAATTACGTTGTCAATGTGACTTCTCAACTGCTTTTGCCCAAAACCTTGGATTACCCTCTCTTAGGGTTTTGTCCTTGCAAGGGACATAAGGCCACCTTCTCCATCCTGAGCTTGGTGCCTGGGGTCACCTCTCAAGGTTCCCAATGGACTTCCCTCCGGGGCTTGACCAAATCAGACCTTCCCTCCAGAGCTTGGTCTTACAACATACATCAGGGTGGCATGTAGGTTCAAGAAACACATTCATATATAATTGTGATACACATAGGGACTTTATATGATTGCAGAATTGAACATCCAACATTTTAGGTTGCAATCAATTGAGAAACATTCGGGAAACACCGTGCAACTAAAGGCGATTATCCATAAAGTAATAACATACCTTTCCAGTCAAATCAACAAGCTAATAGAAATCCAAGCAAGAAAGTATCCAGGCAAGCGGTTCAATCCACACACATAAGCAAGAACCCTAAAAATTACATGTAATCTATTTACTATTCGCTTTCTCAAATTCCACTCGTATGAACTCGCTTCCTACTTTTAAGGGTTTCATTCTCATTATCAACACTATAAACCCTAAAACAACAAATCTAATCACCAACCCTAACTGGCTTGTTATATTCTTCCTAACAGGCTTAGGATCAACTCATAATCACACTATCCCATGGAATCTTTAATTAAACATGTCAATCACCCTTTTTAACTTAAATTAGGGTTTCTATGTGCATTATCATAGATTCATGTGTAAAAACCCTAAAATAAGAAATTCCTTATCTAATATCCAGTTCAAATCTCACTTGGCCCATCAACCGGTTACTACTACTCTAATTAACCCATTAAGACCTTAGATTTGATCTCCAATCATAATTAGAGTTTTTAACCAAAGTTTAATGCATCATATGATCAACTTTAGTAACTTTTGGATTTAGAAACAAAATCAGGCTTTAAGAATATTTTTAACAGATTCCTCACGATTTTCTAGTCAACTTTCATATATAAAGTTTCCTCATACAAACTTCCTATAAATTTCTATGATTTTTACCAATATTAGAGCATTTAGATCCATTAAAGTACTTTCATACATATGGGACTATGAATCAAGCTAATTAAACATAAATATCACATTTTTTGACCTAACTACTCTTTTATTAACAAGAAGTTCATTTCCAACTCTCAGTATTCAAAAATCATCATTTGATTCATTTATCATTAAGCTTTAGGATTTTGCATTGATGAAATTATTAAAGATGATGACTTTGCATACTTTTTGAATTGTAAGAAGTTTCAGGACTTGAATCTTTTTTTATTGAATTCTATGGGTTTTTTTGATCAAAAACCATATACAACTTATTATCATCCGAGTGTCAAATTATTTTCTAGCAATTTTGTAATTAAATTATTCTTAGGCCAATAGCAGTGCGACACATCATCATTTTATACTTTTTCTTACCTTTCTCTTAGTCGCGGATCTCCACCAGGGTCTGAGTACCTAGGAACCCGGTCGCCCCTTTTTCTCATCCCCTTCACGGCTCCTCCCGCTGTGGGGACTCTATTTTCGTAGAGCGAACAGAGCACTGACAACCGGCGGAGCTCCTGCCTACTCCGAGCCGGTTGAGCGCCCCTGCTTGCTCCCAAAGTGAGCCCCTGGCATGCCGACCTTCCCTTCCCAGAGAGGCGTCGAAGAAGAGAAAGATCAAAAGGACTAGGGAGATCCACCTTCGTGGCTCCATGGCTCAAAATAGAACCACGAAACTGAGAAAGCAGAGACTGGATATTCATATGTGAAGGGACCAATGAATATGTCTATCATGTCTTCCTCTACACACATGGTTTTTCTACCGTTTACATCCAAAGGCCAGGGGTACACACACACACACACATACATACATACACACACACACAAATATATATATATATATATATATATATATATATATATATATATATATATATATATATATATAGTGAAAAGCAATTGTGGATTTACATTAGAACTTTGTCCAACCAGAGATTAGGGAAACTCCCTCAAACCTTACCAAAACGAGACATCTAGGGGTTGATAGATCTTATTTTTTCACCCGATCCCATATATCCAATTTGTAGGACTCCTCATTGGTCATGGAGTGAGAGAGAACAAAAGGATTCCTCCCATTGTTGTCCCAGTTTTCCTAATCTCAAATGAGGTGCAACCACCATTGGATCCAGATCCAACGGCTATCGGGCCTCGTATTATAACATAAATCACAATCACATTGTGACATTTAATGTTATCCTTTACACTTTAGGAAACTTGCAAAATTCATATCTCTCAAACCGTTTATCCTTTTAATCCAAAATTTTAGAAAAAGTCTATAATAACTTTAAATACTTCTATGCCAAGTTTGGGGCTCAAACACGAAAGTATGAGGGACTTTTCTTCATATGCAACTTATCTCTTAATAAGGCATATTTTAAGCATATTTTCTCTCTCTTACTCTTTTATTTTATTTATTTTGATTCATTTTACCATTATAAACCATGTGGAGTTGAAATCTCATTTATAATGATTTTATTATCCATATTTCCACCGATTTCTTATATTTTTATCATTATCTCAATTTTCCTTCTTAATAATGCTTTATTTGATTTTATCTCTTTCTTCTCCTATTATCTTTGCAACTTGGACTCCTTGGAACCCAAGAAATCCCAATGATACAAAATCCATCCTTGAAGGATAATTCTTAGCCTTATAGATGCTTCTACATCTTTCCTTTCTCATTATCTTATTTATTCCTTTATTGATTGATTCCTTTTCCTTTTTATTTCCTTTTTCTTGTTATTGGGTCCAATAGCCAACAAGGCCCACGAAAACAAACATACAAGGATATTTATCAAAGGAATCCATTTAAGGCACATAAATCACACATTTACACAATCTTACATTTATTGCGGAAATTGCATTTCCCACCATATGAACCCAAAAATTGGGGTTGTAACATCCTTCCCCTCTTATAAGAATTTTTCCCTCAAAATTCCACCAAACATACAAACAATCAGGATAATACTTTCCCATGTCCATCATTGTCTCCCATGTGGCCTCATCCTCTCCACGGCGCTTCCAAAGAACCTTTATCATCTTATATTCTTATATTTGAGTTCTCTCTCACATCGGTATCTCATACCCTCATAGGCAACTTAGGATATCTCAGACTCCCTAGAAGCTCAATGGGTTCATGACTCAGCACATGGTTCTGGTACATCACATAGTGCTCTAGATCAAACTCATTGAACACATCATACATTATATTATCCTGAGGGGTAAGGCTAAACATAAGCATCTCCACCAATCCATCTCGAATGGACCTATGTATCGGAGACTCAACCTTCTCATCTATAGCTCAGAGGGGTCGGTTTTTCATTACACATGTTCTTCCACAGTGAATTGCATGTCAGTCTACTTCGCTTCAGCTCATGACTCATGTCGCCCCTGGGCTTTCTCAGCCAACGCATGATCAAAGCGACTTCATCTGCACACACGGTGGTCTCTCCGGCCATCACAAGGTCCTTTCATTGACATCATCCTAATGAAGTGGTGACCAACACAACCTTCCTTACAGATCTTCTTACATCTTGATATTGGTTATTGTGGCTATCATCACAAGCAAACTCTCTTAGGGAAGAGAGTGCTCCTGTATATCACCCTGAACGAGCATACATGCTCTCCTCAGACCCTCTAGTTTGGATCATACTAACTATCAATTAGGGGTGATAAGATGTGCTAAATTTCAAATTGGTATAAAGTTCTTCATGTACCCACTCCCACCGCATGGAAGTGAACTTGAGGTCATGCTCTAGATATTGAACTCGATCATGGTGTCATTGAACTATCTCTCTCATGCATAGTTCAACCAGCTCTGTCACCCTGACAGTGCTCTCTCTTAGGTAAGGGATTATGTTATCTTGGTAAGGCGATCTACCATAATGCATATTGTATTTTGACCTCTCTCGGTCTGGGGATACCCACCACAACATCTATGGTGATCTACTCCCTTCCCCTCTCGGGGACTCCTCATTCTCTATAGCAACTCCATGGGTTAGTGGTGTTCGGCCTTCACCTCCTAGCATGCATGGCGACAAGCCACATGCACCTGATATACATCTTCATCTTTGGCATGCTGAGTACTACTGCAACCTTTTACTATCTTAGTAGTACTACGGTGTAAGGTGAACTTAAAATCATGATCTCATGCATGTCATGATTCCTCAAGGTTGACTCTTTAGAAACCCTAAAACACTCTAGTAGTAGGTTTCACCACCTTCTTTTCTCAAGAGGTGTATCTGAGGTGCTTACAACCATTCCTCTATCTCATCAAGCTCTAGGCTGGCTAACCAAACAACCCCTACTCGACCAATGGGTCGGGTTGTATCTTGGTGTTGGCCAAATATGTCTCACAAACTTAGGGTTCACTCAACCACCTCTTCTAGCATCTCTACTGGCTGAATTAGACAATTGTGTCTCGACAAAGAGCATCCATTATCACCTTAAATCCTTATGTGCTAGGTAACGGTGAAGACATAAACCTTCATATACTCCACTTATCATCCTCATCTCAGATTTAGGTCTAATTGAGACTCAAACTTATATAACTCATAAATTCCATACTGCTCTTGATAAGAACATCATCATATGATGACTACCTTAGTACTCCTCGTGTTGCAAACCACCCCTACTAAGTTAAAGTACATAGAATTAAATGAACATGTAAATCCTAAGACTAGGATAAGAAACTAAGTTAAAATAAAGATAAATGTTGGAAATGATGAGCTTGATTAAGGAATGAGGGTTATGATATAATGGAGAGCATGGAATGTATACCTTTATTAATAAGTTTAATACATTCATCCTTACTGCCTTTGGATTCTAAGTCTCTATAGAACAAAAAAATAGTTTCTAAAAGAAGAACAAAAGTGTAGCTAAATAAATGAATAAGTCATATAGAGCTAGACTACATTCATGAAGGGAAAAAAACTTGATTGAAAGAGAAACTATATTTTACCCATGTTGTTATAACCCCAATTTTTGGTGAGAAATGTAATTTCTCATATTAAAGATATTGGAAAAAATAATACAATTTGTTGTGAATAATTGGATTTTGTTTACAACAGCCTTGATGTTTGTGTTGTGGGCTTTATTGGCTATTGGGCCCATTAACAAAGAAATTCAATTAATAAATGAATATTTGAGTTTTAAGGAAAGAAAGGTGTGGAAACCTCTAGAAGGAAAAAGAACTTAATCCAAAGGTAGATTTCATGCCACATGGGTTCCTTGGATTCCAAAGAGTCCAAAGTTGCAAAGAAAATGCAATAAGAAAAGAAAAGAACAATTAAGTATTTCTTTATTAAGAAAGAAATTGAAAATAATGGTAAAATGTGGAAAACAAGTGAAAAGAGGTATAATTGAGTTATTGGTGGGATTTCATGTCCCAAGGATTCCTAATGATAAAAGGAATACTAATGAGTAAAATAAAAGAGAAATAAAGAGAAATCTTCAAAAAGAGATATTTTAATGAGAAATAAGTAAGATAATAAGAAAAAGGATGAAAGATAAGGAAAGAGGCTAAAGAAATATTCCCAAGATGGGATTTCGAGCCATTAAGGTTCCTTGTGGTTCAAGGAACTCAGAATAATAATTTAATAGCAAGGGAAAGAGAAAATATGTGAGATATATATATATAATTAAGTGATATCTTGCACCTAAAGAAAAGGCACGTTTTCTTTAAGATAATGAGCCCAATTTTGGTAGAGAGGTAGATAACGTTATTATAAACTTTCCCTCAAAATTTGGGTTTCATTGGATATTCGGTTTGGGAGTTCTGGCTTTTACAAAATTCCCTAAAGTGTTGTGATTATCATTAATGTCACTATTATTTCTATATCTTGTTGGGTGTGTGGCATGACAGCCGTTGGATCTGAGATCCAACGGTGGCTGCATTCTCTTCTACCTTGAGTAGGAAAAGGAAGGGGGGAACAGTAATGTGAGTTCTGTGGATCCAATTTCCTCTCCACCCAGTTAATGTGTGAACTAGGAAACTTTTCCTTTGGCTTTGAGAGCCTTTTCTTCATCTAGCTGACCCAAGTTTTGGGGCTTACCAGGGTCTGGCCGAGTTTCCCCAAAATCGGGGGGAAAACACAGGGGTTGTCCTCTATATGAGGAGGGGGCCTCGCACCCTGTGCGTTACCTATGTGTACCCCATCGACATCGCGAAGGGGGACCCAATCATCCGAAGCAACCAATTCCAAGGAGGGCACTCGACCTACTCCATGAATGGCCATGTACCTTGCCAGAGTTTGTAAGGCTAGCAGCAAGCCAACCAAGACCATGGTTGACTTTGGTAGGGTGCGAAGGAGGTGTATCCTCCTTCACCGGCGGCTGAGGGAGCAAGATGATCCGGGTCAACTCTCTAGTTGACCAACCAGGGACCTGGATTGCGAACTGGATCGCGAGCTTGAAGACGACCGGGGGGAGAATTACTCCCATGCTCTCGCATCCCTATTAAGAGGGATGTCCTTCAAGGTAATCTCACAAATTAACAAGCACATTGCCCACCGATTTTCTTTTAATCCAATAAACCCACGTGGTCATTTCTGATTGGTCCAAAAAGGAGTTATTTTGTAAAATATGTATCTAATGATAGAAATATCGGATGAAGGTGATAAAAAAAACGTGAAGAATCCAATAAAAATGTAATTGGAACCTGATATTGCTTACATTTTAAAAAGTACAGCAAGTTATCACCTTTGATGTATTAAATTTTGGTAAAACCCTAGTTTGATACGGAACTCAGATTTAATGACTCTTTTGGGTTAATTTGGTTTGGAACCCTAATTCTGAGAAATATTATCCTATTAAGAATAAAAGGGAGATTTAATCTTGAAAAAGAAGTTTCACGCTTGTTTTAGGGTTTCATGCACATAATTATGTTAGAAATCCTAATTGGAGTAAATATGGGTTTTAATGGGTTAAATCTGAAAAGATAATTATAGAACTGAGTTTTCATAATAAAATACCCTTAAGTTGATGATTAGGGTTTTCTAATGGATAAAGGGGGAATTAATACTAAATGGAATATACTTATGAATTAAATCATGATGAAGTATGAATTATCAATTCGAAGGAAACTTAAGGTGGTAATTGAGTCTAATGATCTTGAAGTAACTTAAAAGAGATAAAGATGGTAGTTTTAGTATAGAAGAGAAATAATGGACTTTAACTGTGCCTATGATGTTGAAATTAGGGTTTGTGAAATAAGAGGGCATTAAATGTGATAAAAGTATTATGGAGGCTAAAACCCTAATGAAACCCTAAAAGTGGCCGAGAAAGCCTAAGGTGGAATCCAAGTCTAGCTTTAGAATGTTTTGGATAAACTATAACACTTGGATCCCATGCACTAATTGTAGGATGTTGTTGATTGTGTGTTTCTTGTTCTTTATCCTTATTGCTTGGAAAATCAAGTTGCTCTGGATCAGGTATGTGGTTAATTATGAATAACCGCCTTAGTTTCCCGAGGATTTTCTGGATGGTTAACTGCATTGAATGCAAATTATGAGTTTTGATGTTCATACTTGCAAACTATAAAGTCACTATGATTATAACATTAATAATGGAAGTATGTATTCTCGCACCTACATGCTACCCTGATGAATGATGCCAAAGTTCAGGCCCAGATGGGTAGACCAATGGACACCTTGAGTGGTGACCCCAGGCACCAAGCTCGGGAATGAGAAGGTGGCCTATGATATTGCATGACTAGTGGGCACCATGAGTGGTGACCCCCAGACACCAAGCTTGGGATTCAGAAGGTGGCCTTAAGTCATTTCCAAAGGAAAACCTAAGGTGGGTATGCCAAGGTTAGGGCAAAAGCGGTGGAGAATGTCATACTGAAAAGTGTAGATTGTCTTGTTAATTAACTTGATTGTGATAATTAGATTGTTATCCTTATGTGCAAACTTTTGGTTGTTCCCACATACCAGTATATTTTGATATACTGACCGACGTTTTGTTTGTCGGTGTTTTAGGAACAACAATTGAAAGAACAAACAGTAAAGTGACACATTGTGGAAATAAGAAATAAAGTGCAAGGAGGATTAGATAGAATAATTCAAACTCTGGATAGATAGATTTCCAAAGTTTTCAAAGGTAAGTAAAGTTTTAATTTTATACCAAATTCTAGTTAGTTAGTAGAATTTCATAATTATTATTGATTATTTGTTTAACCTTTGATCATGTTAATTTTATAACGGCTCTGACCTTCGGGTCTCCCCTAATTGGGGGTTACCGGGAGGCGGGTCCTTACAATTGGTATCAGAGTGAAGGTTCCTCATTTAATCTTTAATAATTAGTAAATTTTACAAACTCCGTAAAACCCAAGGGAGTTATTAGAGGATTGTATGAAGGACTCAGGTGTCTAGAAAAGGATCATGTCTGGGGGCTGGCAATATTTTCCTCCGCACCGCTAGTTAGAATATGAGGACTCCCAGATTGTGTGACTGCCTGGCCAATGTCTTAGGATATGACTCGAAATAAGATACCTTTAGGACTCTCTCATCTTTTTCATCCCTTCTCAACTCAAATTATGTTAAGGACCTTAAGTATTAGGGTTTTCTCTCTTCTTGTCACCCTCTTAAGGTATGGGTAAGGTTAATAAGGTCTAAGGAATCCTTCACCAAATTAATGAAAAGCATGTAAATAAGAATTCATGGACATAAGCTTAATAGAGTAAGCATAAATTAAAGAATAGATACATGCTTAGGTAGTATGACATGAGTTGTCATTGCTCTCAGGAGAGACATGAGGATAGACCTCCTTGGCAGGAGGATGAGTAGAGAGAGTTGGTCTTGGAGGTAGAGACCTTCATTAAAAGTAGATACCTAGCACATCCTTGGAGAATGATGTTAACCCTAACCCTAAGTGAAGGTTAGAGAGAGAGAGAGATGACATGATGACTTAGATTTCATGGTTGACTGGGTGTTTGGTCAGACATGCCTTGGGATCTCCATACGAGCCATGAGAGGTTGGATAACCTGGTACCTCTGGCGACCCAACCCTGGAGAGGGGAGTGCATGTTAGAGTGAGGGATAGCTCCTTCATGGATGAGCTTAGAGGAGAACCTATAGAAACCCTATGGACTTTGGCAAGTAAGGTATAGCTTTCACCCAGAGTGCATCAGTAGTACTGACAGTAGGTTAAAACCCTGGTCAACAGAGTATGCTTATGTGATAAACATAAAGAGCTAAGGATAATCTTGAGCCAAACATGAGTTGAGCAAAGGCTTCACCCAGGTAGGGATATGCCTGTGAGCTTGATCCAACTTCAAGTAGTGAGGCTGGATGTGGAGTTAGATCTAGAGAGAGAAAGTAGGACCCAAGAAAGAAGGTTGGAAGCTTAGATTCTGAGACATGAGGAATAGTGGGGAGTCGAGGATGATGCGACCTAAGTGGATGATAGTGGTTGCCTTATGCTTGACCCCTGGAGGTTGATGATATCTTGGTTTCCTTTAGAGGAACCAAACCCTTTAGAGAGGATGATGCTTCTGGTACCTATGGTATAAGTGATTACCTACTTGATGAGATAAAGAGTGCTTTAGACCCTGAGGAGGTTTAAGTCACCAGTTGTGGGGCTTCATACCTAGTTGGTTGTCCTGGAAGAGGAATCAACTCTGAAGTGTTGCTCGAGTAGAGAGATCATGGAAGTACATGAAATATCTTGGACATGCTTGATTTGTGGTTAAGAGATTGAGCATGCAGTTGGACACCCAAAGGTAAACCTAGGGTTCCTAGGCCTAAGAGGGGAAGCAGTGTATTTGATGTTCATCATAAGATTTGAGGCTCTATAGTTTCGAGCATGGTACTCCTCATGTGTAGAGGAATAGGAAACCCCTTAAGTTGAGGGTATGTTTGTTGAACCCCTCACAACGAAGTTGATCTAATGTTGAGGAAGAGAACAAGTATGACCTAGCATGGTTTAATAGGTGGTATGCTTGTGCCTTAGTAGCTGCTGGGTTAGGCATGCTCATGTGAATGTAAACCCTAAGGACGGTTGTAACCTTGTTGTCAAGAGTTGTAGCTTCCTCCCATCCTGGGAGAGGACCGTTTGGTAGGGTGTATACCAGTTTTGTTGGTTTTCAGGTAACCTAAAGAGGTTTCATAGGATCTTGAGAAGCTAAGTGAAAAGTACATGGTATGACAAGGAACCTGTAGACCCATAGATAACCATCTCTAAGCACATGTGGATGTGTTACCATGGAGGTAACCAGTATGGGGCCTGACCGAGGTAGGCAGGTTTCCATGACCCCCATGAAAGGGTGAAAGTCAGTCATGAATGTAGAAATAGATTGGGTAAGGTTCTAAGTTGAACATGTACTATGTTAGTCTATCCAAGGGTCAGTTAGGGATAAGACTGATGGAAGTAGGAGTTGCCTAATTCCCTAGTTGCACATGACCATAGGGTCGGGAGGTAACAACTATCATTTTCTGATGGCCATGGGTTAGGAGATTGATCACCTTCATGAACTCATGGGACCCAAAGGGCAGATGAGTAGGGCACTCTCTGGATGCATGAGGGAAGAGGGATGACCCTAAAAGTGTCGGCACCCTAAAGACCTAGAGGAGATGACCAAGGATTGTTCTTGGACCAAGTAAGTTCAAGAACAGTTTCCCATGGAAGTAATTTTGATATCATGATGTTTGTGATGTAGAGACATAAGTTGCATCTTCTAACATAGATTTGAAGGTGTACTAGCAAGGTGGGATGTACCATCTCTATTCTTAGAATAGGAAGAGCTCTATATTTGGACTGCAGCCAAATGCTTATTTCCTCTTGTTATGGGAATGAGAGATAGGACAGTACGCATGCCATACACCAAGGATAAAGATGATGTAAGTTGGAATGTTGCTACAAGGTATAAGGATAGAGATGATAACATACCCTTATGGAGCGAATGATACATGGATGGTTTACAAACACTAAAAGTATTAAAGAGATCATCTTGTGAGGATGTTTTATCAAGAGCTATGTGGAATTTGCAAGTTATGCAAAGTTGAGTTTGACCACCATGAGGATGAGCTTAGAGTTTCTTGTTGAAGACAAACTTAGAGATGAGATGATAAGTAGAATACCTGGAGGAGTATGTCTTCAACTTTACCTAATACCTAAGGATGTGAAGTGGTAATGGATGCTCTGGTTGAGATATAGCTGCCTAGCTAGTTTAGCAGGAAGTTATAAGAAGTTGAGGTTGTTAGTCTAGCCTTAAGATGAGGAAAAGAGATAAGTTTGGCTATCACCCAGATATATCAATAGTGGTTAATCAAGTAAATGATTGTTTGGTTAGCCAGCCTAGTCTGTGATATAATGAAAGGATGGTTGTAGAACCTCAAATGTACTTCTTTGGAAAGGAAAATAATAAAATCCTGGTGAGAGTGGTTTAGGGTTTCTGAGGTATCAAGCTTCAGGAATCATGACATATAGGAGATCATGGTTTTAAGATCACCGAACATTGTGATACTACAAAGATAGTAAGTGATAGTAGTACTTGGGATGCTTAATATGGAGTTGCATGTGACAGGTGACCATGCAAGCCAGGGGTGAAGGATGAACACCAGTAACCTAGTGCTTTGACATAGAGGATAAAGAATCCCTGAGAGGGAATGGGAATTCATCACTAGAGATGTGGTGGTAAGTCTTCCCTAGATCAAAGAAGGTCAAGATGCAATATGGGTTATGGTAGATCGCCTTACCTAGATGACATGAGATAGAAAGAATGTTGTGAAGGGACATATTTAGTTGAACAACTTAAGAGAGAAAGAAGGTTCAACTACACCATGATGCGAGTTCAAAAGTTCTTGAGTAGGACCTAAAGGTTCACTTCCATGAGGTAGAAGTGGATACATGAAGAACTCGATGATAGTACAGTTTATCACCCCTAACTAATGGTTAGTATGAACCAGACTAGAGGGTCTGATGAGAGCAAGTGTGCTTGTTCAGGGTGATACAAAGAGACAGTTCTTAAGATGTGATGTTAACTACCATAGCCTTTATCGGGATGAAAGAAATTCTAGAAGGAGGTTGTGACGGTCACCACTTCATTAAAATGATGTTGGTGAAGTAGGCCTCGTGAAGGTCAGAAAAGAACCACAATGTGTGAAGGTGAAGTCCCTTTGATCGTGCAATGGCTGAGAGAGAGCCCAGTGGTGACATGAGTCACGAGCTGATGCAAAGCAGACTGACATGCAGTTCACTGTGGGAGAATATGTGATGTGAAAATCTGACCCCTCTAGGCTACAACTGAGGAAGCTGAGTCTCTGATATATGGGTCCATTTGAGATGGATTGGTGGAGATGGTTGTGTTTAGACTTGCCCCTCAGGATAACATGATGTGAAATGTGTTCTATGAGTTCAATCTAGAGCACTATGTGAGGTACCCAAGCCATGTGTTGAGCCTTGAACCTATTCAGCTTTTGAGAGGTTGAAATGTCCTAAGTCACCTATGAGGGTATGATATACCAAGGTAAGAAAGAACTCAGATGGAAGAATATGAGATGATGAAGGTTCTTGGGAAGCACCATGGAAAGGGTGAAGCCACATGGGAGCCCTGATGGACATAAGAAAGGCTTATCCTATTTGTTTGCTTACTTGATGGAATTTTGAGGACAAAATTCTTATAAGAGGGGAAGGATGTTATAACCCCAATTTTTGGTGAGAAATGTAATTTCTCATATTAAAGATATTGGAAAAAATAATACAATTTGTTGTGAATAATTGGATTTCGTTTACAATAGCCTTGATGTTTGTGTTGTGGGCTTTATTGGCTATTGGGCCCATTAACAAAGAAATTCAATTAATAAATGAATATTTGAAAAGGTGGATTTCGTGCCACATGGGTTCCTTGGATTCCAAAGAGTCCAAAGTTGAAAGAAATTGAAAATAATGGTAAAATGTGGAAAATAAGTGAAAAGAGGTATAATTGAGTTATCCTTGGTGGAATTTCATATCCCAAGGATTCCTAATGATAAAAGGAATACTAATGAGGAAAATAAAAGAGAAATAAAGAGAAATCTTCAAAAAGAGATATTTTAATGAGAAATAAGTAAGATAATAAGAAAAAGGATGAAAGATAAGGAAAGAGGCTAAATAAATATTCCCAAGATGGGATTTCGAGCCATTAAGGTTCCTTGAGGTTCAAGGAACTCAGAATAATAATTTAATAGCAAGGGAAAGAGAAAATATGTGAGATATGTATATAATTAAGTGATATCTTGCACCTAAAGAAAAGGCACGTTTTCCTTAGGATAATGAGTCCAATTTTGGTAGCGAGGTAGCTAATGTTATTATAAACTTTTCCTCAACATTTGGGTTTAATTTCATATTCGGTTTGGGAGTTATCGATTTTACAAAATTTCCTAAAGTGTTGTGATTATCATTAATGTCACAATTATTTCTATATCTTGTTGGGCGCGTGGCATGACAGCTGTTGGATCTTGGCTGAAGTCTCTTATACCTCGAGTAGGAAAAGGAAGGGGGGAACAGTAATGTGAGTTTTGTGCATCCAGTTTCCTCTCCACACAGTTAATGTGCGAACTAGGAAACTTTTCCTTTCTCTTTGAGAGCCTTTTCTGCATCTAGCTGACCCAAGTTTTGGGGCATACCAGGGTCTGGGCGAGTTTCCCCAAAATCAGGGGGGGACACAGGGGTTGTCCTCTATATAAGGAGGGGGCCTCACACCCTGTACGTTACCTCTGTGTACCCCATCGAGTTCGCGAAGGGGGACCCAATCATCCGAAGCAACCAATTCCAAGGAGGGCGCTTGACCTACTCCATGAATGGCCATGTACCTTGTCGGAGGAGAGCTTCTCCATCCCGATGGTCCAGGCTAGCAGCAAGCCAACCAAGACCATGGTTGAATTTGGCAGGGTGCGGCGGAGGTGTAACCTCCTTCACCGGCGGCTGAGGGAGCAAGATGCTCCGGGTTAACTCTCCAGTTGACCAACAAGGGACATGGATCGCGAACTGGATCGCGAGCTTGAATACGACCGGGGGGGGATTACTCCCCTACCCTCACGTCCCTATTATGAGGGATGTCCTTCAAGGTAATCTCACAAATTAACAAGCACATTGCCCGCCGATTTTCTTTTAATCCAATAAACCCACGTGGTCGTTTCAGATTTGTCGAAAAATGAGTTATTTTGTAAAATATGTATCTAATGATAGAAATATCGAATGAAGGTGATCCATCATGAAAGTTGATCAGAAAAACGTGAAGAATCCAATAAAAATATAATTGGAGCCTGTTATTTCTTACAATTTAAAAAGTATAGCAAGTTATCACCTTTGATGTATTAAATTTTGGTAAAACCCTAATTTGATATGGAACTCAGATTTAATGACTCTTTTAGGTTAATTTGGTTTGGAACCCTAATTCTGATAAATACTATCCTATTAAGAATAAAAGGGATATTTCATCTTGAAAAAGAAGTTTCATGCTTATTTTAGGGTTTTATGCGCATAATTATGTTAGAAACCCTAATTGGAGAAAATATGGGTTTTAATGGGTTAAATATGAAAAGATAATTATAGAACTGAGTTTTCATAATAAAATACCCTTAAGTTGGTGATTAGGGTTTTCTAAGTGTTAAAGGGGTAATTAATACTAAATGGAATACACTTATGAATTAAATCATGATGAAGTATGAATTATCAATTCAAAGGAAACTAAAGGTGGTAATTGAGTCTAATGATCTTGAAGTAACTTAAAAGAGATAAAGATGGTAGTTTTAGTATAGAAGAGAAATAATGGAATTTAACTGTGCCTATGATGTTGAAATTAGGGTTTGTGAAATAAGAGGGCATTAAATGTGATAAAAGTATTATGGAAGCTAAAACCCTAAAAGTGGCCGAGAAAGCCTAAGGTGGAAGCCAAGTCTAGCTTTAGAATGTTTAGGATAAACTATAACACTTGGATCCCATGCATTAATTTCAGGATGTTGTTGATTGCTTATTGCTTGTTCTTTATCCTTATTTCTTGGAAAATCAAGTTGCTTTGGATCAGGTATGTGGTTAATTATGAATAACCACCTTAGTTTCCTGAGGATTTTCCGGATGGTTAACCGTATTGAATGCAAATTATCAGTTTGAATGTTCATACTTGCAAACTATAAAGTCACTATGATTATCACATTAATAATGGAAGTATGTATTCTCGCACCTACATGCTACCCTAATGAATGATGCCAAAGGTCAGGCCCAGATGGGTAGACCAATGGACACCTTGAGTGGTGACCCCAGGCACCAAGCTTGGGAATGAGAAGGTGGCCTATGATATTGCATGACTAGTGGGCACCATGAGTGGTGACCCCCAGGCACCAAGCTTGGGATTGAGAAGGTGGCCCTAAGTCATTGGCAAAGGAAACCCTAAGGTGGGTATGCCAGGGTTAGGGCAAAAGCGGTGGAGAATGTCATACTGAAAAGTGTAAATTGTCTTGTTAATTAACTTGATTGTTATAATTAGATTGTTATCCTTATGTGCAAACTTTTGGTTGTTACCAAATACCAGTATATTTCGATATACTGACCAACATTTTGTTTGTCGGATTTTTAGGAACAACAATTGAAAGAACAAACAATTAAGTGACACATTGTGGAAATAAGAAATAAAGTGCAACGAGGATTAGATAGAATAATTCAAAATCCTGATAGATAGATTTCCAAAGTTTTCAAAGGTAAGTAATGTTTTAATTTTATACCAAATTCCAGTTAGTTAGTAGAATTTCATAATTATTATTGATTATTTGTTGAACCTTTGATCGTGTTAATTGAATAACGGCTCTGACCTTCGGGTCTCCCTTAATTGGGGGTTACTGGGAGGCGGGGTCGTTACACATGCATGAGACATTTGATTTAAAATGAAGGATATGTAATGTATTAAACATGAGGTGAAACTAGTCGAGAGATTATTGATTTAGAATTTCAACTTCACATTAGTAGAAGGATAAAAAGAAATATATGCAACATGGTATACATGATCATACACATAAAAGAAGCAACATGATCATAACAGAAAACTAGAAGTTAAAGATGACATGTGGAATAGTAGTATATGGTAAGGGGATTATGGAAATTAAGGAAGGGTTTGAAACATAATGGAGTAATGTAGATTATAAAAGAAAGAGGTTGTGAGATTCAAGAAAGTGCTAATTAGTCAAGTATCATTGTTGATAATTAATTAAACCTACATATGAGAAATGTATTCATGAATGTTTGAAGATAAGAATTCTAAGTCTCAAAATCATCTTCTCTTTCATATCTTCCTTAATGAGAGCAATGTGTGAATGAAGTGATAAGAAAGTGAATCATATATGATGCATAACCACCGTGGTAGAAACATCTAGGGAATGTAATAATGACACACAATATGATGATGAAACCCTAGTAGGGTAACTGAGAATGTAATCTATCTGAATGGCCAAGTAAGAGAAAGGAAATTCAATTGATAAGATAATGAAGACTTTAGTAAAAAGTTGTGAGATCCAAAGATTGAATTTCAAATTAAGGGAGCAAAGTCACATCACAATAATGTCATGCTACTGATTAGGACCAAACCCTAGAATGTTTAGAGTTGTAGTAGTTCAAGGGATGTCACTAGTGATTTGGCATTGAATACTAGCGTCTCTATAAAATAAGATTATGAGATTTGCACTATGAGAAGTAAACTAGCACTGATAGTAATCTAGGGTTTAAAGGTAGCTAATCTGAAAGGTAGATAAAAAATATGGAAATGATTTGGAGCAAAGAGTAAGATATAAATTTGAAATGTAACAAGTGTGTTTTGAATAAAAGGAGAAATACAATATGAGTGAACTGCGATATGAGATAAATTCTTGCAGTGATAGCAAGAATGATGAATAATCTATTTGTACCTTGTATATTTCAATTTTAGGAATGTTTAATCTACATGATTAAAATGAGAAGAATAAGTAGCAAAAAGTAAGTACTAGTGAATGAGGAGAAAGATAAGAGAAAAAATGGCTTTTTAGTAATATGTGAATTTGTTTTTAGAAGTATAATTTGTTGATGATATATTAAGGGATGTAAAATTGGTTCTACGTATGATTTCAGTGTACATGTGCAAGCAATATGTTAATTAAAGGTGTCTGATAGTTGTAGTCATTCATAACAGTAATCCATCTTAGTATTGTACAACTTTGGTATGGTGATATGGGTTGAATAATGATGGAACAAATGAAGAGTTACCCTGAACAAGGTAGTCTTACCTATTCACTCATATGAATAGAAGGGATGATAACCATATTGTATTAATATGTAACCCTAATGAGGTATAGCTTGTTATACCTAGCTTTAATATAACTAAGTGATGGTAATTGGGTATGAAAAGTCCTTCAATGACTAATACAATCATGGAGTACTTTGTTACTGTTGTTGAAACCCTAGTATGCTATAACCCGATGGTTACACCTTGAATTATGTGTGGGTTCACACTTGAGAATAATATGGAATGTGATGGTAATGCTTCACCTTATGCATCCATAATGCAATGGGGATGCCATGAGTAGTATTGTACAATTGTTGTTGAATCTAGTCTTCCAACTCAAGACTATTTTGCTATTTGAGTAGCACAATAGTAAAATTCAAAACAACATGGTGAACTCTCTTTTGTGACTTAGAGGTAACACAGAACAATAGTACATATTGAGCTGTATGAATTGAGATATTTGGATCAGATTATCAATGTTGAGGTAACACCTCAAGAGTATGAAAATATTGAAATGGTTGTTTCTCTCTCTATCCTATGATTGATTGTGGCATAGTGAATTCGTTGGATATCATTGGGAATTGTTCCAGACATGTTGTGATTAGAAAAGCAATAAAGGACTTAATGTTGAAAAATGCATTCAAGTATGAAATACAAGAATATAATGACATGTGAGATTTTAGAAGCTTAAAATAAACCTTGAAAGTACTTTGCTTACATATTTATGTTCTGAGGGCGACACCTTTTTAGGGGGGGGATTGTTATGATCATATCTGAGCTTAATCGACAAGTTAGTGTTTATATGGATATTTACATGCTTCACTAGATTGATAATTACTTAAACAGGATTAATGATGATATCTCAATCTTGATATGTTAAACCTGGTGAGAAACCCAAGTATGTTATCTCTTTGTATAATTAGGGTTTGAGAAAATATAAACCCTAGTCGGATGAAATTAACGTTATCACCAAATAGGCTCATGTTGGGAAGAATGAGAGAGGTATGCAAAGGAGAATGAAAATGGTAGTTGAAATATAGGATAGCACGACCATGGTGGGTAGAACGGACGTGGTTGGTCGTTGGTGGCACGGGCATTCTAGGCCACACGGCCGTTTTAAAAGAATTGAACTATTGACCAACTTTTATACACAAATATGATGAAACCAATGCACCACGTCCGTGCTAAGCAACACGGCCATGCCGGGTCCATCTTAGCACGGTCGTGGCAGCTAGCATGTCCGTTCTGGGGCATTTACTCTTCAACTGACATTTTTGTAGATTTCTAGATAGCAGTGCACTGTTCTATTTTTACTCATTTAATGGTAGATTAGACTTATCTAAAATTTGAACTAAAGCTTTATAACTCAATTACAAACAACATGATAAATTTTCATAATTTTTGTAGAAGGTTTGATCTCCGAAATACATGAACTACAGTAACTTTGTTACGACAGAAAAATCTACTAAAATAAGAAAAAGTTTAGTGAGGGGTCAATGTGCAATTCACCCAAGCAGCTTAATTGATCTATATGGTCAAAATAACACACTAGGAGCTCTCATAATTCGTAATTAATTCTAGAGAAACAAAATTCTAGAGAGAGAGAGAGGGAGAGTTAGGGTTTGAAAGGAGGAAGTGGTGGAATTGCTGATCTAGGGTTTCTCTATCCGAGATATGATGAAATCAAGTAAGTTTAGCTTCTTTTCATAGACTTTAATGGTGAATCTTCTATCACATATCAAAATTCCATCCCTCCTCTAATTTGATCCAAAATGGTATCAAAAATTTCCCTTTTCTCACTCTTTCTTCATAATCCCTCATTTCTAGGGTTTCCAAGTTGAAAGGAAGAAGAATCGGGTGAATTGCTAGGGATTTGATATGAGATCGAGATTTTCATGGATGAGCTGTGTTTTTAAGGTGTTTTCACACCTTAGAGTGAGTGGTAACTTCCTTTAAAAAGTATATTGCACGAAAATTGGTTAAATCATCCATAATCTTTAATTGCATAGTATGCAACTACAAACCCTGAATTGTCTGTTTGATCTAAGTTGTTGCAAAATGACATGAAATGGAATCTTCCGTTGTTTGGATGAATTTCAGATGATAAAATCATATTAGAAATGTATACAATACATCCTAATGAAAATTCCCTAAGTATTTGCAGAGGTTATAAGAGTAAACTGAAATATAGGGAATTTGTTTATGACTAAAATTGATGTATAATTAAACAGAGAAATTTGTTTATCTGGATTCCCTTGGTTATGAATGATTGTTTATCTGAATTCATAGTACATATATGTTAGATACTATCTTGGATTTCATTTAAGGTGAATAGTGTTTGTTTGGTATCTCAATAAAGAAGGTGAAACCCTAGATGTGAGGAAAGTTGGATATTTGTGAATAGATATCGTGAAATCCATTTGAACGGATTTTCTTGACATGATAGACTTTATTTATTCAATTTTATTATTGAGACATGTTATCTCAGTGAATGGCATAGAAACCCAAATTCAGCTTAGTTCTAAGGTTTCGTACATATATTGATTTTATATGATTTGTTGTTAGTAGTCTTTATTCAGTGAATGTTTATGTCGCATGAAATCCTTATGAGAGCCATGTGATAAGTGAATGAGGTAAATGAAACCCTAAGGATAGGGTGTTCAATGAATCAAGTATTGTGATATCAATGTTATTAGTATGAGATGTGGTGATGCTTAACAGTTCAGTTGTGGTAAATGTTATCAGATGGTCTATGAAATGAATGGTTTACAGAGCTAAACTAAGATATGTAATGTGATGATTGAATTGTGAATGTAAAGAGTGAATTAGACATGTAGATACCCTAAACACCGTAGATTCCCTATGAGAGGTCTGCACTGTAGGGATGAAATGACCTAACCCTTGCAGTGTCTAGTATATGGGGGTCGGAACATACTAACAGGTGGTACGGGGGACGAAGCCCTAGTGGAAGTCTCCTTAAAAAATACAGTATGTAGTGTCCAACAACAACCAGAGATCCTGGTGGCACTAGAGTATAGAAAAGACAATAGGTGGCTTGACTAAATCCAATAGGTAGCTTGACTCACCTCATGAGTACCCAGGTTGAGAGGTGGAGTCTGAGATATCTAGCCGCTCCCATTAGTCGCCAAGAGGCAGACATGTCGAGGCCCGTTGCAGATGGGGTCATACTCGAGAGACAGGCTTAGGAACCCGAGCATGCTTCTAAGCCTTGTACAGTGAGATCGTAGCTTGTTGTGATTTTTTCACATGTTCTGGTACACCTCATGTGGGTTTCGGGCATAATAAGATGAATGAGAGGTTAAACAAGTGTGTGTAGTTATTCCATTATTCTTTGTATGTTTTTGAATTATTAGTTCTCTTGAAATTAATGAAGCATGCTCATATATTGATTTACTATTGATGATATCTAGAGTATTCTACCGTATTTGTGATTGTCAATGATCAGTCTCTTTAAAGCCGACTGTTGTTATAATCGATATCAGTTGCTCAAAAGTATATATGTGATTATATAAGTGCTTTAAACTATTTTTTTGAAGTACTCATTCACTGAGTGAGTAGGCTCACCCCTCTACTCACAATTTTTAGGGAAATCACATGGACATTGAAGAAGGTCAAAGCATCAGAGTAGAGCTACCACAGGAGTTAAGTATGAGATTAGTTGAGTTCAGTCAGTCCCTGTCACTCTAGGTCCTTGTATAGATGTGAGAGAGTTGTAAATGATGTTTGTATCTTTGTTTCCTTAATAAGAGAGAATGCATTTGATTATCATGTCGTGTATACATGGAAGTGTGAGAAACATAATGAATGTTTGGATGTGTATCATTAATGTTGATATCATATTAGAGTAATCAAGGTTTAATTCTCTTGTAAAGTTTATTTATGTGATTCAATGCGAGATAACAAAGAGTTTGAAAAAAAAAAAGTTGGTAGTGAACTTTGTATTAAGTATAATCCTCAAACTCATGCCCTAATCTCATGATAAGTGGTAATTGTGGGATGTGGGTGTGACATCAGTTGTCTCCTCAGGGTCTCTAGGGTGCCGGTACTTTTGGAGTGATCCGACCCTTATGCATCTAAGGAGTGCCTCTCACGTTTACCCCTGAGGCCCCATGAACTCATGAAGGTGGCAAACCTCCTAACCCATGGTCCTTGGGAAAAGGTAGTTGTTACATCCCAACCCTATGGTCTCGTGCATCTAGGGAACAGACAACTCCTACTTCCATCAGTCTTATCCATTCATGACCTTAGTATTGACTTAGGATTCCACCATAGCACATCTGATTATGAATCTTTACCCAAAACTCCATCATCTCTCTAGGCACTCATGGTCAAACTTACATCCTTTAATAGGGATCATGGTGACCTACCTAACTTGGTCAAGCCCCATAAGGTTCCCTCCATGGCAACATATCTTCATGCCCCTTAGAGATGGTCACACAAGGGTCTATAGATTCGTTCTCATACTATGTGTTCTCCACTTATCTCAACAAGCTCCTATGAGAGACCTCTTTAGGTTACCTCAAACCTAAATAGAAGCTGATACTCACCCTACAAAAGGGTCCTTCCCCAAGATGGGACAAAACTATCTCTTGATAGCAATAAAGGTCACAAATGTCCCTACGTCTAGGGTTTACATCATCATGTGCATGCTTAGCCCTATCAATCCACTAAGGCACGTAGATAGCAAGAAGACCACCCACTAAACCATGCTAGGTTTCTGTGGTATGGCACACTTGTTCCTATTCCTCCACCTTGGACCAAAAACATGCATGCATAAGTCACCAACCTATGTGTGAGGGGTTCATCAAACATATACCTTAGTCCAAGGGGTTTCCTTTTCCTCTAACATGAGGGGGTGTCATACTTGAATTCGTAGGAACTCAAACATCATTGTGAGCATTAGGTGCACCACGTACTACTACTTCCCCTCCTTATGTCAAGGAACCCCAGGTTCACCACCTATGCCTCAACTGTCTAACTACATGTTCAACTTTTTAATCACAAACCAAACATGTACAAGGTATAGCATGTACTTCCTACTATTCTTCCACATGAACCATACCTCAGAGTCCTACACAGGGATAACCAACTAGGTGTGAGGCCTCAAAACTTGTTACCATACCTCCTCGGTCTAAGGAACTCTCCTTCCTACCCCTATAAGGTAACGTAGGCACCTATAAAATCCGCACATCAACTCAAGAAGCCTCTTACCTTTTCTAGGGTTTGGTTCCTCTAACGGCAACCAAGATACCAAAAGCCTCCAAGGATCATGCACAAGGCAACCACAACCATCCACTTAGGTCGTCCATTCTAGGTCATAACATACCCAACTTCCCATGGTTCTTCATGTATCAGAACCAAGGTCTCCAACCTTCTTGCTTGGGTCTTACTCTCTCTCTAGAGCTAACCCTACAACCAACCTTACCACTGGAGGTTCTCTCTCTAATAAGGTGGACCAAGCTCTTAAGGATACATGCATATACCTACATGGGTGAACCGTATGACCCAAACCTATGTTCGATCAAGATTATCCAAAGCTCTGCATATTCATCTCCTAACCTATTAGGCATAACCCTTCTGACCTAAGTCTCAACCTACTGCCAGCACTGTTGACGTTCTCTCCTACATAGGTGTATGCTCTTCTATGCTCATATATGCCCATAAGGGTTTCTATATGGTCACCACTATCCTTCTCAATGAGGGAGTGATCCCTCACCCTCAACCGGCACGACCACCCAAGGTCGGGTCACTAAAAGGAACCATGGTCACATAGTTCATTCTTCTCATGTGCACCAAAACCTATATGCATTTCAACCCACATACATACCTGCATGGTCAACCACGATGTCCAACTCATCCTGACATCTCTCTCCCTAACTACCACTTAGGGTGAGGGTTAGCATTGTCCTCAGAGGATCCATTAGGTCTCTACCTCCTCCTGGGAGTCTCTGCCTCCAAGGCTAACTCTCTCCTCATCATCTTGACAAGAAGGTCTAACCTCAAAGCACTCCTGAGGGCACGACCACACATGCCATGCAACCTAAGCATGTAACTGATCTTTATTTTATGCTTAAACTATTAAACTTATGTCCATGAAATCTTGTTACATGCTTTTCATTGATTTGGTGGAGGATTCCTTAATCCTTATCATACTTACCCTGACCTCAAGAGGGTGGGGAAGAGAGAGAAAAACCCTAAACCTTAGAACCTTAATTGAATTAGGGTTGAGAAGGGAAGAAATAGATGAGAGAGTCCTAAAGGTATCTTATTTTGAGTCAAGACCTCAGACTTTGGCCAGGCAGTCACACCGCATCTGGGAGTCCTCATGACTGACTAGCGGGGTGGAGGAAAATGTTGCCAACCCCCAGACTGTGATCC
Organism: Alisma plantago-aquatica; assembly: GCA_963693085.1. Taxonomy (NCBI): domain Eukaryota; kingdom Viridiplantae; phylum Streptophyta; class Magnoliopsida; order Alismatales; family Alismataceae; genus Alisma; species Alisma plantago-aquatica. The sequence continues at coordinate 298,288,477 of OY856414.1, read as the reverse complement.
TTTTCTAGACACCTCCATCATCAGAAAGTCCTCTAATAACTCCCTCAGTTCTATAGAGTTTGTAAAATTTAATAATTATTAAGGATTAAGTGAGAAACCATTGGCTCTGATACCAAATGTAACGACCCTGCCTTCCAGTAACCCCCAATTATGGGAGACCAAGAGGTCAGAGATGCTATCACAATATTTCAGGATCCATCGTTTGGCATTTAATCAAAAACAATTATCAAATTCTACTATTACTAAACTGAAAAGCTAGAAAAAATTAAACTTTTTGCATACCTTATAAAATTTGTATTCTAGACTTCTATCCACGGGATAAGTCAATCTAACTAATCCTCCTTGAAAAGGTTAGTTGTATCTTCACAAATTTCAATTTGCTATTTGTCCATTTTTAGAATTGTACCTAAAATACCGAAAAATAAAACTTCGGTCAATATATTTCTATAAAGGTATGTGGGGGACAATCACAATATCACAAATAGTTTCTAACAACCTAAGTAAGCAAGTAATTTATTAACAATCCAAATTACACTTTTAATGTGACTTCTCAACCGCTTTTGCCCTAAACCCTAGATTGCCCTCTCTTAGGGTTTTGTCCTTAGAAGGGACATAAGGCCACATGCTCCATCTTGAGCTTGGTGCCTGGGGTCACCTCTCCAGGTGCCCAATGGACTTCCCTCCGGGGCTTGACCAAATCAGAGCTTCCCTCCGAAGCTTGGTTTTACAACATACATCAGGGTGGCATGTAGGTTCAAGAAACACATTCATTTTTTTTATCAGAACAGAGTGTGAGATCTTTACTATAAAATCATGGGTTAAATATGAAACACATTCATATTTAATTTTGATACACATAGGGACTTTATATGATTGCAGAATTGAACATCCAATAGTTTAGGTTGCAATCACTCGAGAAACATTCGAGAAACATTGTGAAACTAAAGGTGATTATCCATAAAGTAACCACAAACTTGTCCAGTCGAATCAACAAGCTAATAGAAATCCAAGCAAGAAAGTATCCAGGCAAGCGGTTCAATCCACACACACAAACAAGAACCCTAAAAAGTACATGTAATCTAATTACTATTCACTTTCTAAGATTCCACTCATATGAACTCACTTCCTACTTTTTAGGGTTTCATTAGGGTTCATTCTCATTATCGACACTATAAACCCTAAAATAGAAAATATAATCACCAACCCTAACTAGCTTGTTATATTCTTCCTAACATGCTTAGGATCAACTCATAATTACACTATCCCAGGGAATCTCGAATTAAACATGTTAATCACCCTTTTTACCTTAAATTAGGGTTTCTATGTGCATTATCATAGATTCATGTGTAAAACCCTAAAACAAGAAATTCATTATCTAATATCGAATTCAAATCTCACTTGGCCCATCAACCGATTACTACTACTCTAATTAACCCATTAAGATCTAAGATTTGATCTCCAATCATAATTAGGGTTTTTTGAACCAAAGTTTAATGCATCATATGATCAGCTTTAGGAACTTTTGGATTTAGAAACAAAATCAGGCTTTAATAATATTTTTAACTGATTCCTCACGATTTTCTAGTCAACTTTCATATATAAAGTTTCCTCATATAATCTTCCTATAATTTTCTATGATTTTTACCAATATTAGAGCTTTTAGATCTATTAAAGTACTTTCATACACATGGGACTATGAATCAAGCCAATTAAACATAAAGACCACATTTTTAAACCTAACTACTTTTTTATTAATAGGAAGTTCATTTCCAACTCTAAGTATTCAGAAATCATCATTTGATTCATTTATCATTAAGCTTTAGGGTTTTGCATTGATGAAATTATTAAAGATGATGACTTTGCATACTTTTCAAATTGCAAGAAATTTTAGGACTTGAATCTATTTTTGTGAATTCTATGGATTTTTCTAATCAAAAACCATATACAACTAATTATCATCCGAATATCATATTATTTTCCAGCAATTTTGTAATTAAATTATTCTTGGGCCAATAGCAGTGCGACACATCATCATTTTTAAACTTTTTCTTTCCTTTCTCTTGGTCTCTGATCTCCACCAGGGTCTGAGTACCCAGGAACCCTGTCGCCCCTTTCGCTCATCCCCTTCGTGGCTCCTCCCGCTGCGGGGACTCTATTTCCATAGAGAGAATAGAGAACCCGCAACCGGCGGAGCTCCTGCCTACTCCCAACTGGATGAGCGCCCCAGCTTGCTCCCAAAGCCGAGCCCTCAGCGCATCAACCTTCCCTTCCCTTCCCGGAGAGGCATCGAAGAAGAGCAAGATCGGAAGGACTAGGAAGATCCACCGTCGTGGGTCCATCGCTCAAAACAGAACAACGAAACTAAGAAAATAGAGACTGGATATTTAAATGTGAAGGGACAAGTGAATATGCATATCGTGCCTTCATCCACACACACATTTTTTCTACTGTTTCTGTCCAAAGTCCATGGTTACACACACACACACAGATATATATATATATATATAGAGAGAGAGAGAGAGAGGAGAGAGTGGAAAGCAATTGTGGATTTACAGTAGAACTCTGTCCAACTGTGGGATTAGGGAAACTCCCTCAAACCTTACCATAACGGGACATCTAAGGGTTGATAGATCTGATTTTCTCACCCAATCCCGAATATCCAATTTGTAGGACTCCTCGTTGGTCATGTAGTGAGAAGAACAAAAGGATTCCTCCCATTATTGTCCCAGTTTTCCTAATCTCAAACGAGGTGCAGCCACCGTTGGATCTAGATCCAATGGCTATCGGGCCCCGTATTAGAACATAAATCACAATCAAATTGTGACATTTAATGTTATCCTTTACACTTTAGGAAACTTGTAAAATTCATATCTCCCAAACCGTTTATCCTTTTAATCCCAAATTTTAGAGGAATGTCTATAATAACTTAAACTACTTGTGTGCCAAGTTTGGGACTCAAAATCGAAAGTATGAGGGACTTTTCTTGATATGCAAGTTATCTCTTAATAAGGCATATTTTAAGCATATTTTCTCTCTCTTACTCTTTTATTTTCTTTATTTTGATTCCTTTTACCATTAGAAATGGAGTCGATATATCATTCATATTGATTCCATTATCCATATTTCCACCTATTTCTTATATTTTTATCATTATCTCAACTTTCCTTCTTAATAATGCTTTATTTTATTTTATCTCTTTCTTCTCCCATTATCTTTGCAACTTGGACTCCTTGGAACCCAAGAAATCCCTAAGATATGAAATCCATCCTTGAAGGATAAATCCTAGCCTTCTAGATGCTTCTACATCTTTTTTTTCTCATTATCTTAGTTATACCTTTATTAATTGATTCCTTTTCCTTTTTATTTCATTTTTGTTGTTATTGGGTCCAATAGCCAACAAGGCCCACGGAAACAAACATATAAGGATATTTATCAAAGGAATCCATTTAAGGCACATAAATCACACAATTACTCAATCTTACATTTAATTGGGAAATTGCATTTCCCACCATATGAACCCAAAAATTAGGGTTGTAACATAAACGGTGCAATGGGGTCTTATGATGAAGACCTAAATGGATAACATTAAAGGACAAATTGGTTGAATAAATCAAGTTCAAATTGTTGGACATGATAGGAATTCCTTTATCAATTGCCATTCTTGTAGTTAGAATGGACTATGATATTTTTCATATGAGGATGGAAAATGGATTCCTTAAAAGGAATACATCATAGGATGTGTATGTGACATGGCCTAAAAGGTTTCATAACTTCATGAATGCAAATTAAGTCTATAAACTACAAAGTTCAATCTGGGATTGAAATAAGCACCTCAGAGATGGGATCTTATGACTTGATAAGATGGTCAAAGAGTTTCACTAAAGTCAACACAAAAGATGAAATATGTGTTTACAAAATATTTAATGGGAGCATATATGAATATTCCACATATGATGAGGAATAACATCTCAATATTTTCAATGTTGAGAATTGGCATGAAAAACACCTTCAACAATGAAAAAATTAAGTGAAACATCTTATGAGATAAGGATCAAGACCTATGAGATAGTTCTTGATGGTTTCACAATGTATGTTTGCGCACATACAATAGCAATTTTTTGAAAGAGTTCGACATGGAAGGATTCAATGAGAGAGAATTCAAATTAGTCTCTCATGAACCGTATATTCTGATTCTTGTACATAATGGAAATATCATGTATAAGATTCCACGGGCCATCCCAATAGTGGATCTATCATATAAGCTATTTACAAGTGTATCCCATATAATCTTGTACATATTGGACATGACAAGATAATATACATTCCAATAAGGGTTATTGGAAAGTCATTAAAGATATCCATTAGTACTTGAGAAGTGTCTAAGGATATAATGCTAGTAAAAAATGATAGCAATAAGATGGAGAGTTGGATGTAAACAATTACATCGATGCAAGTCTCCATAAATGAACAAAGTGATCACAAATTAAAATATGTTTTTATTTAAAAGAATAAGCGATGATTAGTTGGAAGGTTCCTAACTAATATACATTAATGTTAATCTACAATAGAAGTCGAGTATACTTTTGTTATGAACACAAAGTGATACTATATGGATCTAAAAGTTCATATGATGAATTTAAAGATGTTCTGACCATTGATGACTCAGTAGAGATATTGTAACAACAATGGAGCTAATTGTTAGGCAAGGAATGTGAGATACCATACTACACCAATTTCATCTCAAAGCGAAGAGATAAGAAACATGCAATATACTGACTATAAGCAAAGTGTTGCTAACTTGTTGAATAAGCACTAGTGCAAAAGAAACATGTTGGACAAGTTTAGATCACTATGGATGATATCTGTTGGTGATTAGCTCTAAGTGCAAGTGGGAGTTTGTTGGTAAGATATACCTATATAGCCAATCATATGATGATTGACATGGCATAATTACCTAAAGGGATTTGACTAATAATAACATATATAAAATGCAAGCTTCCAATTCAAATGTTTCACTTAGTTATGAGATAATGAGGATACATAATGAATGTCTAGAGAATTATATTACTCAGTGATGTATATTGTCAAGTTTCTATCCTTGTGATGAGATCATATAGATGTTAAGAATACATATACATATTCTCATTATCCATGATCAGTTGTTATTGTGGAAGGTTGATAGAGAACAATGATACATAAAATCGGAGGGTGAGTTGATTGATGAGTAAATCTCATTAGTCATGATATGGAAATATCAAACCAAGCATACAAATACATGTCAGAGAATAGGGTATCAGACAAACCCACCTTGAGAGTGACACATGGTTTTGTGGTCACAATCATCTCTCATAATGAAGGAGGTGATTGTGATTCTTAGACCTAAAATTATTGCACTCGTCACATGTCACTGGGAATGCATTAATATCATCAAACACAGTATTAAAACATGGGTTGTTATAACGGTTATGATTGGGTGACTTTGATACATGGGGATGGATTGTGAGGGATAGATATTGGATTTTTCCCTCCTACTGGAGTATGATATCGTGGTTAGTTGATTAGCGAGACTAAGAAATGCATGTGCATGCACGTGTGAATCAATATATGATATTGAGGTCTCATTATCTCAGATAGTCTACTCTTGGTTCAACAAACATGGATTGAACATTGAGAGGATGACCAACCATGCCTTGATTTCATCCTGGATATCAGAGACAAAGGAATACAATCACTGCAACATCTTACACAGATTGTATGAATTTTTTCTCCAACTTCCCATTTCACTTGTGTAGCACTAATGTGCAACTAGGCACCACTCTTTGCTTGTGATGTCATTAGCTAGTTATGGACATTCACTACCAATGTGATATGGGACCTATAGGGTCACACACATAGGAACTCATCTAGAAGAGGATTTTGATCTTCAACGACAATTGGATTGATTACTAAAGTGTTTAGGTATTCAATTCACGCAATTGATTGCTTGATTGGCTGACCAAATCTGCCAAACGACATTCTCACTGAGTGACACAACCGTTTGGGCAGCCAGACATGTGTCTCAAGTAGTTGAGATGACCTTTTGGGGGTCATGCTGATCAGAGATCGATTTGGCTTAGTTTTGACCTTGAACCGCTCAGTTCAATATGATTGAACCGACCAACTTGACTCAACTCACCAGACTGCCGTCTGGGTGAGTGAAACGGTTGTCTCACTTGGGTGAGATGGCCCAGTTGGGTCGAACAAAGGTTTGGGATGTTTCCTAAATAGTTTCAATTGTTCTTTACTTGAGGAATAAGGAATTTAATATGAGATATTAATTGGATTTGAAATAGACAAATTTGTTTCATATTGGGAACTACCAAATGATCATTTGGCAGTGCGAGACAACCATCTCACACACAAGATGACTGTCAGGGTATGCGAAATGGTCGTTTTGGCTATTGTAGGTTGTGAAAACTCAAGATCTTCTGGTCCTTTCCACTCCAACACCTATATCCCATACTGGATAGCAACTGCGAACCTTGACTTTGGCCTCTACTATAAATGGAGGTGTATTGGGGGCTTCCCAGAGCACAACAACCCAAACAACTAAGATTCAGTTCCTCTTACAATTGTTATCCTCTATGGTTGTGGTAACCAAGAGAGCCTAGGGAAGTCCTACCTAAAAAGGAGGGATAGTCAATGGGAGAGAACAACTGAGAAGTTGTCATTGTGGGAGAGCAAGTTGGTGACTCGAACACCAACAAGAAGAGCAACTCCTTTCTATATGTTCTTGGTGAACAACAGGAGTTCTAGTTGGTCTCTGTGGACTACTCTAGAGGTAGGAGTCCTTTGGATACTTTTGGGAGAGCAAAGTCAACCTACAGTCTGTGGAGAGACAACACGAGTCCTTGAACAGGTTCTGCAGACATTATTCATGGTGAAGACCAGGAGTTGACAACCACCATCCAAGAGAAACTTTTCAATAGTTTCAAATAAGTGAGTTTCATCACTGGACTTGCTCTAGGACCAGGTATAACTCACTAAAATCATACTTCCTATTTCATAGTTGATGCAATCTTGTTGTATTGGGGAATACATATAGATAATTTTTTTGTTTCTGTTTCTGTACTCTGTTCGCATATTTCCCAACATTGATATCTCTATTGTTGCAGGGGTGTAGAGATCTCTCTTGGGTCTATTAACCTAGGGTTTTTATCATTTTTGGTCATTTCATTTCTCTATGACCATGTGCCTCTATGGCATTAATTTCTCTTTAATTGATGGTCCTCTTGGACCAAGTGAGGTCGTTGACGTTTCTTATTTTTCATGACCTTTGTGGTTTGCATGGTTTTAGTGGATGCATGTTGATATGTGGTGGACATGTGGAACTTATGTGCATGACATCTAACCTCTTTTTCCTCTCTCAACCTTTGGGTATATGTACCCCTCTTCTTTCCTGCAAGATATCCTTTTTGCACCCTCCTTCCCTCTCTCATTCCTTGAGTTTAGGCCTTGGAGCTTGGTGGTGAAGAAGAGCTCATCCTTAGTGCTTTGGTGGATGATCCTCTTGCATATGGTGATCAAGTGTGGGGCAAGTCTTCTTTGGTGATCCTCTTGTGATCTTCGATCCTAAGTAAGTGATCCAACCTCTTGGTTTCATTTTCTTGCAAAACCCTACCCCCTTTTCTTCTTTTCTTGTCCAAATCCATGGAGTTTCCACTATGGTGTGCGTGTTGGTATGGAGGTACTCCTCTTTCTTGGTCCAAATCCTTGGTTCTCCAAGGTAGTGCTCAAGTTGAGTGGAGGAACTCTTCTCTGTTTTCTCTCCCGTATTATTCTTTTCAACCTTGAGGTTTTTGTTTTCCTTTTTTCCCTTTAACCTAGGGTTTTTCTTCTCTTTTGAGGTGGTTACTAGCTTAGTCATGGAGGTGATCAAAGCTAGTTTCCTATCTTGCTTTTGGAGCTTTTCTTAGAGGTGGTGTAACGATGATCTAAGGCCGATTACATAACTCTTTTCCCTCTAATATTATTGCACTTGAATTTAACATGCAACTCTTTCTAAAACATGATTACTTGTTATTTATAATGTTATCTTGGTTATGTTTGTATTTCTATAATGATTGTGCATGTACTTGTTCCTTTGCCTAAACCCTGATTCACCTACCCGAAATCTATATGATGGAGATGATCGTAGTTTTGCATGCATATCAACTTTGGTGTTGTTATCCTTGTTCTTGGTTCGATTACTTTTCATGAGGTGGAGTTTGGTTCCGTCTTCATGTGCTTGATCTTGGTTTTTTATCCCTCAACTTATGGACTTCATATTGATCACATATGATGACAAGTTGGTGATTTCATGCATGCCCTAAAACGTTGGTTTTTATCTCCTTGATGATGTTTTAGTTATCTTGAGGAACATAGAGGTTTGTGGTCTCCCCCATTCAAGTGTTGAACGTATGGTTATATCCTTTTTATCATGGTTTGATTTTCTTGTGTGTTGATGATCAAAGTTTTAGGGTTTTGACCAAGTTTCTGCCTTAATGTGTTCCTCCTTTAAATTTTGGGTTCAAGTTGATTACTACCTATTTTGATTTTGTTTATGAGTAGTTTTTTTCTCTAAGATGATCTTCATGCTATGTTCTAAGTTGTTGAAGACTTAGAGATGATAATTGATTGTTTGGATGGTCACCTTGTCTTTGGGATGCATAGATTGGTCTCTCTTTGGTCAAATAAGTATTTCCTTTGGTTGGTTAGGTGAATGATTCCTTTCGACCGTTGAACAGTTTGTTTCCCTTCAATCATTGGCTATGTTGACTTTCCTTTGATTGTTTAGTTTTAGGGAAGCCTTGGTCACTGAATGGGTTGATTCCCTTTGACCCTTTGGCATGTTTTGATAGTTTTGGCCACTGACCTTTGGTGATTATCTTGGTCGCTAATGTTCCTTTGACCATGGTGAAATCTTCTTTGACCATGATGTATATCTCTCTCTTTGATCACATGGATTTGTGACCTAATTCCCTTTTTAGCCGATGAAGGATTATGACATGGGTTTTCTAGGGATGTTGTTTCCTTGGTGTGGTGGAGGGGTGATGATGGTTGACCCGCATGTTCCAAGAATATGGGAAGGTGAGATACCTAGGGTTTTATGATATTGTTGTGATATAAAACTCTAATCAATTATGCAAGTGAGCCCTAACATGGATCCCATGTGTATGATATACTTATTGAACTTTCTTGAACTATCTAGCCTTGTGATGATGATTTCTCCATCCTACTTGTATGATCCAAATCATGCAAGTGAATGAATGTCATAGTTTATGAAAGTTGTGATGGTAATCATATGACACAAAGCAATGGCTATAAGCCTTGATGACACATGTTGATTTGATGGGTCTTATGACCTGGCAGAGGCCTAATGCCTAGTGTGAGGTGTTATCCTCTAGTGATGTGATGAAGGATTGAATCACATGACCGTTAAATTGTGGTGATAGCCATGTATGGTTGTGTGACATATTGATAGCCTCCAATGGCAATGATATCAAGTAATAGTGTGACAAGATTGCATCTTATACATTTTATATCTTTAGGAGTTGTATTGTTACGACCCCATCTGAGCTTAATTGGTAAACTAGGGTTTACCTAGACAATTGCAAAGATTAATTAGAATAATCATTCTTGAAATATAATTAATGACGATAACAAAATTAGGATTTTTTAACTATGATAAGAAGTCTAAATATTCTTTTGTCTTGAGAATTAGGGTTTGAGAAACATAAACCCTAATCGGCCCAAAAATAGGGTTTTGATAATGCATGAATACAGAATTTGATAAGTAGAATGTCTCACTAAATGATTTTTAGTATTTTATGTGTAACTCTGATTTACTTCAAATTTGGATATGATTTGGATATATAAAATGTGAACAATATTGGAAAATATCAGAATTTTTGAAGAATGCTCTGACCTGTTTGTCGGCCGAGTTTAAAACTCGACCGATCAAAATTTCAGAATTTTACAGCAGTGTGGTAATTGAATTTTATCTTTTTATTGGTATATCCAGTTGATCTCAAATTTTAACAGTATTTGATAAATACAAATTTAGACACTCTGTTAAATTGGCATAATTTTTGGATGACTTTTGAATCCCTACAGTAAGGGTGTCGGTCGAGTTTGTGCAGGACAAACTCGGCCGAATATATTGCTGACTGCAATATAGCAGTGCACTGTTCGATTTTTAATTAATTATTGGTAACTCCAAATGATCTCAATTTGTAACTGAAGCTTTGTAGATCAATTATAAACAACGTGCTAAATTCCCATAATTGTTGGAGAATGTTTGATCTCTGAAATAAACGAATTACAGTAACTTTTGTATAACTGAATATTCAGCCTATATAATTAAAGTTAAGTGTTGGGTCAATATGCAATTGACCCAAGCAGCTCAATTGACTTATATGAACGACCACACACACAAGAAGCTCTCATTCTTCGTCATTCACTCCAGAGAAACGAGCTCCTAGAGAGAGAGGGAGAATTAGGGCTTGAGTGGAGAAAGTGGGGGAATTGCTGAATTAGGGTTTTGCGATTCCAGGAAGGGTGAAATCAAGTAAGTTCGGATTCCTTGCATAGACTTTTATGGTGAATCTTCTCTCTCATGTCAAGATTCCGTCCTTGCTCTGATTTGATCCAAGATGATGTCTAAATTCCCTCTTTTCTCACCCTTTCTTCATAATCCCTCTTTTTCAAGGTTCCCGAGTTGAATGGAAGAAGAATTGGGAGATTTGCTAGGGATTTGATAGGAATTCGAGATTCCCTGAATTGAGCTGCAGTTGTGAGGTGTTTTCACACCTTAGAGTGAGTGGGTTCTTCCTTCAAACATTCTAATGCACGAATTTGATTATAACATCCAAATCCCTAAATGCTTAACATGTGAATTCTAAATCCTGAAATGTCCATTTGATTTAAGTTATTGTAAATTGATATGATATGGATCCCTTCTCTGTTTGAATGACTCCTAAATGGTAGATTCATATCAGATACGTATACAACACTTCCTAGTAAAGATGATTTTAGATTTATATCAAATAATGTAATTAGGGTTTGACCTAATTGAGATATCGCTAGAGTTTCAACCTTATTGAAAAGGACTAGTAATCCTATAAGTGGTTAGGATGTACCTCGTGGGTTATCTTATTTGAATCTTATTCTGGATACATGATATTGCAGTGATGATATGGAAAACCTAAATTTAGTCAAATTTCCATGGTTTCATGTCTATATTGATTGCATACGATTTGTTGGAAACAATCTTTATTTAGTGAATGCTTGTATCCTATGAAATCCTTATGAGAGCCATGTGACAAGTGAATGAGGTAAATGAAAAGGTGAATGAGGCAAGTGCAACCCTAAGAGTAGGGTGTTGGCATGAGATGAATGAATAAGGCAAATGAAACCCTAAGGATAGGGTGTTCAATGAATCATGCTATGGTAATATGAAAGGTCTTGATATGAGATGTGGTGATGCTTAATTGTTAAATTGTATGTTTCTAGTGCATTTAACTTTATATGCTTGTTCTCTCTGAAATGTTATCTACATACTGCTGGGCTTCTTATATTTCAATATATATATCTCGGAAATTGCAGGTGATGAAATATGATATGCCCTAGAAAGGGATGTTACTGAGACATGGTATATGTTGAATACATGAGCTATGATATTTATTTGTTAATCAAGTATAGACCTAAGTGCCCTAACACTGTAGAACCCCTAAGAGGTATCTGCAACTTAGGGGTGAAACTCATGTTGCAACATCATCCGTGCTTGTGTCACGGACAAACGAGGAAAGAGAAAATGCAGTGTCTAACAACAATCGTGCTTGTGTCACGATGGCACTGGGCAAAAAGGGAAAACACGGTTATCTAACACCATTCGTGCTTGTGTCACGAAGGTAACCCTATGACTCTCCGCCGGTGTACTCAGGTTTAAGGAGGAGTCGGGTGCACTCAGAGTAGTGCTTGAGGCCGTAGAGCCTATGTTTCTAGCCGGCGAGCCAGTGACCCTGTGGCAGAGCAGGGCTGGTGTCACACTTAGCATTTCCCGGGTGTGTCGCTAAGTCTTGTACGGTGGGATCGTAGCATGGACTTGTTACGGATCTTTATATGCAGAGTACACTGCATATATTTAGGGCATAATCTAAAATATGATCATATAGGTTCACAGAGTTCCTTATAAATGAAAGAGTTAAGAAAGACTAAAGCATAGTTTTCTAGTAGTTATCCTTTGGATGCAATATTTATATTCTTTGCTATTTCAATTATATTGTTTTAGAACTGCTCAGTGTAGTATTTATTGTTGTTAAATTTCATATCGTTTACTCAAATTATATCTTTGATCACATTAGTGCATTAGTCTGTTTCCATGAAGTACTCATTCACTGAGCGAGTAGGCTCACCCCTCTACTCAAACATTTTAGGGTTAATCGCGTGGACTTGAAGATGGTCAGAACATCAGCATAGACCTGCCACAAGAGTTGAGTACAAGATTAGTTGAGTCAGTCGGTCCTTGTCACTCTAGGTCCTCAGTAAGAGATAAGAGAGAGAGTTGTAAATACGATGTGTAATATTGTTTCTCTTTGATATGTATGCTAATTAACAAGGTTTATGTGCACAAGTTGTGAAAGACATCATGAATGTTTATATATGTATCTTTTTAGTTAAAGTCTGATTAGTAAAAGAAATGTTTGGATTCCCTTGTTAAGATGTTTTATGTGGTTCAATGCGAAGAAACAAGAGTTTTTAAGGAAAGAAAAAGTTAAGGGTGTTCTTTGTGTTAATTATAAATCCTATCTTATGCCCTAATCTCATGATTTGAGGAGATTGTGAGATCGGGGTGTAACATGTATCATTCCCTTATTTTGTAGAGTTTGTTTAGGGTTTGTATACCGTAACTTTATTGATGCTAAAAGATACCCAATTGGCTTAACTAATCAAGTGAAACCCTAATGATGTAGTTTCCTTATACCATAGATCCATTTTCAGCATTAGTACTTGCTGGATGGTGAAACGGGTTCTCCTACAGAAACTCGATGTGAATATTTTTTAATATGTTGAGGTGCAAGTTTATTATATCCTTGTGTCCACAATTATAGTATGGATAAGATGATTGTGGTCATACATAGGCCTTTGTAGAGACAGCCATGCATGAGCTTCTCTCCTATTATGATATGTGATAGGGAGAAATATAACTGCATTGATTGCCTCTTTTTAGAACGGCCATGCATGAGCCTATTTTCTAGCACCATGCCATGTACCAAGGTGGGCTAGGTGTTTATCATCTTGACTATTTTTCTCTATTTGCAGTTAACTGTTATGTCTCTGTTGGTCTTTTTCTCTCGTACTGTTGGTTGGATTTGAGTGGTAAGCCTCAAATCCTTAAGGCATAATAAAACATGAAACACATCTGTGTAATGTACTTTCTTAAGGTCAAATACATCTCACGTTGGATGACCCTTTATGTGAGAACCCGTTACATGAAATGAGATTATTCAAAACATAAAACACAATGAGTCACCAATTAATCACATACCCAAAAATATGGGTAAACTAAAACCAATTTCAACATCAACACCCACTCAGAAACATTTCCATAAGAGCCCAACATCTTTCTTGTATTCAAATTATTCCATTAATTATATACAAATTGTTCTATTACCTTAGCCACAACATATATACACGGGAGAACAATATTCGTATATGCCACACAAATAAGCATTAACATGCTAACAAAAGTTTGATTTGTTTGAAACACCATATACAAACCATTCTTGCCCAGACCAGAGAGTATATGGATGACTCTAGGACACAAAAGACATCTAATCAATGTTCTCACAAATTCATTACTATATCTCCTCTTTGCGGCCACAGTTTTGTTTTTTTCACTTCTGATTACCTAAAAAAATGTGGTGATCCACAAGGGAGAGACTCATGTCCCCAAAAGAGATATAACCTCCAACAACATTTATTGATTCCAACATTTTTCGGTAATGAGACAAATTTGAGCAGTTTAATCATATATAACAAATAATCTCAACAACACTAATGATTAAAAAAATACATAAAGGAATAGATAATAACTATATTCATGAGATATATTGTTTTCATATCCCTATTAACAGTGTAAGGACTCTAGCAATATGAGCATCTCTAACATCATGAATAAGTCTAGTATCATATGCATAGATAACAACATTATCATGTCTAACAAGTTGAACATATGAACATCATAAGTAGAGCTAACAATATAAGCAAAACTATCTATATAAGCATGATTAACAGTATAGGAATCTCTAGTTACAAAGGCATAGCTAGCAATATAATCATAGCTAACAACATGTGATGACAAATGTCATAATCATAGCCACTAGTAATAATATCTCTATCAACTTAAACATGACCATTGTAGGTACACATTTATAACATGAGCATATCCACAACATAAGAATGGAAGAATCTTCTCTCTCATGTCAAGATTCCGTCCTTGCTCTGATTTGATCCAAGATGATGTCTAAATTCCCTCTTTTCTCACCCTTTCTTCATAATCCCTCTTTTTCAAGGTTCCCGAGTTGAATGGAAGAAGAATTGGGAGATTTGCTAGGGATTTGATAGGAATTCGAGATTCCCTGAATTGAGCTGCAGTTGTGAGGTGTTTTCACACCTTAGAGTGAGTGGGTTCTTCCTTCAAACATTCTAATGCACGAATTTGATTATAACATCCAAATCCCTAAATGCTTAACATGTGAATTCTAAATCCTGAAATGTCCATTTGATTTAAGTTATTGTAAATTGATATGATATGGATCCCTTCTCTGTTTGAATGACTCCTAAATGGTAGATTCATATCAGATACGTATACAACACTTCCTAGTAAAGATGATTTTAGATTTATATCAAATAATGTAATTAGGGTTTGACCTAATTGAGATATCGCTAGAGTTTCAACCTTATTGAAAAGGACTAGTAATCCTATAAGTGGTTAGGATGTACCTCGTGGGTTATCTTATTTGAATCTTATTCTGGATACATGATATTGCAGTGATGATATGGAAAACCTAAATTTAGTCAAATTTCCATGGTTTCATGTCTATATTGATTGCATACGATTTGTTGGAAACAATCTTTATTTAGTGAATGCTTGTATCCTATGAAATCCTTATGAGAGCCATGTGACAAGTGAATGAGGTAAATGAAAAGGTGAATGAGGCAAATGCAACCCTAAGAGTAGGGTGTTGGCATGAGATGAATGAATAAGGCAAATGAAACCCTAAGGATAGGGTGTTCAATGAATCATGCTATGGTAATATGAAAGGTCTTGATATGAGATGTGGTGATGCTTAATTGTTAAATTGTATGTTTCTAGTGCATTTAACTTTATATGCTTGTTCTCTCTGAAATGTTATCTACATACTGCAGGGCTTCTTATATTTCAATATATATATCTCGGAAATTGTAGGTGATGAAATATGATATGCCCTAGAAAGGGATGTTACTGAGACATGGTATATGTTGAATACATGAGCTATGATATTTATTTTTTAATCAAGTATAGACCTAAGTGACCTAACACTGTAGAACCCCTAAGAGGTATCTGCAACTTAGGGGTGAAACTCATGTTGCAACATCATCCGTGCTTGTGTCACGGACAAACGAGGAAAGAGAAAATGCAGTGTCTAACAACAATCGTGCTTGTGTCACGATGGCACTGGGCAAAAAGGGAAAACACGGTTATCTAACACCATTCGTGCTTGTGTCACGAAGGTAACCCTGTGACTCTCCGCCGGTGTACTCAGGTTTAAGGAGGAGTCGGGTGCACTCAGAGTAGTGCTTGAGGCCGTAGAGCCTATGTTTCTAGCCGGCGAGCCAGTGACCCTGTGGCAGAGCAGGGCTGGCGTCACACTTAGCATTTCCCGGGTGTGTCGCTAAGTCTTGTACGGTGGGATCGTAGCATGGACTTGTTACGGATCTTTATATGCAGAGTACACTGCATATATTTAGGGCATAATCTAAAATATGATCATATAGGTTCACAGAGTTCCTTATAAATGAAAGAGTTAAGAAAGACTAAAGCATAGTTTTCTAGTAGTTATCCTTTGGATGCAATATTTATATTCTTTGCTATTTCAATTATATTGTTTTAGAACTGCTCAGTGTAGTATTTATTGTTGTTAAATTTCATATCGTTTACTCAAATTATGTCTTTGATCACATTAGTGCATTAGTCTGTTTCCATGAAGTACTCATTCACTGAGCGAGTAGGCTCACCCCTCTACTCAAACATTTTAGGGTTAATCGCGTGGACTTGAAGATGGTCAGAACATCAGCGTAGACCTGCCACAAGAGTTGAGTACAAGATTAGTTGAGTCAGTCGGTCCTTGTCACTCTAGGTCCTCAGTAAGAGATAAGAGAGAGAGTTGTAAATACGATGTGTAATATTGTTCCTCTTTGATATGTATGCTAATTAACAAGGTTTATGTGCACAAGTTGTGAAAGACATCATGAATGTTTATATATGTATCTTTTCAGTTAAAGTCTGATTAGTAAAAGAAATGTTTGGATTCCCTTGTTAAGATGTTTTATGTGGTTCAATGCGAAGAAACAAGAGTTTTTAAGGAAAGAAAAAGTTAAGGGTGTTCTTTGTGTTAATTATAAATCCTATCTTATGCCCTAATCTCATGATTTGAGGAGATTGTGAGATCGGGGTGTAACATGTATCATTCCCTTATTTTGTAGAGTTTGTTTAGGGTTTGTATACCGTAACTTTATTGATGCTAAAAGATACCCAATTGGCTTAACTAATCAAGTGAAACCCTAATGATGTAGTTTCCTTATACCATAGATCCATTTTCAGCATTAGTACTTGTTGGATGGTGAAACGGGTTCTCCTACAGAAACTCGATGTGAATATTTTTTAATATGTTGAGGTGCAAGTTTATTATATCCTTGTGTCCACAATTATAGTATGGATAAGATGATTGTGGTCATACTTAGGCCTTTGTAGAGACAGCCATGCATGAGCTTCTCTCCTATTATGATATGTGATAGGGAGAAATATAACTGCATTGATTGCCTCTTTTTAGAACGGCCATGCGTGAGCCTATTTTCTAGCACCATGCCATGTACCAAGGTGGGCTAGGTGTTTATCATCTTGACTATTTTTCTCTATTTGCAGTTAACTGTTATGTCTCTGTTGGTCTTTTTCTCTCGTACTGTTGGTTGGATTTGAGTGGTAAGCCTCAAATCCTTAAGGCATAATAAAACATGAAACACATCTGTGTAATGTATTTTCTTAAGGTCAAATACATCTCACGTTGGATGACCCTTTATGGGAGAACCCGTTACATGAAATGAGATTATTCAAAACATAAAACACAATGAGTCACCAATTAATCACATACCCAAAAATATGGGTAAACTAAAACCAATTTCAACATCAACACCCACTCAGAAACATTTCCATAAGAGCCCAACATCTTTCTTGTATTCAAATTATTCCATTAATTATATACAAATTGTTCTATTACCTTAGCCACAACATATATACACAGGAGAACAATATTCGTATATGCCACACAAATAAGCATTAACATGCTAACAAAAGTTTGATTTGTTTGAAACACCATATACAAACCATTCCTGCCCAGACCAGAGAGTATATGGATGACTCTAGGACACAAAAGACATCTAATCAATGTTCTCACAAATTCATTACTATATCTCCTCTTTGCGGCCACAGTTTTGTTTTTTTCACTTCTGATTACCTAAAAAAATGTGGTGATCCACAAGGGAGAGACTCATGTCCCCAAAAGAGATATAACCTCCAACAACATTTATTGATTCCAACATTTTTCGGTAATGAGACAAATTTGAGCAGTTTAATCATATATAACAAATAATCTCAACAACACTAATGATTAAAAAAATACATAAAGGAATAGATAATAACTATATTCATGAGATATATTGTTTTCATATCCCTATTAACAGTGTAAGGACTCTAGCAATATGAGCATCTCTAACATCATGAATAAGTCTAGTATCATATGCATAGATAACAACATTATCATGTCTAACAAGTTGAACATATGAACATCATAAGTAGAGCTAACAATATAAGCAAAACTATCTATATAAGCATGATTAACAGTATAGGAATCTCTAGTTACAAAGGCATAGCTAGCAATATAATCATAGCTAACAACATGTGATGACAAATGTCATAATCATAGCCACTAGTAATAATATCTCTATCAACTTAAACATGACCATTGTAGGTACACATTTATAACATGAGCATATCCACAACATAAGAATGGAAGAATCTTCTCTCTCATGTCAAGATTCCGTCCTTGCTCTGATTTGATCCAAGATGATGTCTAAATTCCCTCTTTTCTCACCCTTTCTTCATAATCCCTCTTTTTCAAGGTTCCCGAGTTGAATGGAAGAAGAATTGGGAGATTTGCTAGGGATTTGATAGGAATTCGAGATTCCCTGAATTGAGCTGCAGTTGTGAGGTGTTTTCACACCTTAGAGTGAGTGGGTTCTTCCTTCAAACATTCTAATGCACGAATTTGATTATAACATCCAAATCCCTAAATGCTTAACATGTGAATTCTAAATCCTGAAATGTCCATTTGATTTAAGTTATTGTAAATTGATATGATATGGATCCCTTCTCTGTTTGAATGACTCCTAAATGGTAGATTCATATCAGATACGTATACAACACTTCCTAGTAAAGATGATTTTAGATTTATATCAAATAATGTAATTAGGGTTTGACCTAATTGAGATATCGCTAGAGTTTCAACCTTATTGAAAAGGACTAGTAATCCTATAAGTGGTTAGGATGTACCTCGTGGGTTATCTTATTTGAATCTTATTCTGGATACATGATATTGCAGTGATGATATGGAAAACCTAAATTTAGTCAAATTTCCATGGTTTCATGTCTATATTGATTGCATACGATTTGTTGGAAACAATCTTTATTTAGTGAATGCTTGTATCCTATGAAATCCTTATGAGAGCCATGTGACAAGTGAATGAGGTAAATGAAAAGGTGAATGAGGCAAATGCAACCCTAAGAGTAGGGTGTTGGCATGAGATGAATGAATAAGGCAAATGAAACCCTAAGGATAGGGTGTTCAATGAATCATGCTATGGTAATATGAAAGGTCTTGATATGAGATGTGGTGATGCTTAATTGTTAAATTGTATGTTTCTAGTGCATTTAACTTTATATGCTTGTTCTCTCTGAAATGTTATCTACATACTGCAGGGCTTCTTATATTTCAATATATATATCTCGGAAATTGCAGGTGATGAAATATGATATGCCCTAGAAAGGGATGTTACTGAGACATGGTATATGTTGAATACATGAGCTATGATATTTATTTGTTAATCAAGTATAGACCTAAGTGCCCTAACACTGTAGAACCCCTAAGAGGTATCTGCAACTTAGGGGTGAAACTCATGTTGCAACATCATCCGTGCTTGTGTCACGGACAAACGAGGAAAGAGAAAATGCAGTGTCTAACAACAATCGTGCTTGTGTCACGATGGCACTGGGCAAAAAGGGAAAACACGGTTATCTAACACCATTCGTGCTTGTGTCACGAAGGTAACCCTGTGACTCTCCGCCGGTGTACTCAGGTTTAAGGAGGAGTCGGGTGCACTCAGAGTAGTGCTTGAGGCCGTAGAGCCTATGTTTCTAGCCGGCGAGCCAGTGACCCTGTGGCAGAGCAGGGCTGGCGTCACACTTAGCATTTCCCGGGTGTGTCGCTAAGTCTTGTACGGTGGGATCGTAGCATGGACTTGTTACGGATCTTTATATGCAGAGTACACTGCATATATTTAGGGCATAATCTAAAATATGATCATATAGGTTCACAGAGTTCCTTATAAATGAAAGAGTTAAGAAAGACTAAAGCATAGTTTTCTAGTAGTTATCCTTTGGATGCAATATTTATATTCTTTGCTATTTCAATTATATTGTTTTAGAACTGCTCAGTGTAGTATTTATTGTTGTTAAATTTCATATCGTTTACTCAAATTATATCTTTGATCACATTAGTGCATTAGTCTGTTTCCATGAAGTACTCATTCACTGAGCGAGTAGGCTCACCCCTCTACTCAAACATTTTAGGGTTAATCGCGTGGACTTGAAGATGGTCAGAACATCAGCATAGACCTGCCACAAGAGTTGAGTACAAGATTAGTTGAGTCAGTCGGTCCTTGTCACTCTAGGTCCTCAGTAAGAGATAAGAGAGAGAGTTGTAAATACGATGTGTAATATTGTTTCTCTTTGATATGTATGCTAATTAACAAGGTTTATGTGCACAAGTTGTGAAAGACATCATGAATGTTTATATATGTATCTTTTTAGTTAAAGTCTGATTAGTAAAAGAAATGTTTGGATTCCCTTGTTAAGATGTTTTATGTGGTTCAATGCGAAGAAACAAGAGTTTTTAAGGAAAGAAAAAGTTAAGGGTGTTCTTTGTGTTAATTATAAATCCTATCTTATGCCCTAATCTCATGATTTGAGGAGATTGTGAGATCGGGGTGTAACATGTATCATTCCCTTATTTTGTAGAGTTTGTTTAGGGTTTGTATACCGTAACTTTATTGATGCTAAAAGATACCCAATTGGCTTAACTAATCAAGTGAAACCCTAATGATGTAGTTTCCTTATACCATAGATCCATTTTCAGCATTAGTACTTGCTGGATGGTGAAACGGGTTCTCCTACAGAAACTCGATGTGAATATTTTTTAATATGTTGAGGTGCAAGTTTATTATATCCTTGTGTCCACAATTATAGTATGGATAAGATGATTGTGGTCATACATAGGCCTTTGTAGAGACAGCCATGCATGAGCTTCTCTCCTATTATGATATGTGATAGGGAGAAATATAACTGCATTGATTGCCTCTTTTTAGAACGGCCATGCATGAGCCTATTTTCTAGCACCATGCCATGTACCAAGGTGGGCTAGGTGTTTATCATCTTGACTATTTTTCTCTATTTGCAGTTAACTGTTATGTCTCTGTTGGTCTTTTTCTCTCGTACTGTTGGTTGGATTTGAGTGGTAAGCCTCAAATCCTTAAGGCATAATAAAACATGAAACACATCTGTGTAATGTACTTTCTTAAGGTCAAATACATCTCACGTTGGATGACCCTTTATGTGAGAACCCGTTACATGAAATGAGATTATTCAAAACATAAAACACAATGAGTCACCAATTAATCACATACCCAAAAATATGGGTAAACTAAAACCAATTTCAACATCAACACCCACTCAGAAACATTTCCATAAGAGCCCAACATCTTTCTTGTATTCAAATTATTCCATTAATTATATACAAATTGTTCTATTACCTTAGCCACAACATATATACACGGGAGAACAATATTCGTATATGCCACACAAATAAGCATTAACATGCTAACAAAAGTTTGATTTGTTTGAAACACCATATACAAACCATTCTTGCCCAGACCAGAGAGTATATGGATGACTCTAGGACACAAAAGACATCTAATCAATGTTCTCACAAATTCATTACTATATCTCCTCTTTGCGGCCACAGTTTTGTTTTTTTCACTTCTGATTACCTAAAAAAATGTGGTGATCCACAAGGGAGAGACTCATGTCCCCAAAAGAGATATAACCTCCAACAACATTTATTGATTCCAACATTTTTCGGTAATGAGACAAATTTGAGCAGTTTAATCATATATAACAAATAATCTCAACAACACTAATGATTAAAAAAATACATAAAGGAATAGATAATAACTATATTCATGAGATATATTGTTTTCATATCCCTATTAACAGTGTAAGGACTCTAGCAATATGAGCATCTCTAACATCATGAATAAGTCTAGTATCATATGCATAGATAACAACATTATCATGTCTAACAAGTTGAACATATGAACATCATAAGTAGAGCTAACAATATAAGCAAAACTATCTATATAAGCATGATTAACAGTATAGGAATCTCTAGTTACAAAGGCATAGCTAGCAATATAATCATAGCTAACAACATGTGATGACAAATGTCATAATCATAGCCACTAGTAATAATATCTCTATCAACTTAAACATGACCATTGTAGGTACACATTTATAACATGAGCATATCCACAACATAAGAATGGAAGAATCTTCTCTCTCATGTCAAGATTCCGTCCTTGCTCTGATTTGATCCAAGATGATGTCTAAATTCCCTCTTTTCTCACCCTTTCTTCATAATCCCTCTTTTTCAAGGTTCCCGAGTTGAATGGAAGAAGAATTGGGAGATTTGCTAGGGATTTGATAGGAATTCGAGATTCCCTGAATTGAGCTGCAGTTGTGAGGTGTTTTCACACCTTAGAGTGAGTGGGTTCTTCCTTCAAACATTCTAATGCACGAATTTGATTATAACATCCAAATCCCTAAATGCTTAACATGTGAATTCTAAATCCTGAAATGTCCATTTGATTTAAGTTATTGTAAATTGATATGATATGGATCCCTTCTCTGTTTGAATGACTCCTAAATGGTAGATTCATATCAGATACGTATACAACACTTCCTAGTAAAGATGATTTTAGATTTATATCAAATAATGTAATTAGGGTTTGACCTAATTGAGATATCGCTAGAGTTTCAACCTTATTGAAAAGGACTAGTAATCCTATAAGTGGTTAGGATGTACCTCGTGGGTTATCTTATTTGAATCTTATTCTGGATACATGATATTGCAGTGATGATATGGAAAACCTAAATTTAGTCAAATTTCCATGGTTTCATGTCTATATTGATTGCATACGATTTGTTGGAAACAATCTTTATTTAGTGAATGCTTGTATCCTATGAAATCCTTATGAGAGCCATGTGACAAGTGAATGAGGTAAATGAAAAGGTGAATGAGGCAAATGCAACCCTAAGAGTAGGGTGTTGGCATGAGATGAATGAATAAGGCAAATGAAACCCTAAGGATAGGGTGTTCAATGAATCATGCTATGGTAATATGAAAGGTCTTGATATGAGATGTGGTGATGCTTAATTGTTAAATTGTATGTTTCTAGTGCATTTAACTTTATATGCTTGTTCTCTCTGAAATGTTATCTACATACTGCAGGGCTTCTTATATTTCAATATATATATCTCGGAAATTGTAGGTGATGAAATATGATATGCCCTAGAAAGGGATGTTACTGAGACATGGTATATGTTGAATACATGAGCTATGATATTTATTTTTTAATCAAGTATAGACCTAAGTGACCTAACACTGTAGAACCCCTAAGAGGTATCTGCAACTTAGGGGTGAAACTCATGTTGCAACATCATCCGTGCTTGTGTCACGGACAAACGAGGAAAGAGAAAATGCAGTGTCTAACAACAATCGTGCTTGTGTCACGATGGCACTGGGCAAAAAGGGAAAACACGGTTATCTAACACCATTCGTGCTTGTGTCACGAAGGTAACCCTGTGACTCTCCGCCGGTGTACTCAGGTTTAAGGAGGAGTCGGGTGCACTCAGAGTAGTGCTTGAGGCCGTAGAGCCTATGTTTCTAGCCGGCGAGCCAGTGACCCTGTGGCAGAGCAGGGCTGGCGTCACACTTAGCATTTCCCGGGTGTGTCGCTAAGTCTTGTACGGTGGGATCGTAGCATGGACTTGTTACGGATCTTTATATGCAGAGTACACTGCATATATTTAGGGCATAATCTAAAATATGATCATATAGGTTCACAGAGTTCCTTATAAATGAAAGAGTTAAGAAAGACTAAAGCATAGTTTTCTAGTAGTTATCCTTTGGATGCAATATTTATATTCTTTGCTATTTCAATTATATTGTTTTAGAACTGCTCAGTGTAGTATTTATTGTTGTTAAATTTCATATCGTTTACTCAAATTATGTCTTTGATCACATTAGTGCATTAGTCTGTTTCCATGAAGTACTCATTCACTGAGCGAGTAGGCTCACCCCTCTACTCAAACATTTTAGGGTTAATCGCGTGGACTTGAAGATGGTCAGAACATCAGCGTAGACCTGCCACAAGAGTTGAGTACAAGATTAGTTGAGTCAGTCGGTCCTTGTCACTCTAGGTCCTCAGTAAGAGATAAGAGAGAGAGTTGTAAATACGATGTGTAATATTGTTCCTCTTTGATATGTATGCTAATTAACAAGGTTTATGTGCACAAGTTGTGAAAGACATCATGAATGTTTATATATGTATCTTTTCAGTTAAAGTCTGATTAGTAAAAGAAATGTTTGGATTCCCTTGTTAAGATGTTTTATGTGGTTCAATGCGAAGAAACAAGAGTTTTTAAGGAAAGAAAAAGTTAAGGGTGTTCTTTGTGTTAATTATAAATCCTATCTTATGCCCTAATCTCATGATTTGAGGAGATTGTGAGATCGGGGTGTAACATGTATCATTCCCTTATTTTGTAGAGTTTGTTTAGGGTTTGTATACCGTAACTTTATTGATGCTAAAAGATACCCAATTGGCTTAACTAATCAAGTGAAACCCTAATGATGTAGTTTCCTTATACCATAGATCCATTTTCAGCATTAGTACTTGCTGGATGGTGAAACGGGTTCTCCTACAGAAACTCGATGTGAATATTTTTTAATATGTTGAGGTGCAAGTTTATTATATCCTTGTGTCCACAATTATAGTATGGATAAGATGATTGTGGTCATACTTAGGCCTTTGTAGAGACAGCCATGCATGAGCTTCTCTCCTATTATGATATGTGATAGGGAGAAATATAACTGCATTGATTGCCTCTTTTTAGAACGGCCATGCGTGAGCCTATTTTCTAGCACCATGCCATGTACCAAGGTGGGCTAGGTGTTTATCATCTTGACTATTTTTCTCTATTTGCAGTTAACTGTTATGTCTCTGTTGGTCTTTTTCTCTCGTACTGTTGGTTGGATTTGAGTGGTAAGCCTCAAATCCTTAAGGCATAATAAAACATGAAACACATCTGTGTAATGTATTTTCTTAAGGTCAAATACATCTCACGTTGGATGACCCTTTATGTGAGAACCCGTTACATGAAATGAGATTATTCAAAACATAAAACACAATGAGTCACCAATTAATCACATACCCAAAAATATGGGTAAACTAAAACCAATTTCAACATCAACACCCACTCAGAAACATTTCCATAAGAGCCCAACATCTTTCTTGTATTCAAATTATTCCATTAATTATATACAAATTGTTCTATTACCTTAGCCACAACATATATACACAGGAGAACAATATTCGTATATGCCACACAAATAAGCATTAACATGCTAACAAAAGTTTGATTTGTTTGAAACACCATATACA
This sequence comes from Alisma plantago-aquatica, assembly GCA_963693085.1. NCBI lineage: Eukaryota > Viridiplantae > Streptophyta > Magnoliopsida > Alismatales > Alismataceae > Alisma > Alisma plantago-aquatica. The sequence goes on along the minus strand of OY856414.1, from coordinate 298,263,085 downwards.
AACCATTCCTGCCCAGACCAGAGAGTATATGGATGACTCTAGGACACAAAAGACATCTAATCAATGTTCTCACAAATTCATTACTATATCTCCTCTTTGCGGCCACAGTTTTGTTTTTTTCACTTCTGATTACCTAAAAAAATGTGGTGATCCACAAGGGAGAGACTCATGTCCCCAAAAGAGATATAACCTCCAACAACATTTATTGATTCCAACATTTTTCGGTAATGAGACAAATTTGAGCAGTTTAATCATATATAACAAATAATCTCAACAACACTAATGATTAAAAAAATACATAAAGGAATAGATAATAACTATATTCATGAGATATATTGTTTTCATATCCCTATTAACAGTGTAAGGACTCTAGCAATATGAGCATCTCTAACATCATGAATAAGTCTAGTATCATATGCATAGATAACAACATTATCATGTCTAACAAGTTGAACATATGAACATCATAAGTAGAGCTAACAATATAAGCAAAACTATCTATATAAGCATGATTAACAGTATAGGAATCTCTAGTTACAAAGGCATAGCTAGCAATATAATCATAGCTAACAACATGTGATGACAAATGTCATAATCATAGCCACTAGTAATAATATCTCTATCAACTTAAACATGACCATTGTAGGTACACATTTATAACATGAGCATATCCACAACATAAGAATGGAAGAATCTTCTCTCTCATGTCAAGATTCCGTCCTTGCTCTGATTTGATCCAAGATGATGTCTAAATTCCCTCTTTTCTCACCCTTTCTTCATAATCCCTCTTTTTCAAGGTTCCCGAGTTGAATGGAAGAAGAATTGGGAGATTTGCTAGGGATTTGATAGGAATTCGAGATTCCCTGAATTGAGCTGCAGTTGTGAGGTGTTTTCACACCTTAGAGTGAGTGGGTTCTTCCTTCAAACATTCTAATGCACGAATTTGATTATAACATCCAAATCCCTAAATGCTTAACATGTGAATTCTAAATCCTGAAATGTCCATTTGATTTAAGTTATTGTAAATTGATATGATATGGATCCCTTCTCTGTTTGAATGACTCCTAAATGGTAGATTCATATCAGATACGTATACAACACTTCCTAGTAAAGATGATTTTAGATTTATATCAAATAATGTAATTAGGGTTTGACCTAATTGAGATATCGCTAGAGTTTCAACCTTATTGAAAAGGACTAGTAATCCTATAAGTGGTTAGGATGTACCTCGTGGGTTATCTTATTTGAATCTTATTCTGGATACATGATATTGCAGTGATGATATGGAAAACCTAAATTTAGTCAAATTTCCATGGTTTCATGTCTATATTGATTGCATACGATTTGTTGGAAACAATCTTTATTTAGTGAATGCTTGTATCCTATGAAATCCTTATGAGAGCCATGTGACAAGTGAATGAGGTAAATGAAAAGGTGAATGAGGCAAATGCAACCCTAAGAGTAGGGTGTTGGCATGAGATGAATGAATAAGGCAAATGAAACCCTAAGGATAGGGTGTTCAATGAATCATGCTATGGTAATATGAAAGGTCTTGATATGAGATGTGGTGATGCTTAATTGTTAAATTGTATGTTTCTAGTGCATTTAACTTTATATGCTTGTTCTCTCTGAAATGTTATCTACATACTGCAGGGCTTCTTATATTTCAATATATATATCTCGGAAATTGCAGGTGATGAAATATGATATGCCCTAGAAAGGGATGTTACTGAGACATGGTATATGTTGAATACATGAGCTATGATATTTATTTGTTAATCAAGTATAGACCTAAGTGCCCTAACACTGTAGAACCCCTAAGAGGTATCTGCAACTTAGGGGTGAAACTCATGTTGCAACATCATCCGTGCTTGTGTCACGGACAAACGAGGAAAGAGAAAATGCAGTGTCTAACAACAATCGTGCTTGTGTCACGATGGCACTGGGCAAAAAGGGAAAACACGGTTATCTAACACCATTCGTGCTTGTGTCACGAAGGTAACCCTGTGACTCTCCGCCGGTGTACTCAGGTTTAAGGAGGAGTCGGGTGCACTCAGAGTAGTGCTTGAGGCCGTAGAGCCTATGTTTCTAGCCGGCGAGCCAGTGACCCTGTGGCAGAGCAGGGCTGGCGTCACACTTAGCATTTCCCGGGTGTGTCGCTAAGTCTTGTACGGTGGGATCGTAGCATGGACTTGTTACGGATCTTTATATGCAGAGTACACTGCATATATTTAGGGCATAATCTAAAATATGATCATATAGGTTCACAGAGTTCCTTATAAATGAAAGAGTTAAGAAAGACTAAAGCATAGTTTTCTAGTAGTTATCCTTTGGATGCAATATTTATATTCTTTGCTATTTCAATTATATTGTTTTAGAACTGCTCAGTGTAGTATTTATTGTTGTTAAATTTCATATCATTTACTCAAATTATATCTTTGATCACATTAGTGCATTAGTTTGTTTCCATGAAGTACTCATTCACTGAGCGAGTAGGCTCACCCCTCTACTCAAACATTTTAGGGTTAATCGCGTGGACTTGAAGATGGTCAGAACATCAGCGTAGACCTGCCACAAGAGTTGAGTACAAGATTAGTTGAGTCAGTCGGTCCTTGTCACTCTAGGTCCTCAGTAAGAGATAAGAGAGAGAGTTGTAAATACGATGTGTAATATTGTTCCTCTTTGATATGTATGCTAATTAACAAGGTTTATGTGCACAAGTTGTGAAAGACATCATGAATGTTTATATATGTATCTTTTCAGTTAAAGTCTGATTAGTAAAAGAAATGTTTGGATTCCCTTGTTAAGATTTTTTATGTGGTTCAATGCGAAGAAACAAGAGTTTTTAAGGAAAGAAAAAGTTAAGGGTGTTCTTTGTGTTAATTATAAATCCTATCTTATGCCCTAATCTCATGATTTGAGGAGATTGTGAGATCGGGGTGTAACATGTATCATTCCCTTATTTTGTAGAGTTTGTTTAGGGTTTGTATACCGTAACTTTATTGATGCTAAAAGATACCCAATTGGCTTAACTAATCAAGTGAAACCCTAATGATGTAGTTTCCTTATACCATAGATCCATTTTCAGCATTAGTACTTGCTGGATGGTGAAACGGGTTCTCCTACAGAAACTCGATGTGAATATTTTTTAATATGTTGAGGTGCAAGTTTATTATATCCTTGTGTCCACAATTATAGTATGGATAAGATGATTGTGGTCATACTTAGGCCTTTGTAGAGACAGCCATGCATGAGCTTCTCTCCTATTATGATATGTGATAGGGAGAAATATAACTGCATTGATTGCCTCTTTTTAGAACGGCCATGCGTGAGCCTATTTTCTAGCACCATGCCATGTACCAAGGTGGGCTAGGTGTTTATCATCTTGACTATTTTTCTCTATTTGCAGTTAACTGTTATGTCTCTGTTGGTCTTTTTCTCTCGTACTGTTGGTTGGATTTGAGTGGTAAGCCTCAAATCCTTAAGGCATAATAAAACATGAAACACATCTGTGTAATGTATTTTCTTAAGGTCAAATACATCTCACGTTGGATGACCCTTTATGGGAGAACCCGTTACATGAAATGAGATTATTCAAAACATAAAACACAATGAGTCACCAATTAATCACATACCCAAAAATATGGGTAAACTAAAACCAATTTCAACATCAACACCCACTCAGAAACATTTCCATAAGAGCCCAACATCTTTCTTGTATTCAAATTATTCCATTAATTATATACAAATTGTTCTATTACCTTAGCCACAACATATATACACAGGAGAACAATATTCGTATATGCCACACAAATAAGCATTAACATGCTAACAAAAGTTTGATTTGTTTGAAACACCATATACAAACCATTCCTGCCCAGACCAGAGAGTATATGGATGACTCTAGGACACAAAAGACATCTAATCAATGTTCTCACAAATTCATTACTATATCTCCTCTTTGCGGCCACAGTTTTGTTTTTTTCACTTCTGATTACCTAAAAAAATGTGGTGATCCACAAGGGAGAGACTCATGTCCCCAAAAGAGATATAACCTCCAACAACATTTATTGATTCCAACATTTTTCGGTAATGATACAAATTTGAGCAGTTTAATCATATATAACAAATAATCTCAACAACACTAATGATTAAAAAAATACATAAAGGAATAGATAATAACTATATTCATGAGATATATTGTTTTCATATCCCTATTAACAGTGTAAGGACTCTAGCAATATGAGCATCTCTAACATCATGAATAAGTCTAGTATCATATGCATAGATAACAACATTATCATGTCTAACAAGTTGAACATATGAACATCATAAGTAGAGCTAACAATATAAGCAAAACTATCTATATAAGCATGATTAACAGTATAGGAATCTCTAGTTACAAAGGCATAGCTAGCAATATAATCATAGCTAACAACATGTGATGACAAATGTCATAATCATAGCCACTAGTAATAATATCTCTATCAACTTAAACATGACCATTGTAGGTACACATTTATAACATGAGCATATCCACAACATAAGAATGGAAGAATCTTCTCTCTCATGTCAAGATTCCGTCCTTGCTCTGATTTGATCCAAGATGATGTCTAAATTCCCTCTTTTCTCACCCTTTCTTCATAATCCCTCTTTTTCAAGGTTCCCGAGTTGAATGGAAGAAGAATTGGGAGATTTGCTAGGGATTTGATAGGAATTCGAGATTCCCTGAATTGAGCTGCAGTTGTGAGGTGTTTTCACACCTTAGAGTGAGTGGATTCTTCCTTCAAACATTCTAATGCACGAATTTGATTATAACATCCAAATCCCTAAATGCTTAACATGTGAATTCTAAATCCTGAAATGTCCATTTGATTTAAGTTATTGTAAATTGATATGATATGGATCCCTTCTCTGTTTGAATGACTCCTAAATGGTAGATTCATATCAGATACGTATACAACACTTCCTAGTAAAGATGATTTTAGATTTATATCAAATAATGTAATTAGGGTTTGACCTAATTGAGATATCGCTAGAGTTTCAACCTTATTGAAAAGGACTAGTAATCCTATAAGTGGTTAGGATGTACCTCGTGGGTTATCTTATTTGAATCTTATTCTGGATACATGATATTGCAGTGATGATATGGAAAACCTAAATTTAGTCAAATTTCCATGGTTTCATGTCTATATTGATTGCATACGATTTGTTGGAAACAATCTTTATTTAGTGAATGCTTGTATCCTATGAAATCCTTATGAGAGCCATGTGACAAGTGAATGAGGTAAATGAAAAGGTGAATGAGGCAAATGCAACCCTAAGAGTAGGGTGTTGGCATGAGATGAATGAATAAGGCAAATGAAACCCTAAGGATAGGGTGTTCAATGAATCATGCTATGGTAATATGAAAGGTCTTGATATGAGATGTGGTGATGCTTAATTGTTAAATTGTATGTTTCTAGTGCATTTAACTTTATATGCTTGTTCTCTCTGAAATGTTATCTACATACTGCAGGGCTTCTTATATTTCAATATATATATCTCGGAAATTGCAGGTGATGAAATATGATATGCCCTAGAAAGGGATGTTACTGAGACATGGTATATGTTGAATACATGAGCTATGATATTTATTTGTTAATCAAGTATAGACCTAAGTGCCCTAACACTGTAGAACCCCTAAGAGGTATCTGCAACTTAGGGGTGAAACTCATGTTGCAACATCATCCGTGCTTGTGTCACGGACAAACGAGGAAAGAGAAAATGCAGTGTCTAACAACAATCGTGCTTGTGTCACGATGGCACTGGGCAAAAAGGGAAAACACGGTTATCTAACACCATTCGTGCTTGTGTCACGAAGGTAACCCTGTGACTCTCCGCCGGTGTACTCAGGTTTAAGGAGGAGTCGGGTGCACTCAGAGTAGTGCTTGAGGCCGTAGAGCCTATGTTTCTAGCCGGCGAGCCAGTGACCCTGTGGCAGAGCAGGGCTGGCGTCACACTTAGCATTTCCCGGGTGTGTCGCTAAGTCTTGTACGGTGGGATCGTAGCATGGACTTGTTACGGATCTTTATATGCAGAGTACACTGCATATATTTAGGGCATAATCTAAAATATGATCATATAGGTTCACAGAGTTCCTTATAAATGAAAGAGTTAAGAAAGACTAAAGCATAGTTTTCTAGTAGTTATCCTTTGGATGCAATATTTATATTCTTTGCTATTTCAATTATATTGTTTTAGAACTGCTCAGTGTAGTATTTATTGTTGTTAAATTTCATATCATTTACTCAAATTATATCTTTGATCACATTAGTGCATTAGTCTGTTTCCATGAAGTACTCATTCACTGAGCGAGTAGGCTCACCCCTCTACTCAAACATTTTAGGGTTAATCGCGTGGACTTGAAGATGGTCAGAACATCAGCGTAGACCTGCCACAAGAGTTGAGTACAAGATTAGTTGAGTCAGTCGGTCCTTGTCACTCTAGGTCCTCAGTAAGAGATACGAGAGAGAGTTGTAAATACGATGTGTAATATTGTTCCTCTTTGATATGTATGCTAATTAACAAGGTTTATGTGCACAAGTTGTGAAAGACATCATGAATGTTTATATATGTATCTTTTCAGTTAAAGTCTGATTAGTAAAAGAAATGTTTGGATTCCCTTGTTAAGATGTTTTATGTGGTTCAATGCGAAGAAACAAGAGTTTTTAAGGAAAGAAAAAGTTAAGGGTGTTCTTTGTGTTAATTATAAATCCTATCTTATGCCCTAATCTCATGATTTGAGGAGATTGTGAGATCGGGGTGTAACATGTATCATTCCCTTATTTTGTAGAGTTTGTTTAGGGTTTGTATACCGTAACTTTATTGATGCTAAAAGATACCCAATTGGCTTAACTAATCAAGTGAAACCCTAATGATGTAGTTTCCTTATACCATAGATCCATTTTCAGCATTAGTACTTGTTGGATGGTGAAACGGGTTCTCCTACAGAAACTCGATGTGAATATTTTTTAATATGTTGAGGTGCAAGTTTATTATATCCTTGTGTCCACAATTATAGTATGGATAAGATGATTGTGGTCATACTTAGGCCTTTGTAGAGACAGCCATGCATGAGCTTCTCTCCTATTATGATATGTGATAGGGAGAAATATAACTGCATTGATTGCCTCTTTTTAGAACGGCCATGCGTGAGCCTATTTTCTAGCACCATGCCATGTACCAAGGTGGGCTAGGTGTTTATCATCTTGACTATTTTTCTCTATTTGCAGTTAACTGTTATGTCTCTGTTGGTCTTTTTCTCTCGTACTGTTGGTTGGATTTGAGTGGTAAGCCTCAAATCCTTAAGGCATAATAAAACATGAAACACATCTGTGTAATGTATTTTCTTAAGGTCAAATACATCTCACGTTGGATGACCCTTTATGGGAGAACCCGTTACATGAAATGAGATTATTCAAAACATAAAACACAATGAGTCACCAATTAATCACATACCCAAAAATATGGGTAAACTAAAACCAATTTCAACATCAACACCCACTCAGAAACATTTCCATAAGAGCCCAACATCTTTCTTGTATTCAAATTATTCCATTAATTATATACAAATTGTTCTATTACCTTAGCCACAACATATATACACAGGAGAACAATATTCGTATATGCCACACAAATAAGCATTAACATGCTAACAAAAGTTTGATTTGTTTGAAACACCATATACAAACCATTCCTGCCCAGACCAGAGAGTATATGGATGACTCTAGGACACAAAAGACATCTAATCAATGTTCTCACAAATTCATTACTATATCTCCTCTTTGCGGCCACAGTTTTGTTTTTTTCACTTCTGATTACCTAAAAAAATGTGGTGATCCACAAGGGAGAGACTCATGTCCCCAAAAGAGATATAACCTCCAACAACATTTATTGATTCCAACATTTTTCGGTAATGAGACAAATTTGAGCAGTTTAATCATATATAACAAATAATCTCAACAACACTAATGATTAAAAAAATACATAAAGGAATAGATAATAACTATATTCATGAGATATATTGTTTTCATATCCCTATTCACAGTGTAAGGACTCTAGCAATATGAGCATCTCTAACATCATGAATAAGTCTAGTATCATATGCATAGATAACAACATTATCATGTCTAACAAGTTGAACATATGAACATCATAAGTAGAGCTAACAATATAAGCAAAACTATCTATATAAGCATGATTAACAGTATAGGAATCTCTAGTTACAAAGGCATAGCTAGCAATATAATCATAGCTAACAACATGTGATGACACATGTCATAATCATAGCCACTAGTAATAATATCTCTATCAACTTAAACATGACCATTGTAGGTACACATTTATAACATGAGCATATCCACAACATAAGAATATCTACTATCCTTTAATGAATTAAACATCATCTTTTTATAAAGATAACAAACAAGAGTTATCATCCAATGTTAAACGTCATGTATAACCCTAAACAAATATGCTACACGATTGTATTACATCTTTTATTATGCCCTAGGGAGTTTAAGTCGTACCATTCAATGTCCGACCGACCCCTGCGAAGGGCTATTTGGTTTCATACAAGATCTAGGAGTGACGGTATCCTAAGATCTCTTCCCCTCAGTCAGTACGAGTAAAAAGGTAGTGACATATCAGTCAAAGCTGCCACTACAGTGACATATAGTCAAGCTGCTAACCACTAGCCTGCCCTTGGTACATGTAACGACACTAGAAACCAGGGTATACAAAGCCCTATAATCCGAGGTACAACCACAGTTGTCCTCAATCATATCAAATGTCTGAGGCATGAACATAGCCATCCTCCATAACATGCATTGTGGATGACAAGGATATATCCTCAACTTGCCACCCCCACATACTCAATAGTATGTGCTCCGAGTTTCCCTTAGGAATACTCGTTTCACCATCCAGTAAGTTTTGACATTGAAGATGACTCTACCGCATAGGGCACTACATGATTAGAGTTGCACTTGATTAGTTATGCCAATTGGGTGAATTAAGTATTCATCAAACAAGTGGACATACAAACCCTAATTCACTTCTAGAAAGCATATAAATATCACAACTTCAAAGTATATAAAATGTGTGAAACATAATTTGTCATCTCATCATCACATGGCACTACTCACTTACCATTCATGAGACTACACTAGTCATCATACTATCACAAGATATAAATCCTTTTCAAAATATTACAGGGTATCAACCCTTACCAACACAAGAGGATTAGACATCATTCAGGGCTCAACCATGCCCAAAGGTCATTAAGACCATCATACTATTCCCTGCAAGATCATCATTATCTTAGCATGCCTTATAACAAGGCTCAACAACATCACTTATCAGCACAATATTGCATTAATGAGCTAGGAGAAATTCATAAACAATTATAGTAGGGTTATATTAACATTAAGAACATTCCTTTATTACATCAACATGCAAGGCATCTAGATATGATTAGCCCTCATCATATTCGTAATGCACATGTTTAGCATAAGAAAGTATCAACCATGTGGCTATGATAACCACCAATTAACATATTAAGTTTTGATCATATTAAGGAGGTTATTCCACCATCATTCCATCATATAAGAATGTTAAACATGAAATATAATATTTATCTATTTGTATTAGAGTTAGGTCCAAAGAGATAAATTATTTTAATGTTACTAATCAGCACTTATACCCAAACCCTAATTCACGACATCCCTATTGGATCATGGATGCATAAGGGGAAGCATCACCATCACATTCCATACTATTCTCAAGTATGAATCCACACATAAATCAAGGTGTAACCATCAAGTTATAGCATCCTAAGGTTTCAACAACAATAAGAGAGTACTCCATGTTTGTATTAATTATTCAATAACTACTCATACCCAATTACAATCATTTAGTTATATTAAAGCTAGGTATAACAAGCTATACCTCATTAGGGTTACCCATTAATTCATTTTAGTGATTATCAATCATAATCATAAGAGGGTAAGGGTAAGACTAAAAGTTTAAGGCATTGAACCATCAAATTCTCTTCATTAGAATCATAACATTACACTATAGGCTTCACCCAAAACAATGGGAATATTAAGGCATCAACTTATAACCATTAAATGTTGAAAGGTAAAGCCATTGGTCATTTACATAAGTAAACATCTTGAACAAACCACCTATGAAGTCATTGAGTTGTTCTCTATAAAGAGTCACCATCAAACCCTAGGCATACCTTGATTAACAACATAAAAAGTTCCATTGAGAGTAGGGTAAAACCCACAAGTGATTGTTTATTCAAAACAAATTGTCATTAAATGAACTTCTTAAGTTGATCTCTTAAAGGAAATAATTTAATTCACTTTATTAGGACCAACATATTAAATTTAGGCATCATTCCAATTTATTGGATGAAGAAACATTAGATCTCGACCATTAGGTCAAGTTAATATATTAAAACCATCAATTGGAGTATAGGTCTAACCATTGCATCAAATGACCCAAGAGACCATTGGTTTAAGGATTAATTGATGCTACAACTAAAAGCTTAACTCACCATAGGTTGTTGATACCTGATTCACCATCATTAGTGACCATTAAATTACCATAGGTTGTTATATTAGCACTATATTCATTAATCACCATTGAATATCAAACTAATATCACCATTGATTGATAGCATCATTAGGGTACTTAGTTGTTAATGATTAAGCTTCTAATTAGGCCAACACCTAACCTAAGGAGTGAACATCAGTTGACACCATAGGTCACCAACATAAGTTGTCATGAAGACAACACCATAGGGTTGTTTCAATGGTACCACCATCGGGTCATGGGTTTATAGAAGAAATCAGCTTTAAACGCTAAAATTGACCATTGGTTGATAGGTGCTTAGCACCACAGGTTGTCAAAACAACCTGATCCAAGTCATATTATACCTTAGGAATAACATACAAATGATCAAAGGCTCATCTAGAACTGAAATCAGAACAGGAAACATTATAAAAATTAAAATCCAAGTCAAGCATAGCTTTTTAGTGCTTGAATCATCACTTAAAAGCAAGAACATGAGCTAGCAAGCTTATGGTAAGCAATAAACATGGAGAAAGTTATAAAACTTGTCTATAATTATAAGATAAAATCCTAAATATAAGAAAACACGAGTAGTTAGGCTAAAAAATCCAAGCATAAGCTGTGAACTCGTCCATCTAGCATCTTTCTTCATCAAATGAGCAAACCTGAAGCATAAGGAGCAAGAAAGGTAGAGTTTTAGAGCTTTAGATCTATTTCTACCATGCAACAACAAGGTTCCAACCTGAATAAAGGTATGAGGAAGGATAAAAAAGAAATCAATAGAGAAAATAAGGGGATTCTTACTCTTTTAGGTCAAGATCACTAAAAGGAAGCTTTTTAAACCCTAAAAGGAAGTCAATTGCAACCCTAGATGCCTTTTCCCCAAGAAGATCCCCACTTTCTTATTCCTTGGACAAGTACTTTGCAGCAGCACAGAGCTATAAAGAGGTTCATAGGAGTAGGAAAGTGGTGGAGATAAAATGGCTCGTTTGGGTGCTTAGGGATAAGTATACAAAACTTTAAGATAAAGAAAAAGGAAAGGTTGAAGTTCTAGTATCTTTCCAAGTGTCCATGGCCTTAAACTATTAAGAATATACAAGAACACACATAAGTAGATCTCCCACCATCCATATATACCTGATTATCTCTCCCTTGTCGAATTGCCAAGCCAATCAAATAATTCATTAGTTGATAGCTACTAAAGGTAGCTCATCCATGAAGGGGTAAACCCTAAAATGCCCTTGAGGAAAACACCTTCAAACCATGGCTCAACTAGGAACCCCATGGATAAACATGCTCAAGAATGATGATAGAAAATCTAAGGAACATATTGAAAGTGATAATTTGCAAAGGAAACCTATCAATTGGGTAAATTGTAGAAAAGTCCAAAATGTGCATAAAATTGCATAACGTGCACAAATAGTGTCCAAATTGGACCAAACTTGAAAATTAAGCTTGTATTATGATTAAAAAGCATATAAAAATGTTATATTAAGGTTATAAATATTCAATTATGATATTTAAGTATGTTTAATACTTTGAGCAAGGTCAGGGATCTCTCAACCATAAACCTGTAATAGGGATTTCGCCCCAAAAATCTAAGGTAAACAAAGATGGATACTCATCATGCACCTCATCCTCAATCTTCCACATTGTTACTTTCATTACATTATAATGTCACATCATTCTCATAGAAGATATATTCTTCTCCTTCAACTCTTGCATGTGTCACCTTGGTTCAACATAAGAATTGTTGTACCACTTGTACAAGTATGGTAGTACCCTTCAACTTTGGAACTCTACTGTCATCCTAAACTATTCTATCTGTTTTATAACACATCACTTGGAGGCAATACTCACTGGATCTTACCAAACATAGAACATCATGTATATCTTATCATATTTAATTTTACAAGGTTTCATCTCTATGATCCTTTAATGGTTGTTGTAATTAACAACTCAATCAATCAAGTAGGTATCACCTAATTTCCAAGAACTATAAGGCATAAGTTCTTAGAAGATTCTTCAATCATCTTAATGATGGATTGGCCATTAGTCTAGTTGAAGAATCATACACTTGTCTATTAGTGTTAACAAATAAAACTTCCCAGTTGACATTGTTAGGGGTAGGGCAACGACATTGTCTTCATGTTATCAAGATTCATATAACATACTTAATAGAGGTATCATAACTCCAAGAGGATACTTTAGTCAACCCCCAACTCATTCTTGCTAGACTTGTAACACATAAGTACAACTACTTCAACATTCTTAAGGTTTAGAAAATATGTTGACCGTGTTACTGACCATCTCTGAAATACCTTAAGATGTCATCATTCAAAGCTTGCTACAACTTGTAAGACATGATCTGAACACTCTATTCCTCCTATTAATAAATTATATTGGTACATTGGTTAGTATAAAGGACATAACCATAAACTCATCATGGTCATGTAACTTATGTCATCCTTTCTAAATCTTATGCATTGATATTTGATACTAGGTTTATCTTAAAGGAACACTATAGTACATGTCTACTGATCAACAAGCCATCTACCCTTGATAGTGGTCTTGCCCAAATATCACTGAACCATACACAACATTATAGAATCTCTTTTTTTTTTCTTCCAAACAACATTTATAGGGTCATCATCAACTCTCTCTCTCTCTCTCTCAGGGAGAGGAATATTTGGAATGCTCATTTAATAAACATCTCCAACCTTCACATACTTCCATATTGTTGATACATCTTGGATACTAGGATTCATTACCTTGGTATCCACCTCATACACTATAAGGAACTCACATCCTTATCTCATCTACTTTTACCAACATAACAAATCTCAAGACATATAAGAGGAGTCTTCCTAATTATTGGAAGGCTCAAAAGCAAACTCATCACAAAACTTATGATCTTAGAACCATAGTCCAAGCAACCCTATGCTATAATAAGCTATCCACCCACATATTTACAATGAATCCACACATACCAGTGGCAATGATCCACTTGAAATATGTATCCTAGAAAGGAAAGACATAAAGGGAAACCCACTTCCCACATCATAGCACCATTGTTCAAGGGTCACTAGCAAAAAGGTAACCAATTCTACTTTCATTCAGCTGGTTACAGATTCTTATGTATCAATTTACCTTTTTCATTTTGGGTTCCTTGCCATTGGTATAGGAATCATCATGATTAACATATCTCATTACTCCTTCCTTGATGACTATTTATCATACTAGGGTATGTTCTCTTATTTTATTATGTTTTTCAATCACTTATCAATAGGTAAATCATCATATTCTTCATTTTCTTCATTAAACAGGGATCATCTCCTTTAATTTCTTTCACATGCCATGCTGATTTTACTTTAACAATTTCTTACACATATAGGTTGGTCTGAGATTAACTCAGGTTCCACCTTATTCCTTTATCATTGTTCTCATTCATCTTCTCATTTTATACTTATTATAGGTGTTCTCTCCATCTTATGTGGATTTCATACCTTGATTCACTTTATAAGCATAGACTTATCTGCCTTTTACTTTATTATCTTCTTGAATCACATCTTCAAGAACTCCTCCTTTTCTTATTTGTATTTGGATTTATATTTCACGGTGTTGTATCTTTCTGTTATAGTTACCAAACATTCAAGTTTTTATAGATAATGATGTAATTCTCATCTTCTTTAAGGTAGGATTGAGATATTCACACCATGATTTCTTATTCATTATGCTCTTTAGATTGTCTCAAAATGACTACTTTATCAGAATAATCAAAAAGATAACAATCTAAGAGTTCCATGCTTACATTTTCTTTAATAATTGAATACCTGACTAGGGCACCCAAATATTGAGATTAGGCAGTATGTGCCATATTTTTATGTCGTATTCCTAATTTTGACATCATCCTAGTCCTAAGTCCTAGTGTCCCTGTAGACTTAGTGAACCTAAATCTCTGATACCAACTTGTAAGAACATGTTACACTAAACGATATTACTCAAAACATAAAACACAATCGATCACCAATTAATCACATACCCAAAAATATGGGTAAATTAAAACTGATTTCATCATCAACAGCTGCTCAGAAACATTTGCATAAGAGCCCAACATCTTTCTTGAATTCAAACTATGCCAAGAATTTTATACAAATTGTTCTATTGCCTTAGCCACAACATATATACACAGGATAACAATATTCATATATGCCACACAAACAAGCATTAGCATGCTAACAAAAGTATGATTTGTTTGAAACACCGTACAAAATATTCCTACTCAGATCTGAGAGTATAGGGATGAATCTAGGACACACTAGACATCTAATCAACTTTCTTACAGATTCATTACTATAGCTCATCTTTGTGGCCACATGTTTGTTTTTGTCACTTCTGATTACCTAAACAAATGTGGTGATCCACAAGGGTGAGACCGATGTCCCAGCAAGAGATTTAACCTCGAACAACATTTATTGATTCTAACATTTTTAGGTAATGAGATAGTTTGAGCAGTTTAATCATATATAACAAATAAGCTCAACATCACTTATGATTAACAAAATACATAAAGGAGTAGATAATAACTATCTTCATTAGCTAGAGTATTCTCATATCCTTATTAATAGTATAAGGAGTCTAGCTACATGAGCATCTCTAATGTTACAACCCCAGTTTTGGGTTCATTTTCCGAGAAATATAATTTCTCATATTAAAGAATAAATGATATAATTGTGAATAAATGGATTTTGTTTACAATAGCCTTGTTGTTTGAATTGCGGGCTTTATTGGCTATTGGGCCCAATAACAAGAAAAGGATAAAAGAAATTCCACAATTATCGAGTGAATAAGAAAATAGAGAAAAAGGAAAAGTGTGGAAACCTCTAGAAGGAAAATCCAAAGAGGGATTTTGTGCCTCTTGAGTTCCTTGGGTTCCAAGGTGGCATAGAGAATACAATAATAAAAGAAAAGATCAATTAAATATTTCCTTATTGAGAAATAAATTGAAAACATTGATGAAATATGGAAAATATGTGAAAGAGGTATATTTGGGTAGTCCTTAGTGGATTTTCGTATCCCAATAATTTCTAATGATAAAAGGAATACCAATGAGGAAAATAAAAGAGAAATAAAGAGAAATCCTCAAAAAGGAATTATTTTAATAGCAAAATAAGAAGATAATATGAGTATACCATTAATGTATTACATGGTATTGCTAAAAGAAAGTAATTGTTATTAAAGGAAATAGAATTTCGTGCCAAATAATTTTAAAAGCCTAGAACGAGAAGACAAAAGGAATGATTTTTCAAAATTCCTTAATTACCAAGGATCGAAGAGAAACAAGGAATTAAGAGAGAGAAATTACACCTAATTAAGGAAAATTGTTCCTTTTAGGAAAGGGGGGGACTTGTTCCCTCTTGGTTGAAGTCTTGGGGTGTAGATACCCTCCCCTATATAAGGGAAAGGATCTTTGGCCGAGTTTGAGAAAAACCCAAGCAAGCTTTTCTCTTCTCTTCCTTCTTCTTAGTTCTAACCCACACCATGAGATGTTAGGTTAACCCTGGAGCAACGGGAGCAATGGAGTTAGCATGATGGGGAGTCGAAGTTCCCTCGACGACTAGGGGTTTGAACGATGCTCTTCTTGTGCCTGTCATCCCTGCGCAACCGCCGCAACACGACTGCAAAGGTCTGCCGTGTGGGCAGACCTGGCCAACACGGGCCGGCGGCTCTGGCCGTAAGATCAGGGTAGCCAGGGGAGCGTTGAGGTGCGTCGAAGGCGAAGGGATCATCTGCAGAGGCCGTTGGAGTCCAGGAGAAGGACGAGTAGTTGCGCAAGTCGCAGCTAGGGCGGCAGCGGCGCGGTGTCACGGGGTTGAAGATGATCGGTTTCAGTTGGATGAAAGTGCCCCTCCGGGGCGTGAAGAACTGGTCCACAGCCTGGGGGTAAAACTGACAATCCATTATAATTTTAAAGCCGGCCCGTAAAGGTATGTGCATGGGCGGTAAGTTGCCTACGTGGCATCACCCTATTGGTTCATAAGTATTTTCATTGCAAAAATCATATCTCCCTAATCATAGCTCGGATGAATACACATAAAATATGAAACTTGCTCAGAAAATCGAGAGGCATCTAAATAAAATATAATTGAAGCCTGATTCCTTATGCAATTCGAAAAGTAATGGAAGATATCAACTTTAATGTATTAATGTTTAAAGAACCCTATTTTTGATATGATTAAAGCGATTAGTAGGGTTTAATAGATGATTAAAGTTGATATTAGCCCGTTAATGCTAAAAAGGAACATTAGAAAGAAAAGGATGAACTTTGCATATAATTAGTTAATTTAAAATTCCATATGTATGAATGTACTTTAATGGACCTTGAAACCCTAATGTTGGTAAATTCGACTCTTAATGGCTTTAATTGATTAATTTTATGATTAAAGTTGGAATATGCTGAATATAAGCTATTTCGAGCATTAAGTTCCTAATTTGTGGATAAATGCCCTAAATGTAGTAATTAGGGGTTTTCTAAAGGACAAAGATGGAATTAATGATAAAGAGGGTTCATATGTGAATTAGATCATGATGAACTATGAGTTGTCAATTCAAAGGAAATTAAAGGTGGAAATTGAGTCTAATGGTCTTGAAGTAACTTGAAAGAGATAAAGATGGTAGTTTTAGTATAAAAGGGAAATAATGGACTTTAACTGTGCTTATGATGTTAAAATTAGGGTTTGTGAAATAAGAGGGCTTTGAATATAATAAAAGGTATTATGAGGACTAAAACTCTAATAAAACCCTAATGTGGCCTAGAGAGCCTAAGGTGGCATCCAAGTCTAGCTTTAGAATGTTCTGGATAAACTATAACACTTGGATGCCATGCATTAATTTTAGGATATGGTTGATTGCTTGTTGCTTGTTCTTTATCCTTACTGCTTGGACATCAAGTTGCTCTAGATCAGGTATGTGGTTAATTATGGATAACCGCCTCAGTTTCCCGAGGATTTTCCGAATGGTTAATCGCATTGAATGCAAATTATCTGTTGGATGTTCATATTTGCAAATCATAAAGTCACTATGATTATCGCATTAAAAAATAGAAGTATGTATTCTCGCACCTACATGCCACCCTGATGGATGATGCCAAAGGTCAGGCCCAGATGGGTAGACCAATGGACACTTTGAGTGGTGACCCCAGGCACCAAGAAGGTGGCCTATGATATTGCATGACTAGTGGGAACCATGAGTGGTGACCCCCAGGCACCAAGCTCAAGATTGAGAAGGTGGCCATAAGTCATTGGCAAAGGGCACCCTAAGGTGGGTATGCCAGGGTTAGGGCAAAAGCGGTGGAGAATGTCATACTGAAAAGTGTAATTTGGCTTGTTAATTAATTTGATTGTGATTATAGATTGTTAGCCATATTTGTAAGTTTTTGGTTGTGCCCACATACCAATATATTTCGATATACTGACCGACGTTTTGTTTGTCGGCGTTTTAGGAACAACAATTGAAAGAACAAACAGTAAAGTGACACATTGTGAAATTAAAACATAAAGTGCAAGGAGGATTAGTTAGAGTGGATTCAAGCTTGGATAGATAGATTCCCAAGGTTTTCAAAGGTAAGTAAAGTTTTAATTTTATACCAAATTCCAGTTAGTTAGTAGAATTTCATAATTGTTATTGATTATTTGTCAAACCTTTGATCCTGTTAATTGGATAACGGCACCAACCTTTTGGTCTCCCTTAATTGGGGGTTACCGGGAGACAGGGTCGTTACAATTGGTATCAGAGCATAGGTTCCTCAAGTAATCTTTAATAATGATTAAATTTTACAAATTATATAGAACCCAAGGGAGTTATTATAGGATTATCCGAAAGATAGAGGTGTCTAGAAAAGGATCACGACTGGGGGTTGGCAATATTTTCCTTCGCACCGCTAGTCGGAATATGAGGACTCCCAGATCCGTGTGACTTCCTGGCCAAAGTCTTAGGGTATGATTCGAAATAAGATACCTTTAGGACTCTCTCATCTTGTTCATCCCTTCTCAACTCAAATTCTATTAAGGACCTTAAGGATTAGGGTTTTCTCCCTTTTCCTCACCCTCTTGAGGTATGGGTAAAGTTAACAAGGTCTAAGGAATCCTCCACCAAATTAATGGAAAGCATGTAAATAAGATGTCATGGACATAAGATTAATAGATTAAGCACAAACTAAAGAATGGATACATGCTTAGGTCAGATGAAACGAGTTGTCATTGCCCTCAGGAGAGACCTGAGGATAGACCTCCTTGTCAGGAGGATGTGTAGAGAGAGTTAGTCTTGGAGGTGGAGACCTCCATTGAAAGTAGAGACCTAGCACATCCTTTGAGGATGATGTTAACCCTAACCCTAAGTGAAGGTTAGAAATAGATGACATGATGAGTTAGATGTCATGGTAGACTAGATGTTTGGATAGACATGCCTGGTATGTCATATGAGCCATGAGAGGTTAGATGCCCTAGTATCTTTGGCAACCCAACCCTGGAAAGGGTCGTGCATGTTTGAGCAAAGGATAGCTCCTTCCTGGATAAGGTTAGAGATGAACCTATATAAACCTTATGGGTTGTTGCAAGTAAGATATAGCTTGCACCCTGAGTACATCAGTAATGTGAATAGTAGGTTAAAACTAAGGCCAGAAGGATATGATGGATGGCTTATGAGATAAGCAAATGGATAATCTCGAGCCAAACATGAGTTGAGCATAGGCTTCACCCACATAGGGGTATGCTTGTGAGCATGAGCCTTCATGGAGAGGGGACCTCTAGTAGTAGGGCTGGATGTGGAGTTAGCTCTAGAGAGAGAAAGAAAGAACCCAGCAGGAGAGTTGGAAGCTTAGGTTCCAAGACTTAGGAACAGTGGGAGTTGAGGATGATGCGACCTAAGTGGATGATAATGGTTGCCTCATGCATGATCCCACTTCCGTTGATGATGTCTGGGTTAGCTTGAGAGTAACCAAACCCTAGAGAGAGGATGATGCTTCTGGTACCTATGGTATAAGTGAGTACCTACTAGATGAGATAGAGAGTGCTTTAGACCCTGAGGAGGTTAAGGCACCAGTTGTGAGGCTTTATACCTAGTAGTTGTCTGGGAAGAGGAATCAACTCTGAAGTGTTGCTTGAGTAGAAAGATCATGGGAGTACATGACATATCTTGGACATGTTGGATTCCTGGTTAAGAGAATGAGCATGTAGTTGGACACCCGGAGGCGAACCTAGGATTCCTAGGCCTAAGAGGGGAAGCAGTGCACCCAATGCTCATGATGAGTTTTGAGTCTCTATAGTTTCAAGCATGGTACTCCTCATGTGTAAAGGTAAAAGAAACCCCTTAAGTTAAGGGTATGTTTGATGAACCCTTCCCGTCTAAGTTGATCTAATGTTGAGGAAAGAGAACAAGTATGACCTAGCATGGTTTAATAGGTGGTCTACTTGTTCCCAAGTAGCTGCTAGGTTAGGCATGATCATATGGATGTAAACCTTAAGGATGCTTGTGACCTTGTTGTCAAGAGTTGTAATTTCCTCCCATCCTGGAAGAGGGACCCTTTAGTTGGGTGTATACCAGTTTTGTTGGAGTTAGGATAACCTAAAGAGGTTTTATAGGATCCTGAGAAAGATAAGTGAAAAGTACATGGCCTGAGTTTGAACCTATAGACCCATAGTTAACCATATCTAAGTGCATATTGATGTGTTACCATGAAGGTAACCGGTATGGTGCCTGACCAAGGTAGGCAGGTCGCCATGATCCCTGAGGGAGGATGGAAGTCAGTCATGAATGCAGAGAGAGATGATGAATGATTGGGTAAGGTTCTAAGTTGAACATGTACTATGTTATAATCCTAAGTCTATCCAAGGGTCAGGTAGGGATAAGACCGATGGAAGAAGGAGTTGCCTAATTCCCTAGTTGCACATGACCATAGGGTCGGGAGGTAACAACTATCATTGTCTGAGGGCCATGGGTTAGGAGATTGATCACCTTCATGAACTCATGGGACCCAAAGGGCAGATGAGTAGGGCACTCTCTGGATGCATAAGGGAAGATGGATGACCCCAAAAGTGTCGGCACCCTATAGACCTAGAGGAGATGATCTAGGATTATGCTTGGACCAAGTAAGTCTGAGACTAGTTTTCCAGGAAGTAGTGTGGATATCATGATGGTTGTGATATAGAGACATAAGCTGCATGTTTCAACTTGGATTTGAAAGTGTACGGGCAAGGTGGGTTGTACCATCTCTACTCTTGGAACAGGAAGAACTCTATATTTGGACTGTAGTCAAATGCTTATTTCTTCTCATTATGGGAGTGAGAGATAGGACAGTACGCATGCCTTACACCAAGGATAAAGATGATGTAAGTTGGAACGTTGCTATAAGGGATAAGGATAGAAATGATAACATACCTTTGTGGAGTGAATGATACATGGATGGTTTACAAACACTAAGAGTATTAAGGAGATCATCTTGTGAGGATGTTTTATCATGAGCTATGTGGAATTTGCAAGTTATGCAAAGTTGAGTTTGATCACCATGAGGATGAGCTCAGAGTTTCTTGTTGAAGACAAACGTAGAGTTTGAGATGAGATGATAAGTATAATACATGGAGGGGTATGTAACCTAACACTTAAGGATGAGAGGTGGTAATGAATGCTCTGGTTAAGATATAGCTGCCTAGTTAGCTGGAAACTAGAAGAAGTTGAGGTTGTTTGGCTAACCCTAAGTTTGGAAAGAAGATGTGCTTTGGATAACACCCGGATGTAATAAGATATGTTGAACAAGTTAATGGTTGTTTGGGTAGCCAGTTTAGTCCTTGATGTAGTGAAAGGATGGTGATATAACCTCAGATACTCTTCTTTGGGTAGGAAGGTAATAAAACCCTTTTGAGAGTGGTTTAGGGTTTTTGAGGTATAAAGATTGAGGAATCATAACAATACAGGAGGACGTGATATACCTTGGTACTACAAAGATAGTAAGTGATGGTAGCATTCTGGATGCTTAAAACAAATTTGCATGTAGCATGTGGCCATGCAAGCCAGGAGGTGAAGGACGAACACCATTAACCCAGTGCATGGATATAAAGTATAAAGAGTTCCCGAGAGGGAATGGGAGTTCTTCACTATGGATGTTGTGAATCTCTCCTAGACCAAGAAGGTCAAGATACAATATGGGTTATGGTAGATCGCCTTACCCAGATGACATGACAAAGGAAGAGTTCTGTCAAGGGACAGATCTGGTTGAACTACATATGAAAGAAAATGGTTCAACTACACCATGATGTGAATTCAAAAGTTCTTGGATATGACCAAGGTTCACTTCCATGAAGTGGAAGTAGATACATGACAAGCTTGATGATAGTATAGTTTATCACCCCTAACTAATGGTTAGTATGATCCAGACTAGAGGGTCTGATGAGAGCAAGTGTGCTTATTCAGAGTGATACATAGAGACAGTTCTTAAGATGTGATGTTAACCACCATAACCTTTATCAGGATGCAAGAAGTCTTATAGGGAGGTTGTGTCGGTCACCACTTCATTATGATGATGTTGGTGAAGGAGGCCTCATGAAGGTCAGAAAAGAACCAAAAGTGTGTGCAGATGAAGTCGCTTTGATCGTACAATGGCTGAGAGAGAGCCCAGTGGTGACATGAGTCACGAGTTGATGCAAAGCAGACTGATATGCAGTTTACTGTGGGAGAATATGTGATGTGAAAATCCGACCCCTCTAAGCTACAACTGAGAAAGCTGAGTCCCCGATATATGGGTCCATTTGAGATGGATTGGTGGAGATGGTTGTGTAACCTCAACCCTCAGGATAAAATGATGTGTTGCATGAGTCTGATCTAGAGAACTATGTGAGGTACCCAAGCCAGGTGCTGAGCCCTGAACCTATTCAGCTTTTGAAAGGCTGAAAAGTCCTGAGTCACATATGAGGGTACGATATACCAAGGTAAGAAAGAACTCAGATGGAAGAAAATGAGATAATGAAGGTTCTTGGGAAACACCATGGAAAGGGGTGAAGCCACATGGGAGCCCTGATGGACATAAGAAGACTTATCCTGTTTGTTTGCTTGCTTGATGGAATTTTGAGGGCAAAATTCTCATAAGAGGGGAAGGATGTTACAACCCCAGTTTTGGGTTCATTTGCCGAGAAATATAATTTCTCATATTAAAGAATAAATTATATAATTGTGAATAAATGGATTTTGTTTACAATAGCCTTGTTGTTTGAATTGCGGGCTTTATTGGCTATTGGGCCTAATAACAAGAAAAGGATAAAAGAAATTCCACAATTATCGAGTGAATAAGAAAATAGAGAAAAAGGAAAAGTGTGGAAATCTCTAGAAGGCAAATCCAAAGAGGGATTTCGTGCCTCTTGTGTTCCTTGGGTTCCAAGGAGTCCAAGGTGGCATAGAGAATACAATAATAAAAGAAAAGATCAATTAAATATTTCCTTATTGAGAAATAAATTGAAAACATTGATGAAATATGGAAAATATGTGAAAGAGGTATATTTGGGTAGTCCTTAGTGGATTTTCGTATCCCAATAATTTCTAATGATAAAAGGAATACCAATGAGGAAAATAAAAGAGAAATAAAGAGAAATCCTCAAAAAGGAATTATTTTAATAGCAAAATAAGAAGATAATATGAGTATATCATTAATGTATTACATGGTATTGCTAAAAGAAAGTAATTGTTATTAAAGGAAATAGAATTTCGTGCCAAATAATTTTAAAAGCCTAGAACGAGAAGACAAAAGGAATAATTTTTCAAAATTCCTTAATTACCAAGGATCGAAGAGAAATAAGGAATTAAGAGAGAGAAATTACACCTAATTAAGGAAAATCATTCCTTTTAGGAAAGGGGGGGACTTGTTCCCTCTTAGTTGAAGTCTTGGGGCGTGGATACCCTCCCCTATATATGGGAAAGGGTCTTTGGCCGAGTTTGAGAAAAACCCAAGCAAGCTTTTCTCTTCTCTTCCTTCTTCTTAGTTCTAACCCACACCATGAGATGTTGGGTTAACCCTGGAGCAACGGGAGCAATGGAGTTAGCATGATGGGGAGCCGAAGTTCCCTCGACGACTAGGGGTTTGAACGACGCTCTTCTCGCGCCTCTCAGCCCTGCGCAACCGCCGCAGCATGGCTGCAAAGGTCTGTCGTGTGGGCAGACCTGGCCAGTACGGGCCGATGGCTCTGGCCGTAAGATCAGGGTAGCCAGGGGAGCGTTGAGGTGCGTCGAAGGTGAAGGAATCATCTGCAGAGGCCGTTGGAGTCCAGGAGAAGGACGAGTAGCCGCGCAAGTTGCAGCTCGGGCGGCAGCGGCGCGCTGTCGCGGGGTTGAAGACGATCGGTTTCAGTTGGACGAAAGTGCCCCTCCGGGGCATGAAGAAGTGGTCCACAGCCTGGGGGTAAAACTGAAAATCCATTATTATTTTAAAGTCGGCCCTTAAAGGTACGTGCATGGGGGATAAGTTGCCTACGTGGCATCACCCTATTGGTTCATAAGTATTTTCATTGCAAAAATCATATCTCCCTAATCATAGCTCGGATGAATACACATAAAATATGAAACTTGCTCAGAAAATAGAGAGGAATCTAAATAAAATATAATTGAAGCCTGATTCCTTATGCAATTCGAAAAGTAATGGAAGATATCAACTTTAATGTATTAATGTTTAAAGAACCCTATTTTTGATATGATTAAAGCGATTAGTAGGGTTTAATAGATGATTAAAGTTGATATTAGCCTGTTAATGCTAAAAAGGAACATTAGGAAGAAAAAGGATGAACTTTGCATATAATTAGTTAATTTAAAATTCCATATGCATGAATGTACTTTAATGGATCTTGAAACCCTAATGTTGGTAAATTCGACTCTTAATGGATTTAATTGATTAATTTCATGATTAAAGTTGGAATATGCTAAATATAAGCTATTTCAAGCATTAAGTTCCTAATTTGTGGATAAATGCCCTAAATGTAGTAATTAGGGGTTTTCTAAAGGTTAAAGATGGAATTAATGATAAATAGGGTTCATATGTGAATTAGATCATGATGAACTATGAGTTGTCAATTCGAAGGAAATTAAAGGTGGAAATTGAGTCTAATAGTCTTGAAGTAACTTGAAAGAGATAAAGATGGTAGTTTTAGTATAAAAGGGAAATAATGGACTTTAACTGTGCCTATGATGTTAAAATTAGGGTTTGTGAAATAAGAGGGCTTTGAATATGATAAAAGGTATTATGGGGACTAAAACTCTAATAAAACCCTAATGTGGCCTAGAGAGCCTAAGGTGGCATCCAAGTCTAGCTTTAGAATGTTCTGGATAAACTATAACACTTGGATGCCATGCATTAATTTTAGGATATGGTTGATTGCTTGTTGCTTGTTCTTTATCCTTATTGCTTGGACATCAAGTTGCTCTGGATCAGGTATGTGGTTAATTATGGATAACCGCCTTAGTTTCCCGAGGATTTTCCAAATGGTTAATCGCATTGAATGCAAATTATATGTTGGATGTTCATATTTGCAAATCATAAAGTCACTATGATTATCACAATAAAAAATAGAAGTATGTATTCTCGCACCTACATGCCACCCTAATGGATGATGCCAAAGGTCAGGCCCAGATGGGTAGACCAATGGACACTTTGAGTGGTGACCCCAGGCACCAAGAAGGTGGTCTATGATATTGCATGACTAGTGGGCACCATGAGTGGTGACCCCCAGGCACCAAGCTCAAGATTGAGAAGGTGGCCATAAGTCATTGGCAAAGGGCACCCTAAGGTGGGTATGCCAGGGTTAGGGCAAAAGCGGTGGAGAATGTCATACTGAAAAAGTGTAATTTGGCTTGTTAATTAATTTGATTGTGATTATAGATTTTTAGCCATATTTGTAAGTTTTTGGTTGTTCCCACATACCAGTATATTTCGATATACTGACCGACGTTTTGTTTGTCGGCGTTTTAGGAACAACAATTGAAAGAACAAACAGTAAAGCGACACATTGTGAAAGTAAAACATAAAGTGCAAGGAGGATTAGTTAGAGTGGATTCAAGCTTAGATAGATAGATTCCCAAGGTTTTCAAAGGTAAGTAAAGTTTTAATTTTATACCAAATTCCTGTTAGTTAGTAGAATTTCATAATTGTTATTGATTATTTGTCGAACCTTTGATCATGTTAATTGGATAACGGCACCAACCTTTCGGTCTCCCTTAATTGGGGGTTACCGTGAGGCGGGGTCATTACATCTAACATCATGAATAAGTCTAGTATCATATGCATACCTAACAACATCAGCATGTCTAACAGGTTGAACATATCAACATCATAAGTAGAGCTAACAATATAAGCACAACTATCTACATAAGCATGATTAACAGTATAGGCATCTCTAGTTACAAAGGCATAGCTAAATAGAATCATAGCTAACAACATCTGATAATGAATGTCATAATCATATCCAATAGTAATAATATCTCTATCAACTTAAACATGACTACTGTATGTACACATTTATAACATGAGCATATCCACAACATAATAATATCTACTATCTTTTAATGCATTAAACATCATATTTTTGTAAAGATAACAAACAATGGTTATCATCCAATGTGAAACATCATGTATAACCCTAAACAAATACACTACATAGATGTATTACATCTTTTATTACGCCCTGGGTAGTTTGATTCGTACCACTCAAAGTCCAACCAACCCCTGCAAAGGGCTATTTGGTTTCGTACAAGATCTAGGAGTGTTGGTATCCTAATATCTCTTCCCCTCAGTTAGTATGAGAAAAAAGGTAGTGACATATCAGTCAAAGTTGCCACTACAGTAACAAATAGTCAAGCTGCTAACCACTAGTCCACCCTTGGTACATGTAACGACACTAGAAAATAGGGTATACAAAACCCTCTAATCCGAGGTACAACCGTAGTTGTCTTCAATCACATCAAATGTCTGAGGCATGACCATAGCCATCCTACATTACCTACATTATGGATGACAAGGATATACCCTCAACTTTCCACCCCCACATACTCAACAGTAAGCGCTCTGAGTTTCCTTTAGGAATACTCATTTCACCATCCAACAAGTTCTAACACTGAAGATGGCTCTATGGCACAGGGCACTACATGATTAGAGTTGTACTTGATTAGTTATGCCAATTGGGTGAATTAAGGTTGCATCAAAAAAATGGACATACAAACCCTAATTCACTTCTAGCAAGCATATAAATATCACAACTTCTAAAGATATAAAATGTGTGAAACATAATTTCTCATCTCCATCATCACATGGTACTATTCACTTGCTATTCATGAGACTACACTAGTCATCATACTATCACAAGATATAAATCCTTTTCACAATATCAAAGGGTATCAACCCTTATCAACCCAAGAGGATTACACCACATTCAGGGCTCAACCATGCCCAAAGGTCATTAAGACCATCATACTATTCCCTGGAAGATCATCATTATCATTTCATGGCTTATAACAAGGCTTAACAACATCACTTACATATAATACACTAGATCAGCACAATATTGTATTAATGAGCTATGAGATATTCATTAACAATCATAGTAGGGTTATATTAACATTAAGAACATTCCTTTATTACATCAACATGCAAGGAATCTAGATATGATTAACCCTCATCATATTCATAATGCACATGTTTAACATAAGAAAGTATCAACCATGTGGCTATGATAACCACCAATTAACATATTAAGTTTATGATCATATTAAGGAGGTTATTTCACTATCATTCCATCATATAATAATGTTAAACATGAATACTAATATTTATCTATTTGTATTATAGTTGGGTTCAACAAGATAAATTATATTAATGTTACTAATAAGCACTTATACCCAAAACCTAACTCACGACATCCCCATTGGATCATGGATGCATAAGGGGAAGCATCACCATTACATTCCATACTATTCTCAAGTATGAATCCACACATAAATCAAGGTGTAACCATCATTTTATAGCATACTAAGGTTTCAACAACAATAAGAGAGTACTCCATGTTTGTATTAATTATTCAAGGACTGCTCATACTCAATTACCATCATTTAGTTATATTAAAGCTAGGTATAACAAGCTATACCTCATTATGGTTGCCCATTAATTCATTATAGTTATTATCAATCATAATCATACGAGGGTAAGGGTATGACTACAAGTTTAAGGCATTGAACCATCAAATTCTCATCATTAGAATCATAACATTACACTATAGGCTTCACCCAAGATAATGGGAATATTAAGGCATCGACTTCTAACCACCAAATGTTGAAAGGTAAATCCATTGGTTGTTAACATAAGTAAAAATCTTGAACAAACCACCTATGAAGTCATTGAGTTGTTCTCTAGAAAGATTCACCATCCAACCCTAGACATCCCTTGATTAACAACATAAAAAGTTCCATTGAGAGTAGGGTAAAACCCACAAGTGATTGTTTATTTAAAACAAACCATCAGTAAATGAGCTTCCTAAGTTGATCTAATAAAGGAAATCATTTGAATAAGTTTATTAGGACCAACATATTACATTTAGGCATCATTCCAATTTATTTGATGAAGAAACATTAGATCTCAACCATTAGGTCAAGTTCATATATTAAAACCATCAATTGGAGTATAGGTCCGACCATCGCATCAAATGGCCCAAGAGACCATTTGTTTAAGGCTTAATTGATGCTACAAATACAAGCTTAACTCACCATAGGCTGTGGAGACTTGATTCACCATCAATAGTGACCATTAAGCCAATATAGAATGTTAGATCAGCACTATATTCATTAACCACTATCGAATATCAAACTAATATCACCATTGATTGATAGCATCATCAGGGTACTTATTTGTTAATCACTAGGCTTCTAATTAGGACAACACTTGACCTAAGGGGTGAATGTCAGTTGACACACTAGGTCACCACCATCAGTTGTCATGAAGACAACACCATAGGGTTTTTGCAATGGTACCACCATCGGGTCATGGGTTTATAGAAGAAATCAACTTTAAACCCTAAAATTGACCATTGGTTCATATGTGCTTAGCACCATAGGTTGTCAAACCAACCTGATAAAAGTGATATTATACCTTAGGAATAACGTACACATGATCAGATGTTCATCTATAACTGAAATCAGAATAGGGAACATTACAAAAATTAAAATCCAAGTCAAGCATAGCTTTTTAGTGCATGGATCATCATTTAAAAGTAAGAACATGAGCTAGCAAGCTTATGGTAAGCAATAAACATGGAGAAAGTTATAAAACTTACCTCTAATTAGAAGATAAAATACCAAATAGAAGAAAACACAAGCATTTATGGTAGAAAATCCAAGCATAAGTTGTGAAGTTGTCCATCTAGCACCTTTCTTCATCAAAAGAGTAAACCCTAAGCATAAGGAGCAAGAAAGGTAGAGTTTTAGAGATTTAGAGAAATTTCTACCATGGAATAGTAAGGTTTCGACCTGGAGAAAGGTAGAAGGAAGGATAAAAAAGAAATAAATGGAGGAAAGAAGGGGATTATTACTCTTTTAGGTCAAGATCTCTAGAGGGAAACTTTTTAAACCCTAAAAGGAAGTCAATTGCAACCCTAGATGCTTTTTCCGCAAGAAGATCCCCACTTTCTTCTTCCTTGGATAGGGATTTTGTAGAAGAACATAGGGAGAACGAGGTTTGTAGGAGGGGGGAAGTAGTGGAGAGAAAATGGCTCATTTGGGTGCTTAGGGATAAGTATATAAAACTTCAATATAAAGAAAAAGAAAAAGTTGAAGTTCTAGTATCTTTCCAAGTGTCCATGGCCTTAAACTATTAAGAATATACAAGTATAGACACAAGCAGATCCCCCACCATCCATATAAACCTGTTTAGATCTCCCTTGTCAAATTTACAAGACAATCAAATAATTCATTAGTTGATAGCTACTAAAGGTAGCTCATCCATGAAGGGGTAAACCCTAAAATACCCTTGAGGAAAATAGCTTCAAACCATGGCTCAAATAGGAGACTCATGGATCAAAAGATCAAGAATGATGATAGAACATCTAAGGAAAATACTAGAAGTGATAAATTGCAAATAAAACCTCTCAATTGGGTAAATGACATAAAAGTCCAAAATGTACATAAATTTCATAACTTGCACAAACGGTGTCCAAATTGGACCAAACTTGAAACTTATGCTTCTATTATGATTAAAAAGAATATCACAAGCTTAGATTAAGGTTCTAAATATTAAATTATGATATTTAAGTATGTTCAATACTTTGAGCAAGGTCAGGGGTCTGTCACTTTACCTTATCTTTATACTAATTTCTTGAATTATAATATGATAAGAGAAATCAACTATTATACATGTTCTTCATATTCCTTCTTAAAATATGAATCATTCTACTACTTAGTGGTAACTACCTAATTTTCTTAACCTATATTATCAGCTTGATACATATCTTTTAGCTGAATATGCTCAACTAGATAATAATGATTGTTTATCTGCTTTAATCTATCTTCTCTTATAATGGATGTTGGTGGAAAGTTATATCTCTCTCTGGGATGTTTGGTCTCATCCTATGGGTTTCCACATCTATGGTCGTGTGTTGGATAAGAAAGAGGAGCAACCATTGTGTAAAGGTTGGATAAGCAGCTCATGTTTTGCAGTAGAGTCCTATGTGTCTTCCCTATACTCTCATGTCCTTGGGGAGGTTATTGTAGTGTTGTATATCGAGATTACATTTTGGCAGTATGCCATTGTTGTACGTATATGTCATGCATGTATATGAACAAGTTATTGTATGTAACAGGTTGTGGCTGGTGATCCAGTGAACAATATAATGTAATACTCTATTGGTATAAGGTATATGACAAGTGGCTTTTTTGGACCCTGATGTGATACCACTTGAGGTGGATGTGTAATATCAGTTTTAATTTACCATATTTATGGTAATTTGGATGTTAGTGATAATTTTTGTGCTTTGTTTTGAGTAATCTTGCTTTGTGTGGTGTTGGGGTGTCACACTTTGACCAGATATGTTGGATAACATAAGATAAGACTCAAACATATGTCCTATGTTCCTATAGACTCAGTGAACCCAGAGCTCTAAAACCAACTTAACTGTGGCACCTCTTCATGCTAAATAAGATTATTTAAAACATAAAACATGATCAACTACTAACTAATCACATAGTCATAAAAATGAAAGAATTAAACTGGTTTCAACTACATAATCAAGTACTGAAACATTTAGATTAGTACTGAAACATTTACATGAAATTCCATATTTTACATAAACTCATATATCATGTTAGGTAATTACATTTATATTCAATGGCTAAGGCCACTACCTGTACACAAAAGAGATGTCCCACATGTACATGTCATATATACAAATACTAGCATACTGCCAAAACTCATGTCAATACAAGTATATTATCTACAAGACATATCCCATACCCAAACTTGAGAGTACATGGACAACACTAGGACTCTACTACTAACAACCACCTCTGTCCAACCTTTTGTGTCTATTGATCACCAAGTTGCTCCTCTTTTAAAACACGATCTTGACCATGTTGTTGGTGACCACCTAAAAAGATGTGGTGACCCACAAGTGAGACCCATGTCCCAGTGAGAAATATAACTCTCTACACTGGCTATTGATTAGAACAGATAATTAAATAGTAAATAAACTAAGCAGATAGAGTATTTAATAAACAACTCTGTAGATAGAACAGTTATAGCATACTGATTAAGTTAAATAGATATGCTTAGTAACAAGTAAGATTATCAAAGTATACAATGGAAACACATAGATCTTTTTCTTTTATCATATGATTATTTAGATTTCATAAGATTGTATCGTATAACAACTACATAGTATAAAATACATGGCAAGGGCTAACATTTAATGTGAAGCATATTTAACCCTAGAAAATATACTAAACGACTTGTATTACATATTTTATTATTATGCTTGGGGAGTTTGAGTCATACCACTCAAAGTCCAATTGATAACTATGAAGTTAAAATCCATTCTGCATAAGATCTAGGTGATTCGGAATCCTAAGACCTCAACTATGGTCGGTAAGTATGGATCGAAATACAGCGACATAAAAATCAAGATACCTACTGTGACATATAGTCAAGATGATAACAACTAGTCCACCCTTGGTACAGGTAATGACACTAGACTGTAGGATGTACAAACCAATTCCATGCCACCTGAGATACATCCACAATGTACTCAGTCACATCATACATACAAATATTCAAAGCATGACCGCAACCATCCTTCACAACATGTAATTGTGGATGACAAGGATATACACTCAACTTGTCACCCCCACATACTCAATAGTACGTGCTCTGAGTTTCCTTTAGGAATACTCATTTCACCATCCAGAAAGTGCTGACACTGAAGATGGTTCTACAACACAGGGCACTACATGATTAGGGTTTCACTTGATTAGTTATGCCAATTGGATGAATCAAGGCTTCATCATACAAATGGACATACAATCCTAATTCATTTCTAATAAAGGTACAAGTATAACAATTTCATAAGATATAAAACATTTGAGTGTAAATCTAAATCACTTTACCAAAAAAACACTTGTTTATAGAATGTCATGAGACCGTACTAATCAACACAACACCACAAGGTACAATTCCACATTATAGTAATATGGGGTTCCAACCCTTATCATGCTTATAAAGAGTATAACACCTCCAATAGGGCTCAACCATGCCCAAATGTCATTAAAACCATCATATCAATCCTTATAAGTTTATCATTATCTTTCTATGCTTTAGAATGAATCTCAACAAGTCATCGACGCACATGTGACATATAAGTTTAACATAGCAACGAACTATGATGTTCGAATATCATTGTATGAGAGTTATGTTGGTATGTATGCCTAGAGAGCCAATCATATGATGATTGTCATGGCATAACTTATAAAACTATTTGATTATTAGTAAAAGACAACCTTCCAATTTATTATATTTAATTTAGTTATGAGATAATGATGTAACATTATAAATATCTAGAGAATAATATTACTGGATTATGTATGTCTTCAAGTATGTGACTTAGAAGAATGATATCATAGGAAGTTAAGAGTACATATACATATTATCGTTATGTCCCTAATCGGTTGTTATTGTGGAAGGCTGATAGAAAAAAATAACACATAAGATCAAAGTATGAGTTAATTGATGAAAAAATCTCATTAGTCATGATATGACAATATCAAACTTGGCAAATAGATACATGTTAGAGAACAGTGCATCAGACAGACCCACCGTGAGACTAACACATGGAAACCATCACAATGGAAGTCATAGTTATCTCTCATATTGATGTGGTGGTTTTGTCTCTTAGACCTGAAGTTATTGCACTCATCACATGTTTTCGGGTACACTTTGACATCATCAAATGCAGTCTTGAAACATCGGTTATTATCAAGGTGACGATTGGGTGACTTTGACACATGGGGATAGACTGTGAATGATAGAAATGGGATTTGTCCCTCCTAGAGGAGTTTGATGTCCTAGGCCTCTTAAAAAGCGAGATTGAGAAATGCATGGCCATGCACATGTGAGTCAATATGTGATATTGAGCTTACATATATTTCAAATAGTCTTCTCTTAGTTCAAGAAACAAGATTGAATGATTAAGAGGGTGATTGTTCCATGTCTCAAGTTCAATTGGACATTAGAGATAAAGGAACTATACGAACACTGCAACACCATACATAGATTATAGATTGAAGTTGTTCTCAAACTTTCCATATACAGACACTGACAAAGGATTTTTCCTAGACTTTCTCCAGGACCAGGTATATACTCAAAATCATCTTTTCTATCTTATAGTTATTGACGTGATCTGCTGGTTATGGGAATATGGTACATAAAATTTTTGTTTCTGCTGCCTACTCTGTAGCCACATTTTCCTAGCGGTTCCAATCAACAATAAGAGAACATTCCATTGTAATACCCCTGACCTGGGTTTTGGGATAACCATATAAGATTAGCCTAATTAAGTTTCTTAGAACCTTTTCTTAAACTTTTGAAAAGTAATAAGACTTAAGGAGAGTTTATTTTTAAATTTTGAACTTATTTACAAATTGGTTGTGCATTATATGATAACTTTGGTAAAGATTGCAATTTACCCAAATGAGGGGTTTATGTGAAATTTATCACCTCTATAATGTTACTTATCTCTCTTATAATAAATTAGAGGAAAGAGAAAGAAGGGGGCTCCTAGTTTGAGTCTCGGTTGAATGATAACACTCTTTATGGTGAAAGAACCAAAGAAGGTTGAGTGTTTTGAACCCTAGATGAGGTTGTGTCGAGTTATCAAGTGAATATGGGAGTGCCTATCAGCTTGCAAGCCATAGATGTGGTCCCATATCAGTTTGGTAACCTTTGAAAGTGTTCATAATGGGCTAAGAACCTCAAGTAGGTGAAGCCTACCAGTTTACATGTTCCTTACAAAAGTAGTATCGGTTTGCACATAATGTGATATTGGGTTGTGATATCTTGTCAAGCAAGATACCCAATCACCGATATCTTGACTATGGATTATCCTCAAGACTTTTGCATGAAAAGATAATTATGGATGCATGAAATCACCATGCATGGACATGTGTCACCCATGAACATATGGTGATGACACCTTACACATACTCTCTTTCATGAGCCTCAACTATATATACCTCTCTTTTCACCTCCTAGTAAACCTTTCGACTCCTTTACCATATCTTTCTTGGAGGACGACCCTAGGAGCTCAAGGAGCAAAGAGAAGGCCCATCTTACCTAATTTGAAGCCATGGTCATCTTCAACCTTATAAAGACTATGCTTCTTGGATCATGATTCTTTCCTTCTCTTCTTTCTTCACCAAGTTCCTAACTACGGTATCTTCTTTCATAGAGAAGTGTTGTGATCGAGTCTTGGACTTTTGATAAGTCATCTTCAACCTTGGGAACATGGATCTTTGGAGCTTGAAGCTCTTGTGTTTATCTTGAGGTGGGTTGTATAGCTTGAACTCAATTTTATTATTATTCACCTTCTATCATGCAATACTTGGTGATTCCTTTCCTACTTCAACTTTTCTTGTTTGAATAATGGTTCTATGAGTTCTAATGAATATATGGGGATTTTGTCCATGGAATAGAGTAGTAATGAATGAAAATTTGGAGCTTTAAGATGATGAAACTGATATTGGTTTGTGAAAACCCTAACCCGATACAAGGGTATAGGAATGGAAACCGATATACATGAGCTCCTATCCTTTTGGTTTGTAACATGAGTAGG
This sequence comes from Alisma plantago-aquatica, assembly GCA_963693085.1. Lineage (NCBI taxonomy): Eukaryota > Viridiplantae > Streptophyta > Magnoliopsida > Alismatales > Alismataceae > Alisma > Alisma plantago-aquatica. The sequence continues at coordinate 298,228,079 of OY856414.1, read as the reverse complement.
ACTACTATCCTCTCAATTATTTAACATGTCACCTAAATGCTAGGAATAATGTAGGCTGATATCTAGAAGATAGCCAAGTCGATACACATACTTGCACCATCACACGGATGGCCGATAAGACTTGTGATGCTTTAAAAATGATATGTGGTTGTTAGGCTGATATGTTATATGCTATAAAAATGATATGCCTCAAAGTAATTAGCTTTTCATGACCAAGAGATGTATAATTAATATGGAATATCAAACTATGATGCCTTAGTTGGGTGTTGAGGCTGACATGGCCAATCCTAACCCTAATCCGATATTCTCACATTCTGATATCCCCCTAGCCTGATCCATATGTGATGGGAAATATACTTAGCCCAACATACTTTATGAATAGTATGGGTAATACACACCTTGAGGTCTTGGCCGATACACTAAGTAGTGGTGGTATCAATAGGTGAAAGAACTAAGGTATTGAATAAGGGTTCACCTGATACAATACAAACCCTAGAGGTTGATACCCCTTATTGAGGAATGGTCGATACACAAATGGATAAGCTAGGATGATACCCTAGATGATAGTGTGGCCAATATACAATGGGTTGAGGTGGATGATACCCTACTTGATAGTGTGGCTGATATACAATGGGTTGAGGTGGTTGATATCCTAGTTGATAGTGTGGCCCATATATAATGGGTTGGTGTGGCTGATACCCTAAAAGTATACTATAGATGATATACCTCAAGCACCATACAAACGACACTACTCTAAGCATATCTAAATCAATATCATTTGATATGTCTTGGCCGATACAAGTAAATGTGTGTTGGCCGACACAAGTAGATGTGTCTAGGCCAACACAAGTGGATGTGTCTAGGCTGACACAAGGATTAATGTGGAGGTTGATACACCTTGTTGAATATAGGCCTATACACCTTGATGAGTGTAAGCTGATACACTTTAAATAAAATCAATGGATACATCTTGAATGTAATGAGATGGATACACTTTAATAAGTTTAGGTTGGTAAACCCTAAAGAAGGTTAAATCAATGCAATAAGTATGTTGAAGTCAATATCCTAGTAAGGATGAGAAAGAAACTTGTACTACTCACATGAGAAAGGTAATACTTCATGTTGATAATCGTTGATGATATTTGATAAAGTATGCTTGAACACTTATGGAAATAATATAGCTCTTATGATGTGAATTAGGGTTTGGTTGATAAATATGAACTTGAAAACCCTAAATTAGTTACAAGGGATAACGCTAATCCTAATTATGAGAGGTTTGTAATTTGAATGATTCTCTTTATTGCATGAACATGATATTTACTTGATATTGCCATGCAGGTATTATGAAATGATGAGCATAGCCAGGTATAAGCTATGATGATTTAGTATTATACAGATAATATAAGGCCTTCTGAGCCATGTAATATACTTGAATAACTTGTATGATGTTTATATGGGTCTTATGATCTAGATTTGGTTATTTCCTAATGAGAGGTGACACTGTTAAATATTGAATTGAGGGTTTGATATCCAAACATATGATCATGATAATGATAATGTTGAAGGGATGAATATCCTAATAAAATTGTAGGGGACTGAGATCCCAGGTTGAGTATAATACGATATGTTCCAATTGATACAAGATTTCTCGAAAATATACTACACCTTTCTACGAGGCATTTATCTACAATTCATGTTTGTAACTCGATTGATGCTAAAAGATGATGTAATGCACTTAATCTAACAAGTGAACTAAAAATATAGTTGCCCTAGCCATAGATCCATTCAGTGTCAGGATTTGTTGAATGGTGAAATAAGTTTTACTTGGATCTCATACTTTTGAATATGATAGGGAGCAAGACCATTATTCCCTTGCTTCCTTCAAACCCCAAGATTGGCATTGAGACATTTTCCTAAAAATAGTGCAGTTGTAGGACATAGCTCTAGTGCAACATCGGGATTGGCAGAAAAGCCAACCCTGAGAAGAGTATGGTTGGATGCCATGGCTCAATATATATATGCATGTTTGACTATAGGTCATACCCTGAACAAAGAACATGCTACACATTGTGTCTCTATAATGAAGAGCCTCTATATGCTAGGCTATATAAAATGCAGATTGACTAATAATGTCACAGCTAATAATCCTGTATAGACCGAGAAAGGATAGGTTGTGTTTTTTGACGCTTCCATAGACCTATATGGAACTGATGCTTACTTCACATTGGTCAGTTGGTGCATGGAAGGTATATTCCCATCTTCGTAGGGCATAAGATTTATTGTTGAAAGATGTAATCATCTGTATAGCATATTTGTTTCAGGATCAAATATAGAAACATTGGTTGAAGCCTTCTTTGCTTTTATATTGTTTAGTTTATAACAGTTATACATGTTCTTCATATTCCTTTTAAAAGTGATAAAATGATATATTGCTCAATATATTTGAATTAATGAGATGTTGAGAGTGATCTACTTTGTATATAATCAGCCGTTATAAAAGAATTGACCCCGTTATTATGGATCAATTTATTAAATGTTTCGAATAAATCCTGAAATTCAAAAGGGAATAAAAAAAAGAATCCATATTGAAAGGTTTTAATATAACAATTCGATCAAAATGAATAAAAATTTTCTTTTTTCATATCTCTACCATTTTTCTTATTTAATTAAAAAAGTTTTCTTCTTCTCTCATTCATAAAAGTGTAACTAAGATAATAATACTTTTGGTAGAGAGTTATATCTCTTACTGGGACTTGTTGTCTCATCCCATGGGTTCCACAACTTTTTAGGTGGACGTGCATGAGGAGGTGGAGATCGTGCAACAGAGAGCGGGTAGCAGCAACAAGGACAATAGTAACAGCTCAGGTTGAGTGTGTTGTTAAGTGTCTTGTAGATATAGAGTCCTATGTGTCGTCCCTGTACTCTCAGGTCCTTTGGGAGATAGTAAGTAAATGGTTTTATAATCAATTTGAGATTATAGCTAGTACGCTTCGATGCATAATGTTGCTTTTGTGTATGTTTTGGTAAAGAAACTATCATCTCATATCCTTACAAGGTGATGGAACAATGTATGTGCAAAGTGAACCATGATGTATATATACAATTTGGTTCTTTCTGAAAGGAATTTCTTCGTAATGGATTTCTTGGCAAAGAGGTTTTAATTTTTTAGTAATTTACGATAATCTAATGTTAATGATTATTTCTGGGTAATTTGTGTGATAAAGTTGTCGGTTTGATAGCGATTGTCACAATTTTTGGTATCAGATCTTTAGGCTCGCTAAGTCTATAGGGATATAGGATTAAGGTTATTGAGTTTGTTCTAGTGTCCTCCAGTTTATCTTATAATAACTTCTACTTATATATAAGAAGAAGAAGTAAAGCTTAAAGATGTATGGAGAACACAAAGAGCATGTTGATGAGAGCGACATTTCTGCACCAGGAAGAGGTGCAAGGGAACAGGCAAGAGAAGGACAAGTGCCTGAGAATCCTCAAGTGGATCAGACTATGTTGGAGAACCCTGCTTTCCATGCTCTGTTTGGGCAATTCATGACGACAGTAACACATATGGCAAACAGGATACCAGCACCACCCCCTAGGGCACCAGTTCCCAATGTAGAATCTTCGAGTTCTAGTAAGACTTTTAAACGGTTATGCCATGTGGGATCCATAGAATATGTTAGAACAGTTGACCCAAAAGATGCAGATATGTGGCTCATTGAGTTAGAAAAATGTTTTAGGGTCCTTAGCATCCCAGAAACTGAGAAAGCTTGGCATGTTGTATACCTATTGAAGGGAATTGTTGGCCATTAGTGGGCCATCCAAGAAGAGAAAAGGCATGATGTTGAGGTCGAATGGGAGGAATTCATACGTGAGTTCACCAATAGGTACTTTCCTTATACGCACCTGGATGAGAAAATATCACAATTTGAACAATTAGGCAAGGACCTATGAAGATTAATGAGTATGAAGCTAAGTTTATGGAGCTTTAACAGTTTTGTCCACACATGGATATTATAGACCATGAGAGGATTCAACATTTTAGAAAGGGTCTCATCACTGAGTTAACCAAACTTGCAACTGTTCTAGAGAATAGGGAAATATTTGCTACGTTTTTGGAGTCAATTAGGAGGATAGCAAGGTCAGTAATCGAGAAATGTGAGGCCAAATTTAGTAAAAGACCTACCCAGTTCCAAGGATAGAGGTTCAGAAGCTACATGAAACTAAGGTTTTCTATGCCATCAGCACCACAGAGGTTCAGTGCTCAAACGCAGTGGACATCAAGTAAGGGTAGAGGCCGTAATTTTCCACCTACTGGAGCTCAAAGTACAACATCAATATTAGTGACAGGGTTGTCTAGGCCACAGAAAGATACTAGAATCTGCTACAAGTGTGGGTAGATAGGACGTCTGAGGAAAAAGTGTCCAATAAGAGATACTAAGGTAACTCAACAACTGAGGCAGAGTCAACAAGGATCTCAGAGACAACAATTCAGTAGTGTTATAGGAGGACGAGGACATGGATAGACGTCTCAAGTAGGTTCATTTGCACAAGGTAACAGAGGACGTGGTCGGCAACAGGCAACTAAGAGATTCTATGCTATGAATCATCCGGAACTAGTTGTCAACCCACGAGTCATGATAGGTCAGATGGAATTATTTCATTCTGATATGTCTTCATCTTACTTCATATCTGTTTTGATTGACCCGAGCACTACACACTCCTTTATCACTTGTGAAGTGATTCATAACTATCTTTTGCATGTTAGTTGTAGAATAGATAACTTGTTGTTAGAAACTCTGTTAGTTGGTTCCACAATGTTACAAGAGGTATGTTCCCCCTATGTTCTTTCTTTCTCAGAACACATCATTCAAGTGGATCTTATACCACTTGAGATGCATGGATTTGATGTAATCCTTAGGATGGACACCTTGGAAAAGTATAAGGTAGTCTTCAATTGTGGTTCTAAGCAAGCTATGTTCACATATGGTGGTGAGACACTGATCTTTCAGGGAGATAGGAAGATTCTTCCAACATATCTAATATCGAAAATGATAGCTGAGAGATTGTTGTGATATGGGTGTAAGGCATTCTTAGCACACATAGTGGATACCAATTTAGAAATTCCTAGTATTCCAGAAGTGCCAGTTGTCAGGGAGTTTAAGGATGTGTTTCTTAAGGAATTTCCTGATATTCCTCCACCTTGAGAGATTGATTTTGAGATCAATCTAGTTCCCAATACGCAACCGATAGCTGAAACACCTTATAGGATGGTACCAGCGAAGATGGCAGAATTAAAGAAACAGTTATAAGAGTTACTTGACAAATGTTTTATCCAACCAAGTACATTGTCGTGGGGTGCTCCAGTATTTTTTGTAAAGAAAAATGATGGATTTATGAGGTTATGTATAGACTATAGATAGTTGAACAAGGTGACAATAAAAAACAAATATCCTCTGCCCAGGATAGCTATTTGTTTGACCAGTTGTGTGGTGCAATAGTGTTCTCTAAGATAGACCTTAGGTCAGGACATCATCAATTATGGATTAAGGGGGCTAACATACCCAAGTAATCTTTTAGGACAAGGCATGGTCATTATGAGTTTATAGTTAGTTTGGATGAATTAATGCACCAGCAGCATTCATGGATTTGATCAATAGAGTGTTCTGGCCATTCCTTGATCAATTTATAGTAGTCCTTATATATGATAGACTAATATACATTCAAGATAGACAACAACATGAACAACATCTTTATCAAGCATTGACTTTGTTGAGACAACATAAGTTATATGCTAAGTTTAGCAAGTGTTAGTTTTGTTTGTCAAAAGTATCGTTTCTAGGACATATCATATCTTCTAAAGGTATTTGTGTTGATCCTAAAAAGGTGGAGTATGTTCTAGAATGGGAACAGCCCAAGACACAATCAATATTCATAGTTTCCTAGGTTTGGCAGGTTACTACATGAGGTTCATCAAAGACTTTAGTTCTATAGCATTGCCCCTAACTAGGTTAACCAGGAAGGATGTTCCTTTTGTCTGGAATGGCAAGTGGCAACGCTCTTTCTAGTTGTTGAAGGAAAATTTGACCAATGCACCAATATTAGTTTTACCTGAGAAAGGGAAAGGATACATTGTCTTTTGCGATGTTTCAAAGAATGGTTTGGGATGTGTGTTGATGAAGGATAAATGAGTAATACCTTTTGCCTCTCGACAACTTAAGAAACATGAGGAGAATTATCCTATACATGATCTAGAATTGGCGGCGGTGATTCATGCCTTGAATGTCTAGAGACATTACTTGTATGGGGTGAAGTGTCAGATTTTCACAGGCCATAAGAATGTAAAGTACATTTTTTTACAACAAGAATTAAACATGATATAGTGTCACTGGATGGAACTAATCCAGGATTATGATTGCACAATTGATTATAATCTAGGAAAGTCACAGATGCGCTAAGTAGGAAGTCCTCATCTTCATTCATAGATAAAGCATGGTTGAATTCTTTGGTCTTGTTATAAGAGGAACATGATAATTTCCTTACAATAGATGAATGTACAATTGGAAGTATCCTTGCTAGATGGATTGTTGGCACAAATGCAAGTGAAACCTACATTGAGACAACAGATCAAAGAAGCACAACATGTTGATATTGTAATACAACAGATCAGGTCAGAATATGGCAGTGAGAAGGGGGATGGATTTCATGAGTCAGAAGATGGAACAGTTTGTTACCATAGTAGAATTGTGGTACCTAATGTTAATGACTTAAGGAAGATAGTTATGGAAGAAGCTCACTCATCTATGTATGTTATGCATCTAGGAAGTACCAAGATGTATCACAATCTAAAAGATTTGTATTGGTGGCATGGTTTGAAGAAAGATGTAGCTAAGTTCATTATGTGATGTCTAGTGTGTTAGAAAGTTAAGGATGAGCATTAGAAGCTGGTAGGAACATTACAACCATTACCCATACCACAGTGGAAGTGGGATCACGTGACAATGGATTTCGTAGTTGGATTGCCTAGAACAGCCAAAGGTGATTCCATTTGGGTGATAGTTGATAGGTTGATAAATTCAGAAAATTTTCTTTTGGTTAAGACTACATACACTACTAAGAAACTTACACATGTTTATGTAGATGAGATAGTGCAGTTGCACAGAGTCCCAGCAACAATTATGTCTGATAGAGGTCCTAGTTTACAAGTCACTTTTGGGAGTGATTACATACAGCTTTGGGTACGTAGTTAAAGTTTAGTACAGCTTTTCACCCTCACATAGATGGACAATCTGAAAGGACTATACAGACCTTGGAAGACTTTCTTAGAACACATGTTATTCAGTTTGTAGGTACATGGGATATATATTTGAGTTTGATAGAGTTTGCTTACAATAACAGTCATTAGAAAAGCATTGATATGGCACCATATGAAGCATTGTGTGGTAGGCATTGTAGATCTCTATTATGCTGGTATGAAGTAGGAGAATACCAACTTCTTGGTCCTGATCTTGTGCAATAGACAACAGAAAAGATTAAAGTGACACAACAATAGTTAAAGGCAACATAGGGCAGAAAGAAGTCATATGCTGATAATCGTCAGAATTCCAAGTTAGAGACAAACTGTATCTGAAGGTCCCTCCTTGGAAAGGTGTTCTTAGATTTGGGAAGATGGGTAAGTTGGCTCCTAGATTTATGGAACCCTATCCGGTGATAGAACATGTTGGAAATGTAGCCTATAAGTTGGAACTTCCACTTGAGTTGCATAAGCTACATCCAGTGTTTCATACATCTATGATGAGAAAATGTCACCCTAATACAGAGTTTGTATTGCAATCTATGGAGGTAGAATTAGATGAAGATATATCCTATGTGGAAGGTCCAGTATTGATTCTTGATAGAAGAGTCAAGAAGTTAAAAAGGAAATACAAAGTTCCTGTGAAAGTTCTTTGGCATCATCATGGCATTGAAGAAGCCACATGGGAGCTGGAGGAAGAGATGAGTAGGAAGTACCCTTTTTCTTTTCTCTGTAGAGATTCCAGGAACGAAATCCTTATTAGGGGTTGATAACTTGTAACACTCCTGACCTGGGTTTTGGGATAACCCTAGAAGATTTGCCTAAGTAAGTTTTTTAGAACCTTGTTTTAATCTTTTGAAACGTAACTAAGACTTAAGGAGGGTTTCTTTTTCAATTTTGAACTTATTTACGAATTGTTTGTGCCTTGTATGACAACTTTGGTAAAGATTGAAATTTACCCAAATGAGGGGTTAATGTGAAATTTATCACCTCCATAATGTTCCTTCTCTCTCTTAGAATAAACGACATGAAAGAGAAAGAAGGGACTGTCGTGTTTGAGTCTCGGTTAAATGATAACACTCTTTATGGTGAAAGAACCAGAGAAGGTTGAGTGTTTTGAACACTAGATGAGGTTGTGTTGAGTTATAAAGTGAATATGGGAGTGCCTATTCGCTTCGAAGCCATAGAGGAGGTCCCAAATCAGTTTGGTAACCTTTGAAAGTGTTCATAATGGGCTAAGCACCTCATGTAGGTGAATCCTATCGGTTTACATGTTCCTTGCAAAAGTAGTATATGTTTACATGTAATGTGATATTGGTTGTGATATCTTGTCAATCAAGATACCCAATGGTCGATATACTTCCTATGGATCATCCTCAAGAGTTATGCATGAAAAGATAATTATGGATACATGAAATCACAATGCATGGACATGTGTCACCCATGAACATATGGTGATGACACCTTACACATACTCTCTTTCATGAGCCTCAACTATATACACCTCTCTTTTCACCTCCTAGTAAACCTTTCGACTCCTTTAACATCTCTTGCTTGGAGGATGACCCTACAAGCTCAAGGATCAAAAAGAACGTTGAGCATCTTGCCTAAGGTGAAGCCATGGTCATCTTCAACCTTAGAAAGACTATGCTTCTCGGATCATGATTGTTTCCTTCTCTTCTTTCTTCACCAATTTCCTAAGTATGGAATCTTTTTTCATAGAGAAGTGTTGTGATTGAGTCTTGGAATTTTGATAAGTCATCTTCAACCTTGAGAACGTGGAGCTTTTGAGCTTGAATCTCTTGTGTTGATATTGAGGTGGGTTATATAACTTGAACTCAATTTTAATATTATTCACCTTCTATAATGCAATACTTGGTGATTCCTTTTCTACTTTGACTTTTGTTTTTTGAATAATGGTTCTATGAGTTGTAATGAATATATGGAGTTGTTTTCCATGAAATAGAGTAATAATGAATGAAAAGTTGGAGCTTTAATATGATGAAACCGATATGCACAAACTGATATTGGTTTGTGAAAACCCTAACCCGATACAAGGGTACAGGCATGGAAATCGATATACATGAGCTATTATCAGTTTGGTTTGTAACATGAGTAGTTCTTCTTTCCTCTCAATTGTTTAACCTATCACCTAAATCTTAGAATAAGGAAGGCCGATATTCAGAAGATAGACAAGTCGATACACATACTTGCACCATCCCATTGATGGTCGATATGACTTGTGATGCTCTAAAAATGATGTGTTGTTGTTAGGTCGATATGTTAGATGCTAAAAAAATGATATGCCTCAAATGAATTATCTTGACATGACCCAGAGATGTCTAGTGAAGATGGAATATCAAACTATGATGCCTTAGTTGAGTGTGGAGGTCGACATGGCCAATCATAACCCTAATGTGATACACTCATAATCCGATATCCCTCTAGCACAATCCATGTATGATGGGAAATATTCTTAGCCCGACATACTTCATGAAAAGTATGGGTAATACATACCTTAAGGTCTTGGCCGATACACCAAGTAGTGTTGGGGTCAATATGTGTAAGACCTAAGGTGTTGAATAAGGGTTCACCTGAACAATATAAACCCTAGAGGCTGATACCCCTTATTGAGCAATGGCTGATACACAAAGGGATAAACTAGGTTGATACCCTAGTTGATAGTGTGGCTAATATACAAAGGGTTGAGGTTTCCAATACCCTAATTGATAGTGTGGCCCATATACAATGGGTTGATGTGGTCGATACCCTAAAAGTATACTATATCTAATATGCCTCAACAACCATACAGACGATACTACTCTAAGCATCTCTAAACTGATATCATTTGATATGTCTTGGCCAACACAAGAAAATGTGTATTAGCCAATACAAGTAGATGTTTCTAGGTTGACACAAGTGGATGTGTCTAGGCCAACATAAGGATTAAAGTGGAGGCTGATACACCTTGTTGAATATAGGATGATACACCTTGATGAGTGTAGGATGATACATTTTGAATAAAATCAATGGATACATCTTGAATGTAATGAGATGGATACATATTAAAAAGTGTAGGTTGATAAACCCTAAAGAAGGTTAAATCAATGCAATAAGTATGTTGAAATCAATATCCTAGTAAGGATGAGAAAGAAACTTGTACTACTCACATGAGAAATGTAATACTTCATGTTGATAATCAATTAATGATATTTGATAAAGTATGCTTGAACACTTATGGAAAAAATATATCTCTTATGATGTGAATTGGGGTTTGGTTGAAAAATATCAACTTGAAAACCCTAAATTAGTTACAAGGGATAACCCTAACCCTAATTATGAGAGGGCTGCAATTTGAATGATTCTCTTTATGGCATGAACATGATATTTACTAGATATTGCATTGGATAAGAAATCCTAACAATGCAGGTATTATGAAATGATGAGCATAGCCTAATATTATCTATGATGATTTAGCATTATGCATATATTCCCATCTCCGCAGGGCATAAGATTGATTGTTGAAATATGTAATCAGTCGTACAATGTATTTGTTTAAGGATCAAATACGGAAACAGTGGTTGAAGCCTTGCTTTGCTTTTATACAATTTAGTGTATAATAGTTATACATGTTCTTCATATTCCTTTTAAAAGTGATAAAATGATCTATTGCTCAGTTTTAGATATTTTAACTAATGAGATGATGAGACTGCTCTACTCTACATATAATCATTCATTATACTTATTTAATTCAATAAAGGTTTCTTCTGCTCTCATTCATAAAAGTTTTACAATGATAATAAGACTGTTGGCGAAGAGTTATATATCTCACTGGGAATTTTTGTCTCACCCCGTGGGTTCCATAACTTTTTAGGTGGACGTGCATGAGGAGGTAGAGATCGTGCAGTAGAGAGCGGGCAGTAGCAGCAAGGGCAGCAGTAAAAACTCAGGTTGAGTGTGTTGTTATGTGTCTTGTAGATATAGAGTCATATGTGTAATCCATGTACTCTCAGGTCCTTTGGGAGATAGTGCGTAAATAGGTTTATAATTGATCTGAGATTTTGGCTAGTACACCTCGATGCATAATGTTACTTTTGTGTATGTTTTGGTAATGCAATTGTTATCTCATATCCTTACAAGGTAATGGAACAATGTATGTGAAAAGTGAACCATGATGTATATATACAATTTGGTTCTTTCTGAAAGGAATTTCCTGGTAATGGATCTCTTAGGAAAAAGGTTTTAAATTTATAGTAATTTTTTGTAATCATATGTTAATGATTATTTATGCGTAGTTTTGTGCAATAAATTTGTTGGTTTGACAGTGATCGTGACATTCATTATCTTAGTAATCATTTAAGAGGGCTGATTATAATCAATCAACATCACTTAGTCATGTTAGGGTTATGTGTAACAAGAAACATCTCATTAGAGTTACACATCATTTATTATGGTGATTTATCAAATATATCTATACGAGGGCAAAGGTAAGACTACAAGTTGAGGGCATTGAACCATCAAATTATCATCATTAGAATCAAAACATTACCCTATAGGATTCAGTCCAAGTCATTTGATATTGAAGAATTAGACCTCACCATTAGATCAGGTTCTTCATTCAAAACCATTGGTTGATGTGTAGGTCTAACTCTTGAATCATTTGACCTAAAAAACCATCGGTTTAGGGATTAAAAGGATCAAATCATGAGACCTAGTCTCACCATCAGTTGTGGTCTCCTGGACCACCATCAGTTGTGACACTTTCTTTCACCACCAGTTGGTGTAGTCTGAACTACCATCAATTAGCACCATTGGATGTTAAGCTACTTCTACCATCAGTTGATGACACCTTTAGGGAACCAAACCATAGAGTGTCAGTCATTCAAAAAAGTTCAAAACTGACCTAAGGTGTGACCATCAGTTGACACCGTAGGTAGTCACCATTGCTTGTCACCATTAGTTGTTAGAAAGGAAACTCCATCGATTCAAGTATAAGGACATCCATTGTTTATAGCACTAGGAAGAAAACAACCTAAATACCTAAGTATAAGCAATAGGTTTTGAGGCATTAGGCACCATTGGTTGTCATGTAAGAAACAACCAAGTCATCCTCTACCTCAAAAAAGTCATGCACATGGTTTCAGGTCCATATAGAGCTGGGAAATACTTAAGGAACAACATAACAACCAAAACTCTAGGCAAGAATAGATTTCAAGTGCATAGATCTTCATTTTAGAGCAAGAATGTGAGTAAGCAAGCTTGTAGTAAGCAATAAATGCGAAGAGGGTTATTAAACTCACCTCTAGGAAGAAGACCAGAGTCTAAGAAGCAAGAAAGTTTGAGTAAAGAAGGTAGGAACCCTAGTATAAGGTCTAAACGCATCCAAGTAGCTTCTTCTCCACAAGGAAAGCAACCCCGAGGCATAAGGTGCAAGAAAGATGAGTTCTTTGAGCTATGGAGCAAGCTTTACCATGAAAAACCATGGTTCCATCTAAGAAGAAGGAAGAAGGATGAAGAACAACAAGAGAAACAAAGGAGAGAAAGAGAAAATTACTAATTAAGGTCAAGAACACCTAAAGAAAGCTTCACAAACCCTAGATGAGGGTAGATCCAAACCCTAGATGCTCCAACAAGAAGGTTGGCTATCTTCTTCCACATTGGGAACTTTATTCACCACCAATCTGGGAAAGACAAAGTTTTGGATAGGGAAGGAGAGATAAGGAATCAAAGGTTTCATTTGTGAGCTAAAGGATAGGTATACTAAGCTTATGGATAATGAAAAAGAGAAGCTTGAGGTGTCCTAGTAGCTTTTCATGTGTCCATAGCCTATAGCTTCCACGACCATGCAAACCGTACCTACATCGATCATGGATACATGCTTAGACATTGATTTCTGGATCTCCAAGCCAACCATCAGTTTCCAAGCATGGTAACCATTAGTTCATTTGAACCCTAGTCACTTAAGTGATGAACCATCGGTTGGTCACATCTTTTAAGTGAATTGTCGGTCCAAGTGAACCCAAACAAGAAAACCATTGATATACTACTTACAGGGATGATCATCATTTTTCACCACTTTTTGATGACACCGATTGTCCACCAAGAAGGGGGGCCATCAATAATAAAGTCCAACATGTGCACAAAATTGCATAACTTGCTCAAATAGTGTCCAAATTGAACCAAACTTGAAACTTAAGCTTTTCACATGATACCAAAACATATAACAAGGTTAAATTAAGGTTTAAATCACTCAATTATGGTAATTAAGCATTTTTAACACTTTAAGAATGGTTAGGGGTCTTACAAAAACCACTAAGTATTTATTTTTATGAGAAATATCATCAAACCCACCAATCATCCAAAATACTAGGAATGACTAAAAAATATATTATTAAGTTTTAATAGTTAAATTTTTAATCATTTTATTAATGGCCTGGACCCAAATTTAGGTGTACTAAAACACGTGCAAGCAATGAAATAAACTATGATCTAATTCTAGAAGACTTAGAGTTACCTCAAAATCATAAGTCTAATAACTAGCTATCCTCTCTAGAATGGGCTTGTCCACATTTGACCTTGATGGCTATGTCAGTTGGAAGGATAAAATTGGACTCTCCTATGAACATGGTTACTCAGGTAGAGAGTCAAAACATTTGGCTTAAACTACGTATATTATTTGTTTCACAAGGACTAACTAATTGAGTAGTAACTAAGTTAGGTATCGCCATCATCTTCGGATAATGTGGGTTGCATGTCTATGACTATACTACAAATTTGGCAATAATGATTATTGTCGAGCCATCTGATGTCACCAAAATCTTTGATTAATGTTAGATACCCATGTTTTAATTCAAGAGGTTATAGTGGGCGTAACCCTCATACCCTATTGACACACATTGGCTTCTTTTATAGGACGTTGTCTGCGGGTAAGATGTTTCCTCCATTGCGTCATATACCTCTGCAAGGAATCTATAGTGTTGTAGGCATCTAAATGTCAAAATAATTCTTTAGTTTTACTTTACAATGATATGCTAAACGTTTCTTATCTTTAATCAATAATTAGTATATTTCAGTTTTATGTATTCTACATTGCATTTGTACTGCTTAAATCTCAATTTATGCATAGTTGTTAATGTGTTCTAAGAGTTTGTCATATGATGATTGTAATGGCACACTTTTTGACTAATTTGATTATTTATAAAGTCAATTCTAATAACTATATTTGCTTCAATATGAGATGATGAATAAATATATTATTTGATATAAAAATGTATTGCCATAATGATATGTATATCAGGTTGAGGACCTGAACATGAGAACATATGTATGCTAAGGGTATTCATTATTGTCTAGGTCACCAGTTGAATGTTACTATGGAAACTTGGACAAAAATAATATATTAAGACTAGTATATAATTCATCCAAATAATGTTATTTAAATTTAGGGTGTATTTTAGAATTTTGGAGGGTGTCCTTCATGCACCATTAAACCTTATCCACCACGTTCATGCCACATTTTTTTTAATGACCACATTTGTGCTTAATTGGTAAACTAGGGTTTACCTAAATGATTACATGCTTGATTAGATTGAACATATAAGCAGCTCAATTGCTCTATATGGTCAACCTAGCATACAAGGAGCTCTCATAATTCATGATTCAATACAGAGAAATAAAATCCTAGATAGAGAGGGAGAGTTAGGGTTTGAGAGAAGAAAGTGATGGAGATGCTGACCTAGGGTTTTGCAGTCCGCTGAATGATGAAATCATATAAGTATAGCTTCTTTGGATATAGTTTCATGGTGAATCTTCTCTCACATGTGAAGATTCCATCCCTCTCTAATTGGATCCAAAATTCTATCAAAACTTCCCCTTTTCTTGCTCTTTCTTCATAATCCCTCATTTTTAGGGTTTTCGAGTTGAAAGGAAGAAGAATCGGGTGAATTGCTAGGGATTTGATATGAGATCGAGATTTTCAGGGATGAGCTGCATCGTTAAGGTGTTTTCACACCTTAGGGTGAGTGGGGACTTCCTTTAAACAGTATATTGCATGGAAATTGGTTAAATCATCCATAATCCTTAATTGCTTAGTATGCGACTACAAACCCTGAATTGTTTGTTTGATCTAAGTTGTTGCAAAATGATATGAAATGGAATCTTCCTCTGTTTGGATGAATTTTAGATGATGAAAACATATTATAAATGTATACAATACATCCTAATGAGAATTTCCTAAGTATTCACAGAGGTTATAAGAGTAAACTGAAATATAGGGAATTTGTCTATGAATGAAATTGTTGTATAATTAAATAGAGAAATTTGTTCATTTGGATCCCCTTGGTTATGAATGATTGTTTATCTGAATGCATAATACATATATGTTAGATACTATCTTGGATTTCATTTAAGGTGAATAGTGTTTGTTTGATATCTCAGTAAACAGGGTGAAACCCTAAATGCGAGGAAAGTTGGATATTTACGAATAGATATCGTGAAATCCATTTGAAGGGATTTTCTTGACAAGATAGACTTTATTTATTCAATTTTATTCTTGATGCATGATATCTCAGTGAATGGTATGGAAACCTAAATTCAGCTCAGTTCCAAGGTTTCATACATATATTTATTGTATATGATTTGTTGAAAGTAGTCTTTATTCAGTGAATGTTTATGTCGTATGAAATCCTTATGAGAGCCATGTAATAAGTGAATGAAGTAAATGAAACCCTAAGGATAGGGCGTTCAATGAATCAAGTATTGTGATATTTATCGTGACACATCCCGCTATCACACAGATAATGAGATGCCACGTGAAAACGTGCAGAAAACACCGTAAACTACATATTACCAAAAACATGGGTTAATTAAAACCATTTGCTAAAAACATATAAGAGAGAACTATTACATCCAGATCCTGTAAGGAAACATGTTATATAAATATTACAAGCCTTAATTCGGATAAAAGTTCTGCTATCTTCAGCAATGGTGCTAATAAATACAGAATGTGCGAGATTCTGGGTCTTAAATATGACAATAAGCCTCAATATTATCTTGGCCTTCCTTTGTTCATGGGTATGCTCACTAGGGAACACTGTACTCCCTTGATTGACAAATTTAAAAAAAGACTGGACAGCTGGAAAGCTTCTCAATTATCCATGGCTGGGAGGGTAGAACTTGTAAACTCTACTCTTCTAGCTATGAGTCTCTACTGGACTACCTCCTTCCCTCTTCCTTGTTCTGTTGTGAAAGATTTAGAAAAGTTCAGTAGGAATTTTATTTGGGGACATACTGATAGTAAAGTTACTCTCCATTTGGTTAAGTGGGATAAGATTACTAAACCGAGAATTGAAGGTGGTCTTAATGTTAAATCTATCAAAGAGGTAAATCATGCGGCAATTATCTATCATGGATGGAATATTGCTAATAGCAAGGAGTCCTTGTGGATAAAATGGCTTCATGAGAAATATCTTTGTAAATCGAAGTTTTGGGTGACTAAGGAGAGTTCCCAGTTCTCTTGGTTACTCAACAGAATTCTAAGAGATAGACATATTCTTAAAGCTTTTGTCTATTTTGATATTGGTGATGCGAACAATACTTTCTTCTGGGATGATCCTTGGTTACCAGGCAGTAAGTTTATTTCTGATGTACTCGGACCTCAAGCTGTTATCAAGTTGGGTTTCCCTGAGAAGAGTAAGGTTGAGTGTGTCATTAATGATCAGGGTTGGGTCATTAGCAATGCTAGACTTCATAAGGATTTGAACTTTCTCCTGAATGGTCTTGCTAAGCCGAAAAAGAGTAAAGATACTATCTTGTTTAATGGTGAGTCCAAAGTAAATTTGAAATTTATCTGGAATACTATCAGATACAAGAATAATGTGGATGAATTTTTCTCATGGATCTGGTTGCATAAATGCCCTAGAAGGTATCAGCTTAATGCTTGGAAAGCTGGTCATAATAGTTTGCCTACGTCCACTTATTTGAAAAGACTAGGAATCTGCTTGGCTTCTATTTGCTTTTTCTGTAAAGAAGAAGAGGAGACCTCCCATCACTGTTTTTTTGGTTGCCTGTTTGCTCAGAAGATTTGGTCTGAAGCTTCAAAAGAGTATATCCCTAGCAGGCCTGTCGACCTCAGTTGCCTTCCTAATTATGTTGGGAAGAAGGAGCACTTGACTAGTTTATGCATTCTTTCGTGGATTTGGTTTGAAAGAAACCTAAGAGTTCATGATGAAATCCTTACTGATTGGTACATTCTGTGGAAACTGATAAAAAGAGACGTTGATGCTATCTTATAGTTGTTGATGGCTCCCTATGGTTTTAGCATTGGTGAGATCAATGGGTTTTGTAGCCTGTTTGATTCAGTTGTTTTGCTGCTGGCATTTCTTTGTGATTTCTGGTGGTTCATGTTGTTGGCTGTGTGAGGAGATCGTCTTTTTTGATGGAGCTAGATGCTCTCTTCTCTGTTGAATTCAGTCTGGTTGTGTTCGCTACTGATCTAGAGTTCTGTGGCTGGGGCTTTATGTTTCCCTTTTCTTTGCTGCTGGTCTGCTTTAACTGAGTTTTGAACTGTGGCTGGCGCTGTGGTGTCATGATGAGATCATTGTTGATGATTCTTTATGATTTCTGGATTTCCCTGATGTTGGATGTTTGCTGGTTTATGGTTTCAGTTGGTCCCTCTTGCTGTCTTGGTTTTGCTCTTCTCTTTGACAGATGTTGGGTTCTGGTTTGCTAGTTTTGGATCCGGTTGTCTTCCAGTTGCTAGTAGTTATCTTTGATGTTGGTGTGCAAAGTTGGGCAGTTGAGTTTGCATTATTCCACAGCCCTGATGATACAAAATTTTGTATAGATCTCTTCTTTTCTTTGTACAAGTTTTTTTCTTCTTCTCTTCCCTTCTTCTCTTTCTGGTTCTTTCTTTAGAATCAGTGCTTTGTACATACCTTTTTCTTTTAAATCATCAATGGAGCGTGATTCACCAAAAAAAAAATATTACAAGCCTGGTATATGTCCACAGCTTAGGGAAACCAGTTGTCCTGCCAGCACATGAGTTCATCACCTGTTTATACATGCATAACGGGCCACATCAGGCCAGCAGTAGAATATACAAAGCTACATCATCCATACATCGTAAAACATCATCAAAACACCTCTGAGGACCTGAGAGTACATGGATGACCCCAGGACTCTACTACAAAACCACCAAAACAGCAGCATGTCCATCTCTTGCCTCCTACTGCTCTTCTTGTTGCTCGGCCGCAACCTCATGATCACCACCATGTCTAGCATGATCACCTAAAAAGGTTGTAAAGCAACGGGGTGAGACACATAGTCCCAACGAGAAACATAACTCCCCGTCGAAACTTTAAAACTCTAAAGAAGGCTAAAGAAGATAAAGCAGATAATCAATACAAGCATATTATATGAGCAACATACTGAGTAGGTCTTACTGTATTATCAAACTTAACAAGATATTCGGGAGGCATATGACCTATTTTTCTTTATGGAACATGATTGAAAAGATAAGATTGATAAGGTTTTACCACATAACATAAAGAATGTATAAGTAACTGCAAGGTATAACAAGATCAACTACACAAGCAAGGCCTCAACCAATGTTCTGTGTTTTGCCTTAAGTAATGAATATTATTCAGCTAGATTATGTATTATTATGCCCTGAGGAAGTGAGTCGTACCACTAAAATCAAACCTTTGGTTGCGAAACCTAAGCCGGTGCCATAAAAGGTCAATGGAAGAGTCAAACTCCATGACCTCACCACCTCGTGGTCAGTGCATGAGTGAAAAACAAGTAGGATTGTAGTCTCATGCTTAAGTGGCCTTAGCCATAGGGTCAGGCTACCCTCTGCCTACCCCACCTCGGTACAGGTATCGACGCTAGTGAAACCAAGCCACGGGCATGATCATTGTGCTCTGAGCCATGAACACAATCATGATCTTCTTATCACACATCTTGGGCGATGGGCCTATTCACCATGCTCTAACATATTGAGCCACGAGCCTGAAACTGTGCTCTGGAGTCTACAACCGAAGTTGCACTCAAATCCTCCTCATTTTTGGCTAGGAGAAACCACACATATTCAAAAATATGTGCTTCCAGGTTAACCCACATGAGAACCTATTTTACCATCACCATTTACTGACGATGATGGATCTATGGCCAGGGCAAACTACATGATATAATCTAATGTAATTAATTAGTATATTTTAAGTAGATTGTTGGGGCAACCAAGTTGTAAAACACACAAGTTTTGAGTTATATTATTACTGTCATCATCACCTTGTCTTGTGATCTCAATCCCTTATCACAGAAAGCCACTGCCTCACAAGGCATCATCATCATCTTACATCATGACCAGGGATAACAATCCCTTATCTCATCATCAAGAGGATAACACCTCACTAGGCACTCAGCCTTCATTAGGTTCTTAGACCTATCTTCTTATACTGGTGATGCATGTTATTTCATCCACAAGAGTTATCATCATGATATAGTGTTATTCAAACACATATGCCTCATAGCTCTTACCTGGCTATGAATTCATCTTATACACCTGCATGGTTAGTATACGCAGTAAGAGAGATAACTTAAAATTACTAAACATAGAGCATTACTGATTATCATGTCATTAGGGTTTGCAGTTACACATGTCATGATCAAGACTATGTGTGGCATACTGTATCAATTACATTATTGCTATCAAATCATGGGCATCCATTTGAGCTTATAAACTAGCATCTTATCTTCTTAATAGGCATCATCTTCATGCATTAAACATAGCATTGGTTTACAAACCATCATCCATAACCCATAATCATGAAAGGTGCGAAAACATGATAAAGAACCACTAGCTAAGGTTTTTGGGTTGGTCATGACCCTCACCAAAGGTGTCCGCTACCCTCACTAGAAGTGTGATGGGTAGGACAACCCTCACCATAGGTGGTATCAGGCAGGGTAACTACCCTCACCCAAGCCTTTCGGCCAAGCACAATGGACAACCACATAATGGCCGATCCAAGGGCAAATCATATCGGGCAACCACTTCATGGTGTGTCGTGCAACTAGAGAGTAAAGGTGCTATCGTGTAGCTGGGTTCATGGGGCATATCGTGCACCCAAGGTGGCAGGCATCCACTCAATCAGGAAAAGCCCTATCGGTCCACTTAGTTTAGGGTTAGGCTTATGTCGGGCAACAATTACCCTATCGTTCAACTAAGTCAAGCATACCATATCGGTCACCATAGGTTCCATCACTCAACCCATGTCGGGCAAGAAACCAACCCAACTTGTATCGCCCAAGACTCCAACCAGGGATATCCAGTTAGGCACTCTGTCGGCCAAGGGGCAACATCTATTAGGTCAAAGGATCATCTAGACCAAGGCATATCTCCCAAGCTCACCATCAAGGTCAAGAGGGCCATATCGGGCATCAAGCCAACAACACTCAAAATGACAATATCGGCCAAGACTAAACCCAGGGCATGGGGTGTCGGGAAGCACTACTACAAGGTGTATCGTGCAAGGCACCAAGCTCATCCCGACAAGGTCATCATCAACCTCAAGATCACAATCATCAAAACCCTAAAAGATCAAGAGAATTGGCTCAGCTCTCAACAGCTGAGAGAGGGGTTTTGCACAACCTCCATCACCAATCGGGCAACATGATGGATCATTTCCATATCGGCCTAAGGCTCAACCAAGGCTCACCTCTCAAATCCATGGTGAAAGAAGAGTGTTGCTCAAGCAACTGGAGTATAGACTCACCTCTCAACCACCAAGTGAGAGGGGTGTTGCCTATATCACTAGAGACGAACTCACTTCTCAAGACCAAAGGAGAGAAAAGGGGTATTGCCCAAGAAACTCTACACATAGGGTTCGACCACCAAGATCAAAGCACATCCAACACATCCATTATAGCAACAAGATAATATATCCAACAAGATCAAAGGTCCAAACTAGAGAAAGAAACATATCTAGCAAGGAGTATGGCCGATCAAGATGAAACATATTATGCAACAAGAAAGGGGAGTAGTATAGATAAGGTTAGGAGTTATGTAACCCGCCTTAAGCAAGCTCCAAGCTCCTAGCACCAAGCAACACCTTTGGCCACCACAAGAGGAAGAAGAAGAAGAATCCAAAGAGAAGGATCGACCACCAAGCTTAGCTCCTCCAAGGGTATCGACCACTAAGGTTGCAAAGGAGAGGCGTCTTTCACCAAGTAAGAGGGGAAACTAAGGAACTAAAGGGATCCTTAGCAAGAGAAAGGAGATACATATATAGAAGAGGGTGGAGGAGAAAACAAGGCAATGTGTCACCCACCTAGGGACACTTGTCCATGGGCAATGCCACCTTCTCATCCCACCTCATACACATGTCCAAGGCAATTGCTACATGCAAGCATCATGCACCAAGTGTCCACTAGAGTGGTGACACAAACAAAGCTAAGAGTCAAACATGGTCCATGGTCGACACACTCACTCCCTTGTCTGATACAACCCCATGGCCGACACAAGGCTCCCAAACACACCCTTGCCCGATACAAGTTCCATCAAGGCAAGGCAAGGCCCAAACAAGGCAAAACAAGGCCCAACAAGGTTCAACCAAGCCCAAGGCAACTCAAGCAATGAGCCCAACCCTTCCTCTCAACTCTAGAGGAAGAAAGGAGAGAGGAAAACACCTCTCAAGGTGAAAAACTTGCTCATCAACCCAAGACTTGGGTTATTGCAAGTGGCACCTCCAACTCTCAACAAAGCACAAGCAACCTTAATCACCACTAGAGGTGATTAGCAAGAAACTAAACATAAGGTTTAGGCAAAGCAAATAGGATAAGCACAAAATAGAGGTCATGGTCCTTACAATATCAATGTTCTCATTATGAGATGTGGTGATGCTTAACAGTTCAATTGCATGATTCTAGTGTATAAAGTGCCAAGTTGACATGTATTCTGTTCATTTAAGAAATTTAGTTTGCATGTATGTATAGTATGATGATTACTCAGAATATTACAGTGTTTTGAATATACTGCTCTGCCAAGTTTAGAATGATATACATGTTGTATTATAAACTTCAAATAAATAGACGAGGTACCATAGAGATACCAGAGTAAAGTATAAGTAAGGAAAAGATACAATATAGTAAGAGCTTTCTAAGAATAATAAAATAATAGATATAGGTGCCCTAAACACCGTAGATTCCCTATGAATGTCTGCACTGTAGGGAGGAAACGGTCCACCCTGGCAGCGACCAGTATACGGGGATCGGAACGCACCCACAGAGCGTACGGGGAGACGAAGCACTTGAGGAAGTCTCCTAAGAGAAGATAGGTTACCCAACATGAATCAGAGATCCCGGTGGTAACCTAGAGGTACCCACAGAGCGTACCAAGACGAGGCCCACAGAGCGTCTCAGACCCTCCGCCTGTGTACTCAGCCTAGAAGGAGAGGTCCAGTTAAAGGCCAGTTATTTAGCTGCCTTAGTCAAACGTGATGGTTTGAGTCAAGTAGACCCGGATTCAGTTCTAGGCTTAGCTTCCCAGGTTTTAAGATAAGTCTTGTACAGTGAGATCGTAGTGCACTACGAGTCTTCATATGTAGAGTAGACTACATATGTTCAGGGCATAAGCTAAAATATGATTATATAGGTTTAAAGAGTTTATTATAAGTAAAAAGAGTTAAGAAAGATTTGAGTACAATTTCATAGTAGTTTTTCTTTAAATATAATACTTACACTCCCTGTTATTTTAACTATATTGTTTTAGATCTGCTCAGTATAGTAATTACTATATTTTATTCCAGTTTAATAAATTATCTAGAGTATCCTACCATATTTATTATTGTGAATGATTAGTCTCTTTAAAGTTTACTGTTGTTTTAATTGATATCAGTTGCCCAAAAATATATCTGTAATTATATCAGTACTTTAGACTGTTTCTTTGAAGTACTCATTCACTGAGCGAGTAGGCACACCCCTCTACTAACATTTTTTAGGGAAACCACGTGGTCTGAAGAAGGTCAACGCATCAAAGTAGATCTTCCATAAGAGTTAAGTCTGAGTATAGTTCCCTGTCACTCTAGGTCCTTGTATAGACATGAGAGAGTTGTAAATGATGTTTTGTATGTTTGTTTCCATTATAAGAGAGAATGTAAATGATTGTTATGTCGTATGTACATGGAAGTGTGAGAAAAAAAATGAATGTATGAATGTGTATAATTAATGTTGAGATAATATTAGAGAAATAAAAGTTTAATTCTCTTGTAAAGCTTCTTTATGTGATTGGATGCGAGAAAATAAAGAGTTTGAAAAATAAGGAAAAGTCAGAAGTGAACTTTGTATTAAGTATAATCCTCATAGTCATGCCCTAATCTCATGATTAGTGGTAATCGTGGGATGTGGGTGTGATAGCTTTGGTATCATAGCTTAGGTTGAGTTGTCAGGGACCATTAAGTTAGTAAGTTAGAGTCATAAGTGTGGCAGATAGGATATGCTATGATGTTAGCTCTGGGGATTTGAGTATTTGGATATCCTTGCCCGTTATCTGAGTACTTGGATCAACCAGTATCAAGCTACTCTATCTATTCTTTCGTGTATACCCTGGCCAGGTATACAGTGGAAGGATGGGCTATAGAGGAACCCTAGAAATATTAGGGTTAGAAACAAGATAAGTAACAAGAATTAAGAGCATAAATATAAAATGAGATATAACTTTCATTTCATATTGTTGTTTTATTGGAGATGAATAGAAATGCTCTTATATGTTTGAATTCAGATATCCAGTATTTTGAAATATATATGGGTCTTTAAGATTTGTTGTACACTATGTAGTTGTAGCATTTATTGATTACATTCTTTGTATCAAGTAGAATAGAAATGATCTTTGAATGAACTTTCCTAAGTGGATATTTTTTTCCACATGTTTGAGATTAATAGGAGTTAGTAAATCATGAGTAGCTCTTGGCTTCAGGACTGTAGGTTTGGCCTGGTCCGGCTGGCAAGGTGTGTTACTAGGATCTAATGACTCCTATTGAAAATATAATAAGAGTAGACTCTGGATAAATTAGACCCACATCATAGTGAGAATGTACATACACTAAGATGTTGAAACATATGGGAAAGATTAGAATAGCTAAGAATCGGTTAGAACTGATATTTGAGATCCAACTTTGGGGCCTCCTATGAGAAACCCTTCATTGGGAATAAAGGAACATGACATAAGGTTCAGATTAAGTTTAATGATTAGTATTATATGAACTTTAAATATGAAATATGGAAAAGATATGAGAAGAGTATGTAAGGACCAAGATAGTAAGAATCAATTATGAGGAATGGATCATATAATTGAGTAAAATGCTTTTATGTACTTCAAAGCAAAGGGAAAATAGAAGAAAAGAGTTAAGTAGACAATAAGTACATATAAGTGAAGAGTTTTCAGAAGAGTTAAAGTGAAGATAACTACATGAGCATGTAAATCATAAAACTAGGATCAGAAACTAAGTTGAAACAAAGAGAAATGTTAGAAATAATGAGCTTGATTAAGGAATGAGGATTATGATATAATTGAGAGCATGGAATGTATACCTTTATGAATAAGTTTAATACATTCATCCTTACTGCCTTTGGATTCTAAGTGTCTATAGAACAACAAACTAGTTTCTAAAAGAAGTAAAAAGTGTAGCTAAATAAATGAATATGTCATACAAAGGTAGACTATGTTTGGGAAGGAAAAACTTGATTGAAAGAGAAACTATGTTTCACCCATGCATGAGTCGTTTGATTTAAAATGAAGGATATGTAATGTATTAAACATGAGGTGAAACTAGTAGAGAGATTATTGATTTAGAATTTCAACTTCACATTAGTAGAAGGATAAAAATATATATATGCAACATGGTATACATGATCATACACATAAAAGAATCAACATGATCATAAGAGAAAACTAGAAGTTAAAGATGACATGTGGAATAGTAGTATATGGTAAGGGGATTATGGAAAGTAAGCAAGGGTTTGAAACATAATGGAGTAATATAGATTATAAAAGAAAGAGGTTGTGAGATTCAATAAAGTACTAGTTAGTCAAGTATCCTTGTTGATAACTTATTAAACCTACACATGAGAAATGTATTAAAGGAATGTTTAAATATAAGAATTCTAAGCCTTAGAATCAACTTCTCTTTCGTATATTCCTTAATGAGAGCAATGTGGGAATGAAGTGATAAGAAAATGAATCATATATGATGCATAACCACCATGGTAGAGACATATAGTGAATGTAATAATGACATACAATATGATGATGAAACCCTAGCAGGGTAAATTGAGAATGTAATCTATCTGAATGGACAAGTAAGAGAAAGGAAATTCAATTGATAAGATAAGGAAGACTTTAGTAAAACTTGTGAGATCGAAAGTTTGAATTTCAAAATTAAGGGAGCAAAGTCACATCACAATAACGTCATGCTACTGATAAGGACCAAACCCAATAATGTTTAGAGTTGTAGTAGTTCAAGGGATGTCACTAGTGATTTGATCTTGAATACTAGCATCTCTATAAAACAAGATCATGAGATTTGCACTATGAGAAGTAAACTAGCACTGATAGTAATCCAGGGTTTAAAGGTAGCTAATTTGAAAGGTAGATAAACAATATGGAAATGATTTAGAGCAAAGGATAAGAAATAGATTTGAAATATCAGAGGTGTGTTTTGAACAAAAGGAGAAATACAATATGAGTGGAAGTGTGATATGAAATAAATTCTTACAGTGATAGAAAGAATGATGAATAATCTATTTGTACCTTGTATGTTTCAATTTTAGGGATGTTTAATCTACATGATTAAAATGAGAAGGATAATGAGCAAAAAGTAAGTATAATGAATGAGGAGAGAGATAAGAGAAAATAAGGGCTTTTAGTAATATATGAATTTGTTTTTAGAAGTATAATTTGTTGAAGGTATATTAAGGGATGTAAATTGGTTCTATGTATGGATATAAACAATAATTTGTTTTTATTGTACATGTGCAAGCAATATGTTAATTAAATGTGTCTGATAGTTGTAGTCATTCATACCAGTAATCCATCTTAGTATTATACAATTGTGGTATGGTGATATGGGTTGAATAATGATGGAACAAATGAAGGGTTACCCTGAATAAGGTAGTCTTACCTATTCACTCATATGAATAGAAGGGATGATAACCATTTTGTATTGATATGTAACCCTAATGAGGTATAGCTTGTTATACCTAGCTTTAATATAACTAAGTGATGGTAATTGGGTATGAATAGTCCCTGAATGACTAATACAATCATGGAGTACTCTGTTACTGTTGTTGAAACCCTAGTATGCTATAACTCGATGGTTACACCTTGAATTATGTGTGGGTTCATACTTGAGAATAATATGGAATGTGATGGTAATGCTTCACCTTATGCATCCATGATGCAATGGGGATTTCGTGAGTAGTATTGTAAAATTGTTGTTGAATCTAGTCTTCCAACTCAAGGATGTTTTGCTATTTGAGTAGCTCAATAGTAAAAATTCAAAACAACATGGTGAACTCTCTTTTGTGACTTAGAGGTAATACATAACAATAGTACATATTGAGCTGTATGAATTGAGATAGTTGGATCAGAATATCAATGTTGAGGTAACACCTCAAGAGTATGAAAATATTGAAATGGTTGTTTCTCTCTCTATCCTATGATTGATTGTGGCATAGAGAATTTGTTTGTTATCATTGAGATATGTTTTAACATGTTGTGATTAGAAAAGAAATAAAGGACTTAATGTTGAAAACTTCATTCAAGTATGAAATACAAGAATATAATGACAAGTAAGATTTCAAAAGCTTAAAATAAACTTTGAATATACTTTGTTTGTGTATTTATGTTTCGGGGATGAAACTCTTTAAGGGGGTGAGAATTGTAATGACCACATTTGTGCTTAATTGGTAAACTAGGGTTTACCTGAATGATTACATGCTTGATTAGATTGAACATCATTTAGACTTGATTAATGATAGTAGTTCAATTGTGATGTTTCAAACCTAATCAGAAACTCTAACTATGATTTTAGTTTGAAGAATTAGGGTTTGATAAATGTAAACCCTAATCGACAAAAAATAGGGTTTTGATAGTACATGAATATAGAATTTGACCAGGATAGCAATATAGTAAATGATTTTTAATATTTTCTAAAAATTTTGTATTTAATTTAATTTTGTATATGATATGTATAACTCAATCATGCATATTAGAGAAAACTTTCAGAATATTTGAGTGCTCTTTGCATGTGGTTCTCAGTCAAACTATACTTCGACCAAAATGCTGACAGAGTGCTTTTTAGCAGTGTAGTATTTTATTTTTAGTTATTTATTAGTAAGTACAAATTATAAGAAATTTTAAGTAATGATCTGAAACTCAATAATAAACAACATATAAAATTTTCATAATTTTTGGATGCATTTAGACCTTATCAGTAGATGAATTACAGTAATATTTTTATGACAAAAAGTTCAGTTGAAATAAGAGAAAGTATAGTGAGGGGTCAATGTGCAATTGACCCAAGCAGCTCAATTGCTCTATATGGTCAACCTAAAACACAAGGAGATCTCATAATTTGTGATTCAATCCATAGAAATGAAATCCTAGAGAGAGAGGGAGAGTTAGGGTTTGAGAGGAGAAAGTGATGGAGATGTTGACCTATGGTTTTGCGGTCTGAGGAATGATGAAATCATGTAAGTATAGCTTCTTTGGATATAGTTTCATGGTGAATATTCTCTCACATGTAAAGATTTCGTCCCTCCTATGATTTGATCCAAAATGGTATCAAAACTTCCCCTTTTCTCACTCTTTCTTCATAATCCCTCATTTTTAGGGTTTTTGAGTTGAAAGGAAGAAGAATTGGGTAAATTGCTAGGGATTTGATATGAGATTGAGATTTTCAGGAATGAGCTGCATTTTTAAGGTGTTTTTACACCTTAGGGTGAGTGGGAACTTCCTTTAAACAATATATTGTACGAAAATTGGTGAAATCATCCATAATCCTTAATTGCTTAGTATGCGACTACAAACCCTGAATTGTCTGTTTGATCTAAGTTGTTGCAAAATGATATGAAATGGAATCTTCCTCTGTTTGGATGAATTTTAGATGATAAAAGCATATTAGAAATGTATACAATACATCCTAATGAGAATTTCCTAAGTATTCACAGAGGTTATAAGAGTAAACTGAAATATAGGGAATTTGTTTATGACTAAAATTATTGTATAATTAAATAGAGAAATTTGTTTATCTGGATCCCCTTGGTTATGCATGATTGTTTATTTGAATGCATAATACATATATTTCAGATACTATCTTGGATTTCGTTTAAGGTGAATAGTGTTTGTTTGATATCTTAGTAAAGAGGGTGAAACCCTAGATGCGAGGAAAGTTGGATATTTACGAATAGATATTGTGAAATCAATTTAAAGGGATTTTCTTGACATGATAGAAATTATTTATTCAATTTTATTCTTGATGCATGATATCTCAGTGAATGGCATGGAAACCTAAATTCAGCTCAGTTCCAAGGTTTCATACATATATTGATTGTATATGCTTTGTTGAATGTTGTCTTTATTCAGTGAATGTTTATATCATATGAAATCCTTATGAGAGCCATGTGATAAGTGAATGAGGTAAATGAAACCCTAAGGATAGGGTGTTCAATTAATCAAGTATTGTGATATCAATGTTCTCAGTATGAGATGTGGTGATGCTTAACAGTTCAATTGCATGATTCTAGTGTATAAAGTGCCAAGTTGACACGTATTCTGTTTATTTAAGAATTATAATCTGCTTGTATGTATAATATGATTACTTAGAATATTATAGTGTTTTGAATATACTGCTCTGCCAAGTTTAGAATGATATACATGTTGTATTATAAACTTTAAATAAATAGACGCGGTACCATAAAGATACCAGAGTCAAGTATAAGTAAGGAAAAGATACAATATAGTAAGAGCTTTCCAAGAATAATAAAATAATAGACATAGGTGCCCTGAACACCACAGATTCTCTACGAATGTCTGCACTGTAGGGAGGAAACGATCCACCCTGGCAGTGACCAATATACGGGGATTGGAACACACCCACAGAGCGTGCGGGGAGACGAAGCCCTTAAGGAAGTATCCTAAGAGAAGATAGGTTACCCAACATGAACCGGAGATCCCGGTGGTAACACAGAGGTACCCACAGAGCGTACCAAGATGAGGCCCACAGAGCGTCTCAAACCATCCGCTTGTATACTCAGCCTAGAAGGAGAGGTCCAGTTAAAGGCCAGCTGTTTAGTTGCTGTCACGGAACCGGAATCCCAGTCCCATGAACCAAACAAATATCAAAGGCGATATGCGGAAGCGTAAAGCTTAGCACACATGAACAGATAACAAGATACAAGCACCAACATAAACTCAACAATCAACAATATATATATTAAGAAACGTCATTATATTACGTGATTTGAATTACATATTCGAGAGTCACTGTGTACAAGTCTGCTCATGTATACTATATCTAGATCTTACAACAAGTACACCTAGCAAAGCTCACCGAGCCCATCAACCTTCTAGCCATCTCTGGACCTAAAAACAACATACGAGAAATGGGTCAACACACGAGGTGTTGAATATGGGCCGAAAGATACACATATATATAAGCTTTGCATAATTTTGAAAAGATTTCAAGACTAAATGAACAAGAATAAATATGTTAATTGTTTAACAAATGTGAAACCATATTTTATGTCATTTCACTCCATTATACCAACAATATCAAACATGTTTAAGGCCTTTGACCATCTTCCCGTCGGAAGGGTCCGTAAGGGTGCTCAAGCTTAGCTACCCTTTTATACGAGAGGGACCTCAAGGTCGTAACCAAGAGCCCTTTATCAACAATATTATAATGGAGTTCCATATATATATGTGCTCAAGTTATAAAACAGACGAAGCAAACATCGAGTATGACATATCGATACTACATGGCAATATTTGAGAAAATAGACAAACAAGCATATAATATATGTCTTTCCAAGCAAGAAAGCGGTAGTCATATAACTAGATAAGGCCCATACCTGATTCAGAGATTCTTAACTTAACACGTCCATTACCATCTAGCCACATGCCAAACCTGATTAAGAATAAGATTACATATATGCATTAGATTATTATCCAAATTAGATGCATTTTAGGGTTTTGGCCAAGATGGGTTCCAAGTTTCTTATTGGTTCTATATGATATTGTATTGATCTAGAGGTCAACATGATGGTGTGGTTCAAGTTTCATGCCATTTCGAGGTTTCATGTGGATATGACAAGATTAAGAACACTTATAATCAAATTATGCCATGAGACTCATGATAGAGTAACCAAGGTCATGATCATCAGTATAGGAGAACCCATCATCAAACATGGTTTAGATCAGCAACATTAGTTCATATGAAACATATTCCAAAATAGGTGTATGTCCATTAGAAGCAAAATTAGTAATCTAGGCAAATTTCAACATTAAAGTCCAAACTAGGCACATATGTACAAAAAGGATTCATTTATGAGAAACGGGTTGATTAGGGCCCTCATACATATCAAATATGTACTAAAGGTTTTGATTTCATGATTAGGCAGATAGATGATCATTAAAGGTTCAAGCTTTATTACTTAGGTGCATTGGATGAACTCAACGTGAATAAAGTTATCCTTTTCTAGCAATAAGGGGAGTAAACATTGGAATTAGGACCTGGAACCATGCCCAATTGGTAGGTCTCATCGAGCTGATCAATTTGATATATTGGTTCGACATTTTTGGCCAAGGGATTAGAAAGATATCATTTTTTGAAGATCAATATGAAAAACTATAGAGATAAGACATGTGACACATACATTTATTTCCATTGGGGCCGGATCCCTTGGATCACGATCGAACGGTCACCCCACATGCAGTGCTCACGGTCCATGGTTGGCGCTCACCGCTCCAAATGCGGTTAGGGCGGTGGCGGTTGGCTTCAGCGTGTCCCCATCCCGACCGTTGCCAGCAGATCGGATGGTCGCGATGGTCTTTGCCTTCTGGCGCGCATCCCGTTCGGGATTCCTCTATTCTGCCCATGAAATAGGGGAAGGACAGGGGCTCCCTGCCCCGAGGACCGGCACCACGGCTCCCTCTCCGTCTGGGGAAGATACAACAAGGGTGGATGGGGCGGGTCCGAGGCACACTGGCCGTCGTTCCCTCTCTTGTCGTGCACACCGCGATGGTTGTGCGTGGGCGCCTCGCTGCCAGACTCAGCCGTCGGCTAACGGCATCAGATCAGGGAGGAACGCAGGTGGAACGGAATCAGTGAAGGAGGAGTGATGGTGGCCAACCCGAGCACGGGACAAGGGCAAGCTGTGGTTTTTATAGTGTTTCGAAGCTATTTTTAGGGTTTGCGGAAGGGGCTCATCTTGGAGAGTTGGCGGCGAGTTTCCTTGGCCTCCAAGGTTTGTTTTTTAACGATTAACAGGTGGGGAAGATTCGAGAAGGTGAGGGGAAGATAATTGTCACAAAAGTGGGGTGAGAGGAGGGTCCAAGAGAGGCCGGGTCATGCGCTCGAAGGGTCGGGTCTGCGATGGACCTGCCATATTGGGTGTAAGGTAGAAGACGACCTAACACTGTTGGATCTCCATCCGACGGTCGTTGGGTCATGCGCCTGCCTCAAGAGGAGGGGGTTTGGGTCACGAACGGTTCAGGGGATTGAACCCCAGTTCGAAGGCATTGGACCCGGGTCAAAACAGGGAAGCGCCCAAGGGACAAATGGGCCAGGCCCAGTAGGTATAAAAAAAGGGGGAAAAACAAGGACTAAAAAGAGTAGATCTTAGGAAAAACATAACAAATTGTAGGAATGTCAAAATGGTCTCAAATTTGGACTATAGCTTCATAATAGGGTCTAGAACAAGTTTGAAAAATTACAAATCAAAATGAGCATGTATGATCAAGATTTTAATCAAAGGATTCAAGGGTATAACAACACTATGATTTCATGCATATATGTGTACCATATTGACTCAAAATGGGGAATCTTTGACTTTGGTGGACATTATAGAGTTATGAAGTCATAGGAGACATAAATATTGAGGAATTAAAGTAACAAGAGCAATTATAAAAAATAGGAGAAAATCCACTTTATCACATTCTTTCCTCCTTAAAAGAAATTTTGTCCTCGAAATTCATCCATGATTTATGTTAAGAGTCAAGTCAAGATCCATCGGGTCTGGCTATTCAACCATGGTTGTCAAGGAATTCCCTACAATGGGATGCACACTAGGTTATCATTCTCAAGGGTGTACTCATATCGATAATGTATATGTTACTTAGTGTTCCCTCATAATGTGGAATCATCATGGCATTAGGGTTTACCCAACCCTTAGTATCTCTATATTAGTTTTTTTTTCATATGTTTATATGAGACCAAGGGGTATCATCAAAATCCATTTTATCAATTCTGAAATGAAAATCTGCACGGTCATGGCTTCAAGCGAGATTATCAATCAGTGTGTAATCTTCACAGTAGCCTTTCCCAAAATTTCTACTTAGTTATGTTTTTTTTTCATTCGGGGTATGAGATTAGGAGCATTACCCCTAACTATTCAAGCTAAGATCTCTAGGCATCACTGTATCGAGTTCATGATTTCAAAACTGCATCTTCATGTATGGTTTGATTTCATACTCGGTCTAGTTTATGAGTGTGACTTATTGGGCATATATCATGTTTTAAACATAATTGAGATTATTTCCTGCATCAAGCATCATATGAGGGACAACATTATCATCAATATTGAGGTTTGTAACTTTCCCATTTGTATCAAAAGAGCTTCAAGACAGTCAAGCTAAGACATGTATGTGTCCAACAAGACATGTTAACCACAACCATCTACCCATAACAAAATATTCTACCCACGTTTCGAGAAATAAGGGCATCCACTAGATTACTTTATATGTAACTACTAACCCGAGTATGAGGCTCATCATGGATATCACACATCATTTTGGGTCTTGGGACATCTCCCTCACATATATATCAAGCATCAAATATTCAATTGCCTCTTTTCTCTAGGGTTAGATTTTTTCATAGGACATCTAGGGTTCAACATTTTCAAGGAAACCGTCCACTAGGTCACTCAACTCATATACTTAGAAGTATTCTAGCTAGGGACTCATCATCAAGTATTTCATCATTCACATTATTCAACATTTCAAAAAATTTTGGAGTTTAGGTACTCTAACCTTCTCCTTATCAAATCATATCAACATGTCACTCTATTCATATGTCCCATGCTAGAGGTCTTCCTTTGTAAAGAGGTTGAGGCCTGTGTTGGTCTCGAACCATGTATATCACATATCATATCTCAGCACGTACAAAACTAGGTACCAGCAAGCATGCCAACCCATTAGCTATGTTTAGCACATCAACCAATCCATATGTATCATACAAGGTTCTAGGTTTAGATAGGGTTGCATGGTCCAACTCATTCCATATCAGCAACCTGTGTGAATTCCTCAAGGACAAACTTGGGTCTTATCAATATCAACATCATCATCAACATCAACATTAATATCAACATTGAGATCAACATTAACATTATTATCATTATCATCACTATCATCACTATCTTAGGTTATCTATGCTACTCACTAGCCTAACCTTTATCATGGCACTAGACAACTTTATCATCTAAACTCTCATCTAGACTTGATGTTACATCTATTTCTCTTAGGTTACATAGATACTCACTACCTTTCTGGGTGTGGTAACATTTTTATAGGTACATATACTAGTATTTGAAATAGATTTTCTCCAACGTTGAAACATTCGAAGAAACCACCATACTCCATTCGAATAAAACCAAAACCAAAATGAGTTACCACACTCATGAGGTAGTCCAGTATCATGACACCTAGAGAACTAGCAAGAACATGGTGCATACTTGTATAGACATCCTAAGTACATGTCACGAATCATGTCTAGGGAGGTAACTTACACAAGTCTACACCTAGTTCTAGAACATCTAGGTTCTAACCTAGAGGCTAAGTCAACCTAGTCCACAAAGGACATCTTATTTGGTTTCTAGGGTTGAGATGTAAAGTGAATTTAGTTTGTGTTTCATGTGAGCAATGTTTGGTGTAGTTATTGTTCATGCTCTGATACCATCTGTCACGGAACCGGAATCCCAGTCCCATGAACCAAACAAATATCAAAGGCGATATGCGGAAGCGTAAAGCTTAGCACACATGAACAGATAACAAGATACAAGCACCAACATAAACTCAACAATCAACAATATATATATTAAGCAACGTCATTATATTACATGATTTGAATTACATATTCGAGAGTCATTGTGTACAAGTATGCTCATGTATACTATATCTGGATCTTACAACAAGTACACCTAGCAAAGCTCACCGAGCCCATCAACCTTCTAGCCATCTCTGGACCTAAAAACAACATACGAGAAATGGGTCAACACACGAGGTGTTGAGTATGGGTCGAAAGATACACATATATATAATCTTTGCATAATTTTGAAAAGATTTCAAGACTAAATGAACAAGAATAAACATGTTAATTGTTTAACAAATGTGAAACCATATTTTATGTCATTTCACTCCATTATACCAACAATATCAAACATGTTTAAGGCCTTTGACCATCTTCCCGTCTGAAGGGTCCGTAAGGGTGCTCAAGCTTAGCTACCCTTTTATACGAGAGGGACCTCAAGGTCGTAACCAAGAGCCCTTTATCAACAATATTATAATGGAGTTCCATATATATATGTGCTCAAGTTATAAAACAGACGAAGCAAACATCGAGTATGACATATCGATACTACATGGCAATATTTGAGAAAATAGACAAACAAGCATATAATATATGTCTTTTCAAGCAAGAAAGCGGTAGTCATATAACTAGATAAGGCCCATACCTGATTCAGAGATTCTTAACTTAACACGTCCATTACCAACTAGCCACATGCCAAACCTGATTAAGAATAAGATTACATATATGCATTAGATTATTATCCAAATTAGATGCATTTTAGGGTTTTGGCCAAGATGGGTTCCAAGTTTCTTATTGGTTCTATATGATATTGTATTGATCTAGAGGTCAACATGATGGTGTGGTTCAAGTTTCATGCCATTTCGAGGTTTCATGTGGATATGACAAGATTAAGGACACTTATAATCAAATTATGCCATGAGACTCATGATAGAGTAACCAAGGTCATGATCATCAGTATAGGAGAACCCATCATCAAACATGGTTTAGATCAGCAACATTAGTTCATATGAAACATATTCCAAAATAGGTGTATGTCCATTAGAAGCAAAATTAGTAATCTAGGCAAATTTCAACATTAAAGTCCAAACTAGGCACATATGTACAAAAAGGATTCATTTATGAGAAACGGGTTGATTAGGGCCCTCATACATATCAAATATGTACTAAAGGTTTTGATTTCATGATTAGGCAGATAGATGATCATTAAAGGTTCAAGCTTTATTACTTAGGTGCATTGGATGAACTCAACGTGAATAAAGTTATCATTTTCTAGACATCAGGGGAGTAAACATTGGAATTAGGACCTGGAACCATGCCCAATTGGTAGGTCTCGTCGAGCTGATCAATTTGATATATTGGTTTGACATTTTTGTCCAAGGGATTAGAAAGATATCATTTTTTGAAGATCAATATGAAAAACTATAGAGATAAGACATGTGACACATACATTTATTTCCATTGGGGCCGGATCCCTTGGATCACGTTCGAATGGTCATCCCACAAGCAGCGCTCATGGTTCATGGTTGGCGCTCACCGCTCCAAACGCAGTTAGGGCGGTGGCGGTTGGCTTCAGCGTGTCCCCATCCCGACCGTTGCTAGCAGATCGGATGGTCGCGATGGTCTTTGCCTTGTGGCGCGCATCCCGTTCGGGATTCCTCTGTTCCGCCCATGAAACAGGGGAAGGACAGGGGCTCCCTGCCCCGAGGACCGGCACCACGGCTCCCTCTCCGTCTGGGGAAGATACAACAAGGGTGGATGGGGCGGGTCCGAGGCACGCTGGCCGTCGTTCCCTCTCTTGTCGTGCACACCGCGATGGTTGTGCGTGGGCGCCTCACTGCCAGACTCAGTCGTCGGCTAACAGCATCAGATCAGGGAGGAACGCAGGTGGAACGGAATCAGTGAAGGAGGAGTGATGGTGGCCAACCCGAGCATGGGACAAGGGCAAGCTGCGGTTTTTATAGTGTTTTGAAGCTATTTTTAGGGTTTGCGGAAGGGGCTCATCTTGGAGAGTTGGCGGCGAGTTTCCTTGGCCTCCAAGGTTTGTTTTTGAACGATTAACAGGTGGGAAAGATTCGAGAAGGTGAGGGGAAGAGAATCGTCACAAAAGTGGGGTCAGAGGGGGGTCCAAGAGAGGTCGGGTCATGCACTCGAAGGGTCGGGTCTGCGATGGACCTGCCATATTGGGTGTAAGGTAGAAGACGACCTAACACTGTTGGATCTCCATCCGACGGTCGTTGGGTCATGCGCCTGCCTCAAGAGGAGGGGGCTGGGTTCACGAACGGTTCAGGGGATTGAACCCCAGTTCGAAGGCATTGGACCCGGGTCAAAACAGGGAAGCGCCCAAGGGGCAAATGGGCCAGGCCCAGTAGGTATAAAAAAAGGGGGAAAAACAAGGACTAAAAAGAGTAGATCTTAGGAAAAACATAACAAATCGTAGGAATGTCAAAATGGTCGCAAATTTGGACCATAGCTTCATAATAGGGTCTAGAACAAGTGTGAAAAATTACAAATCAAAATGAGCATGTATGATCAAGATTTTAATCAAAGGATTCAAGGGTATAACAACACTATGATTTCATGCATATATGTGTACCATATTGACTCAAAATGGGGAATCTTTGACTTTGGTGGACATTATAGAGTTATGAAGTCATAGGAGACATAAATATTGAGGAATTAAAGTAACAAGAGCAATTATACAAAATAGGAGAAAATCCACTTTATCACAGCTGCCTTAGTCAGACGTGACGGTTCGAGTCAAATAGACTTGGATTCAATTCTAGGCTTAACTTCTCGGGTTTTAAGCTAAGTCTTGTACGGTGAGATCGTAGTGCACTACGAGTCTTCATATGTAGAGTACACTGCATATGATCAGGGCATAAGATAAAATATGATTATATAGGCTTAAATAGTTTCTTATAAGTAAAACGAGTTAAGAAAGATTTGAGTACAATTTCATAGTAGTTGTTCTTTAAATGTAATATTTACACTCCCTGTTATTTTAACTGTATTGTTTTAGATCTGCTCAGTGTAGTAATTATTGTATTTTATTCCAGTTTAATAAATTATCTAGAGTAATCCTACCATATTTATTGTTGTGAATGATTAGACTATTTAAAGCTTACTGTTGTTATAATTGATATCAGTTGCTCAAAAGTATATTTGTAATTATATCAGTGCTTTAGACTGTTTCTTTGAAGTACTCATTCACTGAGCGAGTAGGCTCACCCCTCTACTCACAATTTTTAGGGAAACCACATGGTCTGAAGAAGGTTAAAGCATCAGAGTAGATCTGCCACAAGAGTTAAGTCTGAGTATAGTTAAGTTCAGTCGGTCCTTGTCACTCTAGGTCCATGTATAGATGTGAGAGAGTTGTAAATGATGTTTTGTATGTTTGTTTCCTTTATAAGAGAGAATGCAAATGATTGTCATGTCATATGTACATGAAAGTGTGAGAAACAAAATGAATGTATGAATGTGTATCATTAATGTTGAGATCATATTAGAGGAATACAAGTTTAATTCTCTTGTAAAGCTTGTTTATGTGATTGGATGCGAGAAAACAAAGAGTTTGAAAAAGAAGGAAAAGTCGGAAGTAAACTTTGTATTAATTATAATTCTCATAGTCATGCCCTAATCTTATGATTAGTGGTAATCATGGGATGTGGGTGTGACATTTTTCTTCTGTAAGAGTAGTGCTTACAATTCCATTGATCCCTTGGTCATAATGTAATTTTGCAAGGAGTTTCCAACCCAACTGACACTATGAAATGGTACAAACTAACTCAACTAGAAGAGTCAAGATATAAGAGCCTGTCAGGGACCATCACTTAGTGTTGTGGTGTTTGTCATATGGTAAGAAATAAAGTGTAGGTGGCAGAGGGTGTCAAAAAGCTTTAGGTTTTGGCCATTATGCAATATGATTTGGATAAAATGATCTTCCATATTTCTAAATTGTGCCAATTGTAATCAACAATGTGTTGAAGTTGAGTCACTACAGTAGCCTTGGTATTGTACAAATCTACATTCTTGCTTTTGAACTAATTCAAATGAGTTTTTTTTATTATAGTAGAATAACAAATTAATATACAATAAATAGTTTAATGTGTAATTTAGAATCCAAACTGCACAAATAGAAAGAGTGAAACGAGAAATATTGAACTCAAAAATAGTTTCATACCTTAGTATAAGAGTATATTAGTGTATCTAACTCCTCGTTTGGTTCCAATGATTAGAATAAAAAAAAAGTTTGTATGTGATATGCACTTTGCATTTATGAGAATTGGTACTATCCAATGTTTCATGTAATAACAAAAAGTTGTGCTAGTTTCTAAGGTGTCACGTATGCCCCATCCAAACATTGCTCAAAGTAGAGCAAAGTTGTACCCCCACCCCCTCCCCATTATACACACACGCAACACCCAATCCTGAATTGATCGTGTGTATGCTTTTGCCCGGATTCAAGCAATAATATCCATACCCAACTAATTCTATATAATTGATGATGTTCATCCAGACTATCAGAATTTTACCGGGTTCTTAAATATAATAGTTGGACAGCCTCACGAGATAGTTTATAGCTTCATCGCAGTTGTCAGTTATATCTTCACATATCAAGACGAGTAGGACAATTACAATAAAAATGAAAGTAGACGAGCAACAAATTGAACAGTCAGCCCTTCATCTTATAAGTCAAAGTGGATAACTTTTGACGATAATGATGTTCGAAGAAGCTTCATATGCAAGTTTAGCGTACCGAAAGTTACATTGGTTGTAAGTTTCCTATGCGACCTGTAAGTATTAAAATTGCTCAACTACGCACAACATAATGATCTCAACTTTTCGTAGGGCCCGCTGTGTGAATGCCCAATCTTGAAACTTAAGCTTTTCACATGATACCAAAACATATAACAAGGTTATATTAAGGTTTAAATCACTCAATTATGGTAATTAAGCATGTTTAACACTTTAAGCATGGTTAGGGGTCTTACAAAAACCATTAAGTATTTATTTTTATGAGAAATATCATCAAACCCACCAATCATCCAAAATACTAGGAATGACTAAAAATATATTATTAAGTTCCAATAGTTAATTTTTTAATCATTTTATTAATGGCCTAGACCCAAATGAGGTGTACCAAAACACGTGCAAGCAATGAAATAAACTATGATCTAATTCTAGAAGACTTAGAATTACCTCAAAATCATAAGTCTAATAACTAGCTACCCTCTCTAGAATGGGCTTGTCCGCGTTTGACCTTGATGGCTATTTCAGTTGGAAGGATAAAATTGGACTCTCCTATGAATATGGTTACTCAGGTAGAGAGTCAAAACATTTGGCTTAAACTACATACATTATTTGTTTCACAAGGACTAACTGATTGAGTAGTAACTAAGTTAGGTATCGCCATGATCTTTGAATAGTGTGGGTTGCATGTCTATGACTATACTAAAAATTTGGCAATAATGATTGTTGTCAAGCCATCTGATGTCACCAAAATCTTTGATTAATGTTGGATACCCATGTTTTAATTCAAGAGGTTATAGTGGGTGTAACCCTCATATCCTATTGACACACATTGACTTCTTTTGTAGGATGTCATCTGCGGTTAAGACGTTTCCTCCATTGCATCATATACCTCTGCAAGGAATCTACAGTGTTGTAGGAATCTAAATGTCAAACTAATTCTTTAGTTTTACTTTACAATGATATGCTAAACTTTTCTTATCTTTAATCAATAATTAAGATATTTCATTTTTTATGTATTCTACATTGCATCTGTACTACTTAAATCTCAATTTATGCATAATTTTTAATGTGTTATAAGAGTCTGTCATATGATGATTGTAATGGAACACTTTTTGACTGATTTGATTATTTATAAAGTCAATTCCAATAATTATATTTGCTTCAATATGAGATGATGAATAAATATATTATTTGGTCTAAAAATGTATTGACAAAATGATATGTATATCAGGTTG
The DNA here is from genome assembly GCA_963693085.1 of Alisma plantago-aquatica. Taxonomy (NCBI): domain Eukaryota; kingdom Viridiplantae; phylum Streptophyta; class Magnoliopsida; order Alismatales; family Alismataceae; genus Alisma; species Alisma plantago-aquatica. The sequence goes on along the minus strand of OY856414.1, from coordinate 298,187,442 downwards.
AGGACCTGAACATGAGATCATATGTATGCTAAGGGTATTCATTATTGTCTAGGTCACCAATTGAATGTTACTATGAAAACTTGGACAAAAACAATATATTAAGACTAGTATATAATTCATCCAAATAATGTTATTTAAATTTAGGGTGTATTTTAGGATTTTGTAGGGCGTCCTTCATGCACCATTAAACCTTATCCACCACGTTCATGCCACATTTTTCTTCTGTAAGAGTAGTGCTTACAATTCCATTGATCCCTTGGTCATAATGTAATTTTGCAAGGAGTTCCCAACCCAACTGACAATATGAAATGGTACAGACTAACTAAACTAGAAGAGTCAAGATATAAGAGGTTGTCAGGGACCATCATTTAGTGTTGTGGTGTTTGTCATATGGAAAGAAATAAAGTGTAGGTGGCAGACGATGTCAAAAAGCTTTAGGTTTTGGCCATTATGCAATATGATTTGGACATAATGATCTTCCATATTTCTAAATTGTGCCAATTGTAATCAACAATGTGTTGAAGTTGAGTCACTATAGTAGCCTTGGTATTGTACAAATCTACATTCTTGCTTTTGAACTAATTCAAATGAGTTTTTTTTTATTATAGTAGAATAACAAATTAATATACAATAATTAGTTTAATGTGTAATTTAGAATCCAAAGTGCACAAATAGAAAGAGTGAAACGAGAAATATTGAACTCAAAAATAGTTTCATACCTTAGTATAAGAGTATATTAGTGTATCTAACTCCTCGTTTGGTTCCAATGATTAGAATAAAAAAAAGTTTGGATGTGATATGCACTTTGCATTTATGAGAATTGGTACTATCCAATGTTTCATGTAATAACAAAAAGTTGTGCTAGTTTCTAAGGTGTCACGTATGCCCCATCCAAACATTGCTCAAAGTAGAGCAAAGTTGTACCCCCACCCCCTCCCCATTATACACACACGCAACACCCAATCCTGAATTGATCGTGTGTATGCTTTTGCCCGGATTCAAGCAATAATATCCATACCCAACTAATTATATATAATTGATGATGTTCATCCAGACTATCAGAATTTTACCGGGTTCTTAAATATAATAGTTGGACAGCCTCACGAGATAGTTTATAGCTTCATCGCAGTTGTCAGTTATATCTTCACATATCAAGACGAGTAGGACAATTACAATAAAAAGGAAAGTAGACGGGCAACAAATTGAACAGTCAGCCCCTTCATCTTATAATATAAGTCAAAGTGGATAACTTTTGACGATAATAATTGATGTTCGAAGAAGCTTCATCTGCAAGTTTAGCGTACCGAAAGTTACATTGGTTTTAAGTTTCCTATGCGACCTGTAAGTATTAAAATTGCTCAACTACGCACAACATAATGATCTCAACTTTTCGTAGGGCCCGCTGTGTGAATGCCCAATCTCCCCCCAGCCTCCAGGTGAGATATGTGCTCGCGAACATTTGTTTTAGGCAAGGAGCTAGCTTACTCCATGCGAACAGTACAGAAGCTTCCTGTCCTGTAAGGAACCCTGTCCACAGATGGCGCGAGCTAACCTGTCAAGTAAACGAAACACGGATGGAGCAGGAACGGCCGACGCGGCACCGTCGGCGCCTTCGCTTGGAAGCAAATCTCACCGCTTTTGAGCCCGGATAGGTGACATACGTCTGACTCCTTTTTGGTATATATAAATAAATGGAGGTAGCTATCCACCTAAACCACTAAAGTTGAGAGCAAGAACAAACAAAGCGATCTCTAGGTTGTTCTATTTCTAATTCCACCGCCACCGAACTAGCTCAAATCCTCCTGATTCTCTCAACCCCTATTCCAACGACAACCATGGACGGTGACAAGAAGGACAGCTCCCAGCAGCCCACGGTCGCGTACCCGGTGCCGGCTTCAGCATCACCTTCAGGAGCCGCGGCGGAAGATGAGAAGTGGGGGACGAAGTTCATGGGTCCGCCGGCTGAGCCGTCGTCTCACCCCGCCAACCAGAAGGCGGCCCTATGGGGTGCTCCTAATCAGCCCTACGTCCTCGAGTACAAGCCTGTGGAGCGTCACGGCAGCCCCATGGAGACCATCCTGGATTACTTCAACGATTGGGGACGACGCGCCGAGACCCTCGCCCACAACGTCTGGCACAACTGTAAGTGGTGATCGCAATCATACAATCAAATTTGCTTCTTTCCTATGATTCAATTTCTCGATTCGATCTGTTTTCCCTTTGAATATGGTCATACTCTGCCAGTATACCAACTAAAGTTCTGATCTTTCCCCTTCCATGTTCTCGTTGCAGTGAAAACAGGCCACTCTGTATCGGAGGCGGCATGGGGGAAGCTCAGCCTCACAGCGAAGGCGATGACGGAGGGCGGATTCGAGGCCCTCTACAAGCAGACCTTCGGGATGGAGGCTGGGGAGCGCCTGAAACGCACCTTCGCGTGCTACCTCTCCACCTCTGCGGGCCCTGTCGCCGGCACGTTGTACCTGTCCTCCCACAACGCCGCCTTCTGCAGCGACCGCCCCCTCAATTTCACTGCGCCATCGGGGCAGCAGGCCTGGAGCTACTACAAGGTTGTTCTGCCCCTCGCTAGGGTCGCATCCGTCATGCCCGTCACTCTCAAGGAGAACCCGCCGGAGAGGTATATCCAGATAACAACGGTCGACGGACACGACTTCTGGTTCATGGGCTTCGTCAATTATGAGAAGGCCATTGGGCACCTGCAGGATTCGTTGGCCGAGTTCGCCGCGCGCCAGAGGCAGCTGCAGCTGCAGCCGCCGCAGGTTGTTGCCGCGTGAGGACTGGAGCTAGCTTTGTCATGTTTTGGTGTAGTCGTATGTTTTATTTGGCGAGGTGCCTTTGTAAAGCTCGTAGTTCATATGTTTGGTGTTTTGGGAGTTCATAGGTTGGTTATTACTGGATTTCTTTGATCTCCTTCTTGGGACATTTATAATGAATAGATCTTTGGAAAAAAAACCAAAATGACTTGGTTTACGGATCTTATTTCCACGAGTAACCCAGTTTCTAGGAACATGCCAAAGTAACCGAGTTTGCGGGAGGAGAGAGACAATGGAGACACCAAATGGAAAATATAAGGGCACCCTTATTGTGGTGGATCATACATGCCTATCCAACTACTAGATGATCTTGTGGTGGATCATACGTGCCTATCCAATTGTCCAATTTGAATACTTTAACTGAACTGAAATCTTGCATTCACAAGTTGACAATCGATCCAATGCAATTTCACATTTCCTTGACCTATTTATTTCCTAGCGATGAATATCTGCCCATTCAACTACTAGATGATTTTGTTTATGGAATTCTATTGAGTTTATGTCCTGGCCGTCATATTGATGTCTATCTTGACAAAGTCCCTTTACATGATCATGCCACTACTAGACAAACAAAGTTTCCAAATATCCTTCCCATTGTAGATGAAGTTGGTCCTTCACAACCCTTCCATTCATCAGAACCAATTGAAGAAAATGAAAATAGTGAAGAGGACATGGATGACTAAGACTGGTCTAGTGATGATGTAGATGATGAACATGATTGGACTGATGCACCTCTATTCGATGATAGTTTATCTGCTGTAAGCACAACGCCTGAAGATGATTGGACTAATGATAGCATTGATGATGGCTACCAAGCTTTTCAAGAAGATGGGTGGGTTGATGATTTTGAAAAGCCCTTTCTTATAAAAAATGATCTTACAACACATGAATTTAGAAAGGGTGGAATTTTTGAATCAAAATCATCTTTAATAGAAAAACTTCAAAAGTTGTCGATGAAGAACACTGTAGAATATCGTACATTGCGTTCTACTAAAGACATAATTCGTCTTGTATGTCTATATAGTGAGTGCTTGTGCCTCTAAGAGGGAAGGTGGATTGTGTAAGATCACAAAATATTACGAGAAACATACTTGTTTTAACCCAATTTTAAAGGAGGATCATCGCCAATGCACCTCAACTTTCATTGCTAGGATGATTCTGCCAACATTGGCTGGAAGATTAGATATGAGTACTCGGGAAATACGTGATAGAGTGAGTGCAGAACTAAATTTGGATATTTCTTATAAGAAGGCATGGCGTGCACGGAAAAAAGCTATCTCAAAAATTTTTGGAGATTGGGAGGAATTATACTACAATTTACTTCGATTCTTGTGTTCAATGATTAATAATGTTCCAGGTTCACAATGTGCATTCCAACATTGTGATGATGATACTATATTCTATTGTGCCTTTTGGGCTTTCAGACCTTGTATTGAAAGGTGGACACATTGTCGTCCTGTACTTAGTGTTGATGGCACATTTCTGACTGGAAAATATAAGGGCACCCTTCTAATTGCAACTGGATTTGATGCAGAAGGTGGGATCTTTCCTCCGGCATATGCAGTAGTTGAGAAAATAATGATTCATGGAGATGGTTCTTTAAAACCCTTATTGAGAGGATCCCTTATGTGGGTGAGCGCCCAAATATGTGTATTATCTCCGATAGGATGCGTGGAATCTCCAATGCCGTTGAAAAAGAACTTAAAAATGCTCAACAACGGTTTTGTTTTCGTCATCTTCGTGACAACTTTCATAAACATTTCAAATCTAAGGAAATGTACAACATATTGACCTCAGCAGCTTATGCCACAGAAAATCTTATATTTGATGAACACATGGATGAAATCAAGACAATAGATCCTGAAGCTCACAAATGGCTAGTGGAAGCTGATCTTGTTAAGTGGGCTCTTTCATGTGATCGAGGATTTGGATATGGGATTATGACAAACAATCATGCTGAATGTATAAATGGGGTTTTGAGGAATGCCAGAAGTCTTCCAATACAAGCCCTCATTTTGAGCACATACTATCGGGTGGTCTCTATGTTCTTAAAGAGGCGTAACATTGCTCAAAAGTGGAAAAATGAGAAAGAACCTTTTACTTCAAAGTGCACAATATCATTGACTAAGTTTATACAAGGAGCAGATTATGTACGTGTTACATTGCGTGTGAACAGATTTGAATTCATGGTTGATGACATTGATGGAAATAATTACACATGTGAGGTGTGTAATGGTAGTCCTAGATGTACATGTGGAGTCCCGCAACTACAATATTTTCCATGTTCCCATGTTCTTAAAGCTGGTCGCACAATCAATATAAACTATCATGTTCTTGTAAGTAAGTGGTTTTACACTGAAAGTTATTCAGGGGCATACATATCAACATTCACTGGGATACCTGACAGGAGGTATTGGCCACAATTCGATGAGAGCATAGGGATTATCCCTCTTTTACCACCTGATGTAAAGAGATCTCGCAGGAGACCAAAGGTTAAGAGATATTTATCAACCATGGATCGTGATCCTAATTGTGAATCCTATAAGTGCAAAAAGTGTGGAGGAAGTGGACACAACACTCGCTCTTGTACTAGATAAACATTGTAGTAGTTTGCTTTCTTCATCAATGTAGTAGTTTGCTTTCTTCATCAATATAATGGCTTGCTTTCTTCATCAATGTAATGGGTTTCTTACTTCATCAATGTAATGGTTTGCTTTATAATTTGGTAGGCATGGTACAACGAAGGATGCACCCTTTGCGACTTTCTCAGCATTTAAGGGAGTTCCAAAAGTGGCAGGTTCAAGATGAAACTATCAAACATTACATTAGTATAGCTGGGTTTGGTCATGTAACTACGCTTACCCCCCTACGACTAGATGCATCATTGATTACATCACTTGTTCATCGGTGGAGTCCTTCTACAAATACATTCCACTTTCCAATTGGTGAAATGACAGTTACATTACAGGATGTAGCAGTTATTTTGGGTTTACGAGTAGATGGGGGAGCCGTCATATGCCATAATTTGATCGGTACAGGTGATGGTCAATTTGGATCTTGGATTAAACTTTGTGATTACTATTTAGGTACTCACTCAGATGGAAAGATAACTGGACAAATATCATTGGGTTGGTTACGAGCCACATTTTCAACAATTCACCTAGATCATGCACATCCACATCTAAAGTGGATATACACTACTGCGTATTTGCTATACTTTGTTGGATCTTTTCTTCTACCGAACGGTACTGGAAATGACGTGCACTTACGATTTTTGCCCCTTGTAGCCAACTTTGAACAATGTGGACAGTTGTCTTGGGGTAGTACAGTTTTAGCATGCTGTATAGGGAGTTGTACAAGGCAACTAAACATATCACTGAGCCAGAGTCCCGTATAGCTGGTTGTCTTGTATTGTTATAAATATGATCTTGAGAACATCTTCACGTAGGCCGTCCTGGACATGCCGAAATACCAGAAGGATATCAATGGCCACAAGGAACTCCATTAAGATCGTGAACTTCGGCCTTGCGAGATCTCTGCCGGAGTCAGAAACTGACCAGCATGTCCTGACGAGGCATATTGTCGGAACACATGGTTACTTTGGCATTTTCCATTTGGCGTCTCCATTGTCTCTTTCCTCCCGTAAACTCGGTTACTTTGGCATTTTCCTAGAAACTAGGTTACTCGTGGAAATAAGATCTGTAAACCAAGTCATTTTGGTTTTTTTTCCTAGATCTTTCTTCTCAATTCTCATCAGACAGTTCCTGAGTTGTATAGATATATTGATAGTTACTGCATCTTATTCACAAACGCTATTAAAAATGTGATATACTGCCTCATCCTAATGTTACCTTGTTTGGTCTCTTCTATGCCTACGATCTTTTATTATTATTACAATACTTATATGCATAAATTTTAATTGATTTGAAGGTAATTTTGAGGTTGTAAGGGATGCAACAACTGATGAATCCTGATGGTTATAAATGAAAAGACTGGCGTCCGAATTATACTAATGTTACGGACAAACATTTTTAGTTTATCATTTTTCCTGATGTGTTGACTCTCTTAATCCTCACATCAACACTAATGCGGTAGCTTCTAGTTTTCTTTTGGGGGGGAGGTGGGCTGAGCATGGCGTGATTTAAAACCACACAAATTTGGTAACTGTCGTGCATGATTTATACTGCTCAACTTTTATGGTCGATTCGATACTAGAACCTAGTATGAAACCTGCATTGTAGTTTAAATGGAAGGAGCCAAGTGAAGTGACCTTATTAGTCTATTACTCCCTTTCAAGTTTTTAATATAAGGGTCACTCTTGTCTCCTCCTCTACAGGGATCGTGAAGTCGGATTGAACTGGTTCTCCTAATATGGTCTTGATTTGGTCTTAGATTGTAACATGATTCAGATATGGATGATTTATAGTTTGATTAATAATGTCTCGTTACAATTTTCTCATCATTGTAGCAATACAATATGGATGAATGAATTGTATTGCGATAATGTTTAACTATAGCAGTAAACAACACATGAATAAAATCTAAGATAAAATATTTTGAGTGACCCGTGACTGTAGGTTTCGTTGAAAATTTCTTTAATCTTCTTCCATTATCATAGTTGTGTGTTTTATTGAGTTCAAGTGATATTTCTAATTTGGTTCAATTATACTTCGTTTGTTTTAAATTTAAGTTTCTTTGAAAGTTTTGAACTCAACAAGTGAACTTAATAGTAAATTCAATATAGTATGAGGATTTAATTATATATTAAACATATGCAAGTATGTGTTTTTCTTCATACTCTATAGTTGTTTCAACTTTGAAATTGATTAAGAGATGACTGACATGATTTCAATTGTAACTTGTTTGTCTTGATTTGTAATTTCATGTATAATTCTGGACTATGTAACTTTGTTCTAGTTAGGGATCTATTAGTAAAATTTAGTATATGTTATCTAAATATGTACTTCCTTTCATGATCACATAATTTGACGACCTTAGAATTTGGTTTGAATGGGTTTTTAGTCTTAAATTTTTTATTCTTAATCCTAGTTAGTGTGGTGGTTGATGTTGACCGTTGGGATTCTCAATCGACGGAATAATGGACTTCCCAAATGATGGACTTTCTATATTTCTCAACCTATGGAAATCTCATATTTATAACCTAATGAGACTGTTAGGATCAAGAACTGATGAAAACCCTAGACATGGTAAGCTATAAGAAGGCAAGCTTGACAAGTGATGATGTTGTTAGGTTATCTTTTGATGGATTTCTATGTATTTAAATAAGTGGAATTTGTGCCCTGTGGAGGTTTAAAAATATTTTCCAAACTAATGATAATGATGCTCAAACCAATAAGAATGTTGAGGATTGATGGAAGGGTTGATTTCATCAATGAAAGTAAATGTTTTGACCAATGATGATGCTAGATACTGGTGTGGCTATATTTGACATTCACATTAACTCCAGTACATAAATCCCTTCCATTCTTCCTTGAGGTCCATTTGACATCCAAATTTTTGTTTAAAATATTGGGGAGTCATGGAATTTGATGAAAGTCCTTTGGAGGTCGATGGTTATTGATGGTAGTTTGCATATGGATGTATGTGGATGCATGTCAAAAATAAAAAATTCTATGTTGTTTTCAAGCTTTTCAACCTTATTTTGTGTAAAACAAATGTAAGATTATCCTTTCCGGTCTCTTCTTACTTTTGTTGTTTACACCTTCTTCTTCCTTGCTTGAATTCCATTTCTTTTTGTGGGAACTTGCTCATCTAGTCAAAGTATTTTTTTTCTCTTTTTGCTCTTATTTTCTCTACATCCACCATAGAGGTGTTTTCTTGGAGCTAGAGATATGATTTTGGGTATAGAAAGAGATTTATTGGTGGAGTGCTTGTTGTTCCTCATTTTTTTATCGAGTTAGATGAGTGATAAAACATCTAACTCTTCTTTTTCCTACAAACCATTTATAATCCCTAATCTTACTCTGATTGTGTCTAGCTTACTGAAGAGATGAATATTTATGGTATGATTTTGATGAACAGTATGTCCATATAGATTTTTTGGTTTTCTTTTGTCTATTATAGATTTTTTAGCACATAAAAGTCTATTTGTATAAATGTGTGTGGGTGGAATCATGAAATACGTGCTTAAGAAACCTAAAGCTGCTCATTTTGAAACTTTTTGATACCATTTTTATGACGAAAGAAATGTAGTTGAAGTTTTACTTACTTTTAGGCGTTAAAGAATGAGTGTATGAACTTAGTCTTTACTTGGTCATTATATTGATGAAAACATGTTTGGACATAATCCTACAAGTAAAAGTGGCTCATTTTATCCTAAGTTATCCTTTTTATTGCCTCATTGATTTTATAAAATTCAATCTTTGTACCAAATATAACTTTGACATTTATTGTATTTTTTAGTGGAAATGTGGAGTGTTGCCTAGATTCTATTGTGGAGAGATATGTGTACGATTTCATATAAATATGATACTTGTACAATACTTTTCCTTATTTTTTCCCTAAAGTTGATTTTGCCTTTTATGTGTCTTGGTTTGGTACTTTGAGTCCTCCTAATGTTAAGAGAATGGCTAAATTTAATATGTTTGAGATTTTCATGTACCTAACTTGATTATCTATCCAGAGTTGTCATTATATAAATAGCATAACCCATCTAATTGATCCAATTAATAATGCATGTGTGAAGTGGTATGTGTTCTACAATTCAAAATGAGCTTTGAGTAACTTAGGGTAGCCTTAATCTTAAGATTCCACCTAATGAAATACATAACGATGCCACCTAATGAAATATATCACCTTCTCAATATATATATATATATATATATATATATATATATATATATATATATATATATTCTCATGTATTCCTCTATTCTCATAAAATGGACGAAGTGTGATATAGAATTGTAACCTTAAGATGCCATAGAATCATTTACTGCCCTAAATTCACACTCTTAATGGATAGTCATTAAAAAGTGAGTGGACATGGGTATCCGTGCCTAGAATGGCACAAATGTTTTACACATGCGGTATGTATATAAAAGCATGAACAATAAGAGATAACAAGATGTAAAGTGTAGATAGAGAAATATATACCCAATTGTACTTCATGGACATCCCTTTACTGTTTCATTTCATAAAGTAGTTGCATCGGATTTTCATTTGGCATCTAAAATGTGACAAACAAAATATATCAATGCTAAATCATAAAGTACGCTATGAAAAGGTATCCAAGTACAATATATGAGTAATATAAAAGTTGCTTGATTAGAACATTATACTAAGAAAAATCAAGGCAAGAAAACCTTAGGACGACATTCTTTTTTACAAAACACATTTAGGTTACATTTTTCATTATATCAACATTAAGTCTTTGACCACTTCGAAAGGAAGGGTCCATGATGGGCATTGAGGCTCAAAGCCTATTTGTCACTCTATTTCTATGTGGGGGGTGGGGCTCAACACTAAATTAATGAGCTAACGCTGGTCCAATCATACTTTGTACCCTTACTTGATAATTCAGAGATACACAAGGGAAATATAATGAATTTCTAGATTATGTTTACATTTTGTCAGTATAGTATAGTAAAAAATGAAAGTAATATTCATAGGAACAATAGCTCAAACAAGTAATTAAGTATCTAAGTGTTTATAATACCATAAATACAAATAAGTTAGTATCATAATAGGATCAAGAGACTAAGCGTACCTTGTGAGTAGTGAGAAAATTATGCTCTGTGAGTAATATACTAGATAAGGCCCAACTCAAAAAGGGGGACTATGTAAAAAGACATAATATGGGTCTTAGTTAATCAATATTCGGTAAACAAGCTTCATATCATGTGGATGTTCTCCTAGACCTAGGTTCCACATCATTCAAGTCTAGTTCCAACATATAAACAAGTATGCACTTATTTGACATCATGTGTACATCAGAAAAGGTACCTTCCATCTATATGGAGCACTCACTTCTGATAAATCATAAGAGCAAGATAATATTTGATCTAAAACTAGGAGAAGCATGAGATTTAGATTATTCTCAAGGTTTAAATATGCAAGATCATAACTAGTCATATAGATCAACCAACATGCAAGATTGACACATTCTTATATCACCAGAACAACATGGAGCATCAAGGTAGTTCAAGTTGGGATTTTAGTTATATATATATATATATATATATATATATATATATATATATATATATATATATATATATATATATATATATATATATATATATATATATATGGTAAACATATATATATGGTAAAAATACTGATTTGAAGTCCTAAGATAACATGGGAAACATCACGGCATCATTCTTTCAAGGTTAGAGTCTAATAATCAATCTATGTATTCAAATCATGTTTGGTGTCACATGTATGGCATATGTAATCAAAAAATCATATGAGTGTATTACATGGTATTTTGTATCACGAATCTTAAGGATTGATTTGAAGCTTAACATAAAGGTTTGAGAATTTAATACCACTTTTGCATACATATTAAGGATCCAACCATATAAACAATAAAACATCACACTTTAGAGCATATTAGGGGTTTATCATGGCTAAATAAAAAGTTCTTACTCGATCTTGGCAAAAAACTATAAAAATTACTGATTTTCAAAGTGGGATAGTCATATGAAGTTTCATTTTTGATTAAGCTACACCATGCATATACATAAAGAGTCATTTAAGGCCAAAATTCTCATGATAGTCACATTAAAACAAAGCATTAATTAAGTTCAAAGTGGAGTAAAGTTACTTATTTAGAGGTTTAAGGCAACAAGAGATCATTAATGACACAAGGAAATCATAGTCAAGTACGAATGTGACATCCCCAGATTTTCTAAAACTTAAACTAATGTGTGACATCCAACTTGAAACCTCACCTCAGTGAGAATCGCAATTTGAACACCCCACACTAGTCTAAGAATAAGAAAATCAGAGGAAGTCAGAAGGAAACAATAGTAGCAGATGCACATGAACAAGAACAAAACCATACAACATATGTTCACCATTCAACATATAATTATAAAATAAATTGTTACAACATTTGATATTACACATTGAATGATAAACTTTTACATAAGCATGTACTACCACTAAACAATAGGATCTTCAGACAACATATCCACCTGTACATCAGCTCGCCACACAACTCCCAACTATCAAGCTTTTCAAGACCACATCTCCACAACCTAAACAAAGATTACATGTGGTACACGTCAGCACAATATTCAAGAATATTGTACTGAGTACGCCTACGTGTCTTTTATATACCTATCATTGCTAAGACTTGGCAATAAGATAAAACTAGAACTTAGCAGTAATAAACAAACATAAGAAAAGCATACTTGAGCGAATAATGTTTATTAACAAAACAAAACACATGTTTTAGGCACATTTTCCATTATATCATCCATGAATTTACTACCCGAGAGTTGAATGCATTAAGGTATTTATGATCTACTACCAAAGAGCTGGATCATTTCACAATGTGATATACTAAAAAGAGTTGGATCACTTCCAAGTATTTTACTACCAAAGAGTTGAAGTACTTTACTTTCCAGCACTTAACTACCAAAGAGTTGAAGTGCTTAGATATAATGGAACATATACATTATGTTTCATGTGATCAAATACATAAGTATGGAAAATCAAGAAAGATAGCATACAAGAACAATCATCTCATCCAATATCATATGCCAAGTATTTACTACACATATAACACAAGCATGTTGTATATTAATCTAAGTAAGATGTATGGTGTACCTTGATCAAGAAAGGCAAACCTAATCACATTCTTGATATCAGATATATCCTCATGTCAACTATATCTTGGTCAAACCCCTAGTTAAGACAAGATCACATATCACCATCAGGTTCTCATCATTTTAACCCTAGTTGTGTTTATTAGGATTTTACTTATCACATTAGGATATTCCCATCAGTACTTGTCTTATATTCTTGTAATTGTGTCATTGGTCTTATATTCCAGATTAAGATACATAATCTGATTATTTGATTACTTATGATTATGTGCACATATTAAACCTAGGTTACATCATTTACCTAAATTAGGGTTTCACCACATGTATTAAGGGTCATCTTCATATAACATGAATTTTCTACATTTAATTGATATCAAACTTACATATTAGCTTGCAGTTACAAATATGAGGGTGTTCCATAAATTCCATCATTTATTGAGCATGTATGTATTTGTATTTTATTTAGGTTTATTAGCCCTAATTAGCCATATGGAGCAAATTATATGATTTCGTGCATCAACATCATAATCAATTACCTTAAATGGATTATAAACATGAATATGGATTTACTGTCATATTATCATAATTTTAGGCCATTGTTTGTTATTTATTATCCATCAAACAAGTGTATAATATATTACATGTTATTATCTATTTTTATACATAAAAGTACTAATATTATTCTTTCATGTTGTTCTATTCATTTTTCTGAGAATTTGGATACTTTATTTGTAATTTTCTGGTAAGCGGGCTATCTTCTATAATTTATTGAAGAACTATTAGTTTCTAGGGTATTTTACCTTCATGGACCAATCCATGTCTGCCATGTGTCCCTACGAGGGAGTGGATCCTTCTCTGGCCTAGGTGACACACCTAGTCTGGCTTCTGTACTCGGTTCAGTGACTAGACCAACCGGTTCATGACCTGGACCCAGTTCAACCCCTCCTCTTTCTTTCTCTCGCATCTTGGGTTTGACAGATGAGTCTGCGGGACTCTGTTTTGCAAAGGTGCCACTGTAGGGATTTTCTCTGGCAAGGAAAAACATGTGATCTCCTTCTAGATGACTTCCAGAACCACCAAACTCCTTAGAGATGATGCATCTACACCGCCAATGCTTCATCAGCCTCTATTGTCTCCGTTACCTGAGGATTTGAGGTCTCGCCGCCGCTGGTCTTTATCACGATGGAGCAAAGGGGAAATATGCCTCTGGTCCCTCCTAGCTCATCCCAAAGACTCCAGGAGCTCTGTCAAACCTTCTTGAACCCTGCCGCATCATCTAATTGGGGTGGGAGATCATAGACCTAGATGCCAAACTCAAGGTCTCTTCTCCAATGAGGTGGACATCGTTGGTCTGGGAAGACTCCATGACAACCCAATCTTTTCCATGGTTTCCACTCCCTAGACCCTCATTTTATTTTTTCAATCTTAGCCTCCTCTAATTTCTACTATAACTCTGACTTTTCCCTACCTCAACCCACTGTGTCGCTGGGTGGAGATGTAGTTGGGACAGAATATAGGGGTTACTCCGTCTCTTCTCCATCTATGCCAAATGGGGGTTTGGTCAGTAGGTCTTGGCAAGGAGAAATTAACCGCCCACTCATCATCCCTTCTTAGTCCACGATGTTGATATGAGGACAAGGTTAAGACTTCCCACTCACTGCAACCCATGATCTTTAGTTTGACCGGAGGTAGGGGATGAAGATCTAGCCATGCAAGGTACATCCAACAGCTATAAAGGAAGTCACCCAAAATAGGATCCCTGGATTACTTAAGTCAAGGGCCTCAACCACCAGATTAGCCATGAATGGATAGGATTTGGCTGCGTAGTCTACCCTCAACCAAAAGGGGGTGTGATACTAGATTAACCCCAACTTATGTCTATAAATTCTCAATAATGCACATTATTTCCCAAATTTCAAACCTTAATAACTCCTTCTAGGATACTCAAATTACCACCAAATTTTAACCATTGCTTTAATACATCTCAATCTACATTATAATAAAATTTGGTGACAAAAATCAGCTATTTGATCATCCAATTTAATACTCCAAAAAGGCATGAGCTTAGGGATCTTAATCATGATTTCAACATCAATCAACACTCAAACTTTACCAAAACACTTGGAACTATAAAGATAACTCAACATATGAATTCCAATATGTTATTAGAGATTTAAAGGTTTCAAAAGAGCACTCTATCACATCCTACACACTTTAAAAGAAATTTCATCCATGAAATTAAGCCAAAAATTCAGTCCATCACATCATATACATCTTAAAAGAAATTTTATCCTCAAAATGTAGCCATCATATCACTTCAAAGAAAACCAAAAGGTTATCATCCATATGTACAAAACCACTCTATGTGCAACATATCCAAAAACAAATACCCATAATCATATCCAAACCATTATTAGGAGGTTTCAAAACATCTACGGTGAATCACCCCTTCATAAAAGATTGAAATAATGGATTAGAAATTATAGTTATATCATGACATATCTCATATGTTAGGGTTGCATCCTTATCTTTACCCATGCATTAGGGTTCCCACATCATATTACCATGTTCTAAAGGAGTTAACTAAAGTTAGCCCATTATATCAAGGTGTCATCAGCATTTTATTGAGCTAATTGTTAGAACATGTTCCACATTAACATATGCCTTGTAGGAGGGAGTTAACTATAGTTAAACCACTTTATCCATCTAGATCATATCAAGGTGTCATAATCGTTATGTTGTGCTAATTGTCAAACTATATTTTTTCATCTTTATTAAGAACTAATATTAACACCTCATGTAACATGTTTCATTCATATGATCTTATTTCATGGCTCATAATTAATTGCAACATTTGCTAGTGATTTCATCACAAAATTAACTGACGATATCACATTATCATCATTATTCATGTATATGGCTAACCATTTATGCATTGTCATATACTAAACCATCTCTAGGTTTCCATGATATCATGTCTATACATCACGTCTCGAGATTAGAACACATCCTTACATAAATTATATCATGGTTGTGCTAAACAAACTTATGTGAGTGGCTTGTTAAGCATATATCAAAACTTCATCTAGTCCAACTGAGGTTCTCCTGACCTATATCATGAGGGTAGTTCCATGCTCAATCTCTTTGAGCTAACTCAACTCTATGAGTATCTCATATGCATATTAGGTATACCTCATTGGCACTAGTTGATTGTTTTACTAGATCTAGCCACATAAGCAAAAACCAACACATGGTATGATGTTATCTTCATAGGTCTTTACCCATGAGACATGCTTACCCATAACTCTCTTATATATGCAACCACTAGATTCCTACAAGGTACCATCAACACAAGCTTGAGGATTCATAGAAAATAAAACATAGTTACCTCCTTCAGGGTCTTGGGACTCTCTCTCCCTCACCCAGATGGTAGGTTCTCATATTCATATTCACACATACACATATATAGAAAACCTCTCTCTAACTCTAGGGTTTGGTCCTTCTAAAGACATCTAGGGTTCAACAAGGTTACATGAATCATTCATAATGCAACTCAACTCAATCACTCAAGAGTATTCTAGATTAGGAAATATCATCACATATTTCTCATCATTCTCATATCTTGGAGTTTAGGCTCTCTGACCTTCTCTCTATGGGTCTTACTCTCTCTAGAGTAAACCCTAAAACTAGTCCTGACACTAGAGGTCCCCCTTTGTAAAAGATCGTGTGGCTCATGTTGACTCACAACCTTGTCATAACTTATCTTATCTTAACTTAGAAAAGCACACATACTTGCATAATAAAACGTTTCTCAAAATCTCAAATCCTCAAAGACAAACATATATAATCATAAACCATCTTATATCATCTATATCAGACTAAGATTATCATCTAATCTTATTTTATCTATTATCACATATCCCAACAAGGATCTAGACATCTAATCTCGAACTACTCTCTCTTCTAGACTAATGTCATTCACTTTCACTTAGGTTGCATGACCCCCTCCTACTCGTACATGTGTAGGGACTAGACCTGTCAAATTGGGTCAAAATCCGCGGGCGCCCATGGGTCGACCCGTTTAAGTTGGGTTTGGGTGGCAAAATTTGCCACCCGTTGAAAATCACCCAAATCCACACCCACCTGTTTATTAAGCGGGTTTCGCGGGTGATCCGCGGGCACCCGTGGGTGACCAAGTTAATTGAATCAAATATATTCATATACATAATAAACACATACACCTATTAAAAGATGTTGCTTGTTTTGTACAAGTTAATTCTTTACCTTTACCAACAACAATTGTATTCTCTTTATTTTGTGTTTGCAATAGGCAATAACAAGTACTTGTAATATTAGGAATGCCTAATATTACATGACAAAATTATGTATTTTTCTTGTGATATTTATCTATGAAAACTATATCAATTTTCCTAATTTATATCAACATACAACTAGCTGCTACTTTTTCATATATCAAAAACTAATAGAATAGTTTGACGTCAAACATAGTAGTTGGTTGGTTCTTTTAGTCTATATTTGACATAAAAACAATAGTTACAAGCTGTTTCAAATGTTGTTTTTAGTGTTAAAGAAAGTAACTGGTAACTTATTGTTGATTGTACACATTTTATATGGGCATCCGCGGGCAACCCGTTGGGTCGGGTTTGGGTGTGCTTTTCTTCCACCCATTTAGAAGTGTATCTTTTTGACCCGCACCCATGAGACCCGCACCCGAAATGACCCAACCCAAACCCAACCCACCCACCCATTTGACAGGTCTAGTAGGGACACAATTTTGTAATACTTACATATATAATAAAGTATTATATACTTTTTATCTGATTAAACATGCGTCAGAGAAAAGTATCGAGGTCGGGTCCGATTGGAATTAAAAACAAAATCCAGAATCAAGTGTCCCACACATAGTAGAGAGTCTACTGTCATGTCACCTAGTGAAAAGGGTGAGAACATGGTGTAGACTAGTGTAGATACCCTAGAAAACAAGCGCCATATGCCTAGGATTTCTCTTCCCTCAATGTACGCCATTTCCAAATAATGTGACGTCTCATACCGATGCACTATAAGGAAAGAACAATGCCTAAGGACTTGATATACAACAAGAACCAGTCTAAACCTAGTTCTCAGACGTCTAGGTTCTAAACTAGAGTCAAGGTAAGATCTAGTCTCTAAAAGATGACTAATCTAACCCTATAAGATTTGTTTTAAGTTCAAGGTTCTTTAGTTTCAAGTTGCATAATGAGAAAATGTCAGTCTTTGCTATTGTTCATGCTCTGATACCACCTATGACGTCCCCAAATTTTCTAAAACTTAATCTAATGTGTGACGTCCAAATTGAAACATCACCTCAGCGAGAATCTCAATTTAAACACCCATACTAGGCTAAGAAGAAGAAAATTAGAGGAAGTTAGTATGAGAACCCGTTACACTAAACGAGATTACTCAAAACATAAAACACAATCAATCACTAATTAATCACATACCCAAAAATATGGTTAAATTAAAACTGATTTCAACATCAACACCTTCTCAAAAACATTTCCATAAGCGCCAACATCTTTCTTGTATCCATACTATGCCAAGAATTTGATACAAATTGATCTATCGCCTTAGCCACACCATATATACACAGGAGAACAATATTTGTATATGTCACACAAATAAGCATTAACATGCTAACAAAATTCTGATTCATTTGAAACACCATATACAAACTTTTCCTACCCAGACTTGAGAGTACAGGGACGACTCTAGGATACACTAGGCATCTAATCAACTTTCTCAAAGATTCATTACTATAGCTCCTCTTTTCTGCTACAAGTTTGTTTTTGTCACTTGCGATTACCTAAAAAGATGTGGCGAACCACAAGGGTTAGACCCAGTCCCAGCAAGAGATATAACCTCCAACAACGCTTATTGATTACAACATTTTAAATAGTAGATAACTGAGCAGTTGGAGTATATAATAATCAATTGAATAGATTTAACAATTCAAGTATGCTAAACATATTAAGCAATTAATCTTAGCAACAAGTATGATCATCAATGCATATATAGATAGCAAATAAATCCATTTCTTTGGATAGATATATACTCAAATGTCATCAAATTGCATCTAATAACAATCATTATCATTAATCTGTCTATCATCATATTCCTTGCTAACAGTACAAGCAATCTAGTCACATAAGCATCTCTAACATCATGAATATGTCTAGTAACATAACATGGCTATCAATATTTGCATCTTAAATAAAGGGAACAAATCTATATCAGAAGTAGAACTCAGATCATAACACAATGAACTACATAGGCATGATTAGAAGTTTGAGCATTTATAATTACATAGGCATGGCTAGCAATATTAAACATAGCTAGCAACAACATCTTAACCATCAATGTCAGTATATTTGACAACATATGCATGTTTACAACAAGAGCATAACTACAACATAAGCATATCTACTATCTGTTATTGTACTATGCATGATCTCAGTGGGAAAAAAAAAGCAAACAAGGGTTATCATCCAATATGAAGCGTTGTGTATAACCCTAAACAAATATGCTATACGGTTGTCTTACATCTTTTATTACGCCCTAGGGAATTTGAATCATACCATTCAAAGTCCAACCGACCCCTGCGAAGGGCTATTTGGTTCCGTACAAGATCTAGGAGTGCCGGTATCCTAAGATCTCTTCCCCTCAGTCAGTACGAGTAAAAGCCAGTGACATATCAGTCAAAGCTGCTACCACATCGACATATAGTCATGTAACTATCTCACCTTGGTACATGTCACATCTCTAGCATCTAGGGTATTCAAACCCAATCACTGAGGTACAACTGTAGTTGTCCTCTAATCACATCATGTTATAATCACCGAGACATGACCATAGCCGTTCTCAATCACATCAGATGTATGAGGCATGACCATAGTCAACCTCCACAATCTGCATTGTGGATGACAAGGATATATCTTCAACCTGCCCCCCCACATACTCAATGGTATGCGCTCCGAGTTTTCCTAAGGAATACTCATTTCACCATCCATCAAGTTCTGACACTGAAGATGGCTCTACGACACAAGGCACTACATGATTAGAGTTTCACTTGATTAGTTATGCCAATTGGGTGAATTAAGGTTGCATCAAACAAGTGGACATACAAACCCTAATTCACTTCTAGCAAGCATATAAATATCAAAACTTGAAAAGATATAAAACATATGAAACATGATTTCTCATCTCATCATCACATGGTACTATTCACTTGCCATTCATGAGACTACACTAGTCATAATACCATCACAAGATATAAATCCTTTTCACAATATCACAGGGTATCAACCCTTAACAACACAAGAGGATTACACCTCATTCAGGGCTCAACCATGCCCAAAGGTCATTAAGACCATCATACTACCACAGTATATAAATCCTTTTCACAATATCATAGGGTATCAACCCTTATCAACACAAGAGGATTACACCTCATTCAGGGATCAACCATGCCCAAAGGTTAATAAGACCATCATACTATTCCCTATAGGATCATCATTATATTTACATGCCTTGTAGCAAGGTTCAACAACATCAATTACATATAATACACAATATCAACACAATATAACATTAATAAGCTGGGAGATTTTCATAAACAATCATAGCAGGGTTATATTAACATTAAGAACAATCCTTTATCACATCAACATTCAAGGAATCTAGATATGATTAACCCTCATCATAGTCATAATGTGCATGTTTAGCATAAGAAAGTATCAACCATGTGGCTATGATAACACCCAATTAACATATTAAGGTTATGATCATATTAAGCAGGTTATTCCACCATCATTCCATCATATAATAATGTTAAACATGAATACTCATCTTTATCTATTTGCATTAGAGTTAGGTTCAACAAGATAAATTATATTAATGTTACTAATCAACACTCATACCCAAACCATAACTCACATCATCCCCATTGGATCATGGATGCATAAGGTGAAGCATCACAATCACATTCAATAATATTCTCAAGTATGAACCCACACAAAAATGTGTAACCATCGAGTTTTAGAATACTAATGTTTCAACAACAATAACAGAATACTCCATGATTGTATTAGTCATTCAAGGACTATTCATACCCAATTACCATCATTTAGTTATATTAAAGCTAGGTATAACAAGCTATACCTCATTAGGGTTACATATCAACACAAAATGGTTATCATCCTGTTATAACCTCAAATTTCTGAGAATTATAATATAAAAAGGCATTTCTCTTTTAATGAAAAAAGGGGATCTTTTTCTTTGATTTGTGATGATTTTCGTGTGAGATGGCTTTGATCGTTTGATTGTAGGCCTTGGAGGCCATTAAGCCCAATTGAAAAGAAAAAGGAATTAACAAAGAAAAGAAATTGACTAATAAAAGGAGAATATGAGAAATAGATAGTTAACAGAAGATAATGCTAAACTAATATTCCCCAATATGGGAATTCGTGCCTTTGAGTTTCCTTGAGGTCCAAGGGACCCAAATTAATGAGATAAAGGAAAAGGAAATGAGGATATGAATTAATTGAGAGTTTTAATAAGAAAACTTGGGAGAAAAGAAATCCTATCCATACATTGTTTTTTTGATTCCCAAATTTCGTACAAAGGTAAAGAATATTAAAAGGAACGCTCCTTTAAATTTTGAGGCCAATCAGAGTTATGGTGTGAGAGATATTAATTTTGCAAGTTATTTTGGTTTTGGAATTAAATTTGGAAATAACAGAACCAGTTTCCCTTTTTCCTTGGCCGCGAATAATTTGATCCATTGGATCCTGATCCGGCGCTGGGCGCTCTCCGATTGAGTCCCACTGGGACTGAGTTTTTGTGAGACGCCAGAGGGATTTTCCCTCTTGATTCTCTCGTAATCCTTGGATTTTGCCAACTGGATGAGATCTCCATTGGATCTAGGAGAAGAAAACGCGGGGAAACATCCCCGGTTTCATGCGTTCTGACCCTGGGATTAGGAAACGCCCAAATCAGCAGCACTCTGCCTCGACCCTATAAATAGGGGAGGGTGATCTGAGGCACTGGCACCTCTATTGTTCATCCCAAACTCTGCGGAACGACGCAAGGATTGTGAGTGTGCAGTTAATTGATCGTTTAGTGTCGACCAGCACCCCCTATTGGTCAAGGATCGTCGCCAGAGTCCGGCGGGTGGCAGACTACCTTGGAGTGCCCTCGACGAGCAATTGGCATCATCGTCGTGTTCGACGGGAGGCAGCGGAGCTCCCTGGACCTTCAGCGCAAGCCGAGAAGCACCATCGCCCAAAGTCAACATTGAGGTTGACCATCGTTGCTACAACGACGAGGACAGGAGGTAGAAGAAGAAGAAGACGGGTCTATTAACCTTTTTGCCCCTCACCTTCTTCAGTGGTGACAAGGTCAGGTTCAACCTTTTCTTTTTTTAATCGCACTGTATAGGCGCGCGAAGCTGTGGCTGTTAGATCCTCCGTGGATCCACGGTCCACGGATCGGACGACCCTGTTTTTTTGGATTTAGCAAATAAATCAATGAAAATGATTTATCGTAGAAAAATTATAACTAGAGCTAGGAGGCTCGGATGGAAAAACTCAATACATCAAAAATGATCAGAAAAATATGAGGGATTTAATAAAAATAGTTGGAAACCCTGAATCTGACTAGTTTGTAAAAGTATATTTCTAGAATAAGAAAAAGAGTTAATTTGTGGATAAACGCCCTAATTGTTGATAAAAAGGGTAATTAGTCTTGCAATTAAGATAATTTGAAGATGGTTAACTTATTTTCTGTTTTAGATAATTATTAACTTGTTTTGATGATAGAATTACAAGTTTAGGGTTTTATGACTCCATATGTGGATTAAAAGGTTGGAAACCCTAATTTAGAAAAAGGAAATGATGAAGTAATTCGAAATTAGGGTTTTTTGGACTAAGTCTGATCTTAGGAATCCTAATAGATGATAAAGCAAGAAAATTTGGGGCTTGATGTATAATTTAATAAAAGAAAGGTAAAAGCAATAAAAAGGAGTTGAAACCCTAATTATGATTAAAAACCCTAAAAAGGGCAATTAACCTAGGAAAACCTTAGTATTATTGAATCATCATGACATGATTAATGATAGAGGAATTAAATGTATTTTTTAGGAAATTGTGTGTGTGCTTGCTTGATTTCCTGGTTGATTAAATTGGTTCTGCATTCAAGTCTTCTTTAACAGGTATGTGGTTAAATATGAGTAACCGCTTTAGTTGCCCGAGAGATTCCCGAATGTTTAATCGCATTGAATGCAACTAACTATTTGGATGTTTATATTGCAATTATAAAGTGACTATGATTATCACCATTTAATATAAATGTGTAAATCCCGCACCTACATGCCACCCTGATGGAAGATGCCATAAGGGTCAGGCCTAGGAGGGTAGACCAATGGGCACCATGAGAGGTGACCCTATACACCAAGCTCGGGAATGAGAAGGTGATTGATGAGGCAAGACTAAGGAGCACCATGAGAGGTGACTCCCAGGCACCAAGCTCGGGATTGAGAAGGTGGCCTTAAGTCAAATCCAGGGTTAGGGCAAAAGCGGTGGGGATTGTCACATGGAAAATGTAAACTGACTTGTTAATTACCTTGATTGCAATACTTAAATTGTTAGACCTAATTGTGAAATTTTGGTTGTCTCCACATACCAGCAATTGCTGATCGATGTTTTGTTTGTCGGCGTTTTAGGTAATATCCTGAAAATCACAAACAGTAAAGTGGCACATCGTGAAATTAAGAATTAAAGTGCAAGGAGGATTAGATAGAGTATTTCAAGCTGTGGATAGTTAGTTTTCCCAATTTTATAAAGGTAAGTAAAAGTTTTAATTCTTGCATCCAATTCTAGTTTAGTTAGTAAAATTTTATAATTATTGTTGATTATATGCTGAACCTTTGATCCTATAAATTGATTAACGATTCCGACCTTCGGGTCTCCCTTAATTGGGGGTTACCAGGAGGCGGGGTCGTTACAATTGGTATCAGAGCGTATGTTCTCCATCTAATCATTAATAATTATTAAATTTTACAAATTCCATAGAGCCGAGGGAGTTATTAGAGGATTTTCTGAAAGACTGAGGTGTCTAGAAAAGGATCACATCCGGGGCTGGCAACATTTTTCTCCGCACCGCTAGTCGGAATATGAGGACTCCCGGATCGTGTGACTGCCTGACCGATGTCTTAGGTCAAGACTCGAAGTAAGATACCTTTAGGACTATCTCATCTTATTCATCCCTTCTCAACTCAAATTCTCTTAAGGACTTTAAGGATTAGGGTTTTCTCTCTCTTCCTCACCCTCATGTGGTATGGGTTAAGGTTGATAAGGTCTAAGGGATCCTCCACCAAATTAATAAAAGATACGTAAGTAAGATGTCATTTGCACAAGTGTAATTAGTTTAAAAGTAAACTAAAAGTTTGTTTGTGTGCAGATGGCTCGTACCAAAGTTGTGACCATCCCTTTTTCCACCAGCGAAGGTGGACCACCCCGCAAGGAGAATGGATCCTCCGAGAAGAGGAAGCGAAACCATGGAGAGACCTCAAAGAAGAGAAAGAGACCAGAGGAAGTTGAGGCACCCAACCCTGAACCAATGCCCGACAGCAACCGAGAGCCAGGGGAAGGACTAGAGTATGAGGAGTACCAGATGCATGAAGAGGAAGCCCAAATGGAGGAGGACCAGCCTGGTGGTCCAGAACCAGCCATGGTGGTTCATACAACATATGCAGTTTGGATGGAACAACAAAAGCAATTGACCGAAGCTATCCGTGCCCTGGCCCTTAGAGACATAGCTTGAGATGAGAATGGTGAGCCACTTCCAGTTCGTCCTCGATTGGGAGCCACCATTCTGGACTTCGTCAAGCTGAACATTGAAAAGTTCTGGGGAGAAGATAAGACTGAAGTGGTCGACAAGGCGGAAGCTTGGCTTCTTGCAGTCGAGAACGGGTTCCGGATGCTTGAGGTGCAACCGAATAAGAAGGTTCTGTTTGCTACTCACCTTTTAGAAGATGCAGCCAAGATATGGTGGGAGAACCACATCACGGGAAGGGACCTAAGCGAGGAACCGATGGCGTGGACCGACGTCAAGACCATCTTCACCGCCAGATTCCTCCCCATCTCAGCAAGGAAAGAGAAAGAGAGGGAGTTCATGAGCATGACTCAAGGAAGTTCTTCAGTTGCAGATTTCGATCGCAGGTTCTGCCTCCTGGAACTCTTTGGGCATATGTTGGACGAAGAGAGGAGGGTGGACCACTTCATGGAACGTCTACATCCTGCCATCAAGCCTCATGTGATGGCTAGTAAGCCAAAGACCTTTGCTGAAGCCTACAATACCGCCTTAGACATGGAAAGGACAGTGATGCCTACACAAAACCAATCCAGGGGATACTTGGGCTTCACTGAAGGAGTTCAAGGGCAGAGGAATGAACACCGAAAGGGGCAAGGACACAACCACAACAAGAACAAGCATGGGCACAAGGGCAAGCCACGTGGTCACCTCCAGTAATGTCACACCTATGGACGGGCACATCCTGGGAAGTGTCGCTTTGAGAAGAAGGTGTGTTTCAGATGTCAGCAAGAGGGACACTTCATCGCCAACTGCCCTCATCCTGACCCAAGGGGACCTTTGGGGTCATAACCTATAGCAGCACAGCCAGTAGCTGCAGCACCCCCGGTAGGAGTACCAGCCAGAGCACCTCCAGTTGGAGAGAGGAGACAAGCTAGAGTGTTCGCCATCAACAACGAAGAAGCTCAGGCGAATGCTAATAAGTTGATCGAGGGTAATAACCCATAAAGTTTTTCCTTTTAGTTCAGTAGACCATGTAGTAGCTTTCCGATATGGAATAACTTTGTAGGCTTGCTGGAAGTCATGGGACAAAATGTAAAAGCACTTTTTGATTCTGGTTCTACTAATACTTTTATTTCGAGAAATCTGGAAACTATGCTTGGGTTGGATATCAAGGATTTGGGTTACGTTTTGGATGTCACAACCCCGAGTGGTCGTATTTATACCTCTCTTTTGAAAACCCCTATCTTGCCAGTAAAGTACCTGAACCATGAGCTTCCCACTGACTTCATCCTTCTCGATATGAATGATTTTGATGTAATCATCGGGATGGACTGGCTTTCCACCTATAGGGCCCAAATTGACTATAGAGAGAAGAAGATTCTCATTAGAAAGACCGGCTATCCACACTTCACCATTCGAGGAAGGAAAGATGTGACGACCAGTCTTTCCATATCCGCTTTGAAAGCTGAACGGATGCTATCCAAGGGTTGTCGAGCCTACCTAGCCATAGTTACCGTACCCGAGGTTAAGGGGCAATCCTTAGAGGACATAGAGGTGGTTCGGGAGTACGCGGATGTGTTTCCAGATGATCTACCAGGGATTCCCCCTAAGAGGGAGGTAGACTTCTCGATTGAGTTAGCTCCTGGGACTAACCCTATATCTAAGGTGCCCTATAGAATGGCCCCTGCTGAGTTGCTTGAGTTGAAAACCCAATTGCAAGAGTTGTTGGATAAGGGGTTTATCCGACCCAGTACCTCACCATGGGGAGCACCAGTCCTCTTTGTGAAAAAGAAGGATGGGTCGCTTCGGATGTGTATTGATTATCGGATGATTAATTAGGCAACCATTAAGAATAAGTATCCTTTACCCAGAATAGATGACCTCTTTGACCAACTCAAATCAGCTCGAGTCTTTTCCAAAATTGATTTGAGATCAGGATATCACCAGGTGAGAGTGAGGAGTGAGGATATACCCAAAACGGCTTTCAGAACCCGTTATGGCCACTATGAGTTTGTGGTCATGCCGTTTGGATTATTCAATGCACCGAGTGTCTTTATGAACCTCATGAACAGTGTGTTCCAACCCTTCCTTGACTCTTTTGTGATAGTGGTCATAGATGACATTTTGGTGTACTCAGATGACCTAGCCCAACACCGTGACCACCTGGGTAGAGTCCTTGATATCCTGAGAAAGCATAAGTTTTTCGGAAAGTTCTCGAAATGTGAGTTTTGGTTGGACCGAGTCATGTTTCTTGGACACATCATCTCAAGAGGAACAATCGCCGTAGATCCAGCCAAGGTATCGGCAGTTCGAGACTGGCCGGCACTGAAGAACCCCTCCGAGATTCGCAGCTTCTTGGGGTTGGCCGGATACTACCGTCGCTTCATCAAGGATTTCTCCAAGACTGCTCTACCGCTAACCATGTTGACTCGGAAGGATGTGAAGTTCGTGTGGTCTGAAGTGTGTGAAGCTCGATTTCAGGAATTAAAGGAGAAGTTAACCACCGCTCCTGTGTTGACTTTGCCCTCTGGCAATGAGGGTTTCATGATATTCATCGATGCTTCCAAGATGGGAATTGGTTGTGTGTTGGAATAAGATCGGCATGTGGTTGCATATGCGTTCCGACAGCTCAAGCCAAATGAGGTGAACTACCCGACACATGACCTGGAGTTAGCTGCTATAATCCATGCCTTGAAAATATGGCGGCACTACCTGTACGGTGCTACCTTCGAGATCTTCACCGACCATAAGAGCTTGAAGTACCTGCTGACACAGAGAGACCTGAACCTACGACAACGTCGATGGATGGAGTACATGAAGGATTACGACTTCACCATCGCCTACCATCCTGGTAAGGCGAATGTAGTGGCTGATGCGTTGAGTCGAAAATAGCTTAAGTGTGCAGCTATCCTATCCAGTCAGTGGAAAAGTTTAGAAGAACTTGTGAAATGGACTCCACAACTGCTAGAGGACCGAGTTCGGTTGGCTAACATCCAGATTCAATCTGAGTTGTTGAGTGAGGTCATGGAAGCACAGTTGACCAGTGGAGAGCTTGATAAGATGAAAGGTTTGCTGATAAAGCCACAGACCCGTCTATCCATGGGTGTAGACGGAGGAATCAGGTTTGAGAATCGCATTTGGGTTCCTGTGGATTCAACCATAAAAGAGATAATTTTGCGAGAGGCACATGGATCCAAATACACGGTACACCCAGGAACTACTAAGATGTACAAGGACCTACAACGGTTTTTCTGGTGGCCAGGAATGAAGAAAGACATTGCGTCATGGGTGGCCAGTTGTCTTACGTGCCAGATGGTGAAGGCTGAACATCAACGACCCAGCGGACTTTTACAGTCAATAGAGATTCCAGAGTGGAAATGGGAGCAGATCACCATGGATTTTGTGGTGGGTCTACCCCGGACCAAGAGAGGTCATGATGCGATATTGGTCGTGGTAGATCGTCTTACCAAGTCAGCACACTTCCTTGCCCTGAAGACCACTGCTAAGGTGACAGACCTAGCTGAGTTGTATATCAGAGAGATAGTGCGTTTGCATGGTGTACCCGGATCAATCATTTCCGATAGAGATCCCAAGTTTACTTCCAAGTTGTGGAAGCAGGTTCAAGAGGAACTTGGTACAAGATTAAAGTTTAGTACCGCATATCACCCCCAAACAGATGGACAGTCAGAAAGGACGATTCAGACCTTGGAAGATCTATTGAGAGCTTGTGTGCTCGATTGGGGTGGCTCATGGGAGCAATACCTACCATTAGCAGAATTCTCCTACGAAAACAGCTACCAAGCCAGTATCGAGATGCCTCCGTATGAAGCTTTGTACGGGAGACCGTGTCGGTCACCACTTCACTGGGATGATGTGGGTGAGAGGACCTTGTTGAGGTCAAATGAACTTCAAGTGTATGCTGATAAAGTGGCTTTGATCAAGCAGAGGCTAAAGAGAGCCCAGGATCGACAGAAGTCGTATGCTGATGCAAAGCAGACTGATGTGCCTTTCACTATGGGAGATCATGTGTTTTTGAAAATCCGACCGCTCCGAGCTATAGCCAAGAACAGAGGAAAGTTGAGTCCCCGATATGTGGGTCTGTTTGAGGTGTTAGAACGGATAGGTGAAGATGCATACCGTTTGGCGTTACCCCCCAGTATAGCATGATGCATGATGTGTTTCACGTGTCTAACCTGAAGCGATATGTGCAAGATCTGAGCCATGTGCTGAGCATTGAACCTATTGAGCTTCAAGGGAAGCTGACCTATCCTGAGTCACCTTTGCAGATTCTAGATACCAAAGTGAAAGAACTCAGATGCAAGAATATAGAGATGGTAAAGGTTCTTTGGAAGCACCATGGAGAGGATGAGGCCACATGGGAGCTAAAGGCAGACATGGAGAAAACATACCCTGAATTGTTTGTTTGATTGTTTGAATTTTGAGGGCAAAATTCCTATAAGGAGAGGAGGATGTTATAACCTCAAATTTCTGAGAATTATAATATAAAAAGGCATTTCTCTTTTAATGAAAAAAGGGGATCTTTTTCTTTGATTTGTGATGATTTTCATGTGAGATGGCTTTGATCGTTTGATTGTGGGCCTTGGAGGCCATTAAGCCCAATTGAAAAGAAAAAGGAATTAACAAAGAAAAGAAATTGACTAATAAAAGGAGAATATGAGAAATAGATAGTTAACAGAAGATAATGCTAAACTAATATTCCCCAATATGGGAATTCGTGCCTTTGAGTTTCCTTGAGGTCCAAGGGACCCAAATTAATGAGATAAAGGTAAAGGAAATGAGGATATGAATTAATTGAGAGTTTTAATAAGAAAACTTGGGAGAAAAGAAATCCTATCCGTACATTGTTTTTTTGATTCCCAAATTTCGTACAAAGGTAAAGAATATTAAAAGGAACTTTCCTTTAAACTTTGAGGGCAATCAGAGTTATGGTGTGAGAGATATTAATTTTGCAAGTTATTTTGGTTTTGGAATTAAATTTGGAAATAACAGAATCAATTTCCCTTTTTCCTTGGCCGCGAATAATTTGATCCATTGGATCCTGATCCGGCGCTGAGCGCTCTCCGATTGAGTCCCACTGGGACTGAGTTTCTGTGAGACACGAGAGGGATTTTCCCTCTTGATTCTCTCGTAATCCTTGGGTTTTGCCAACTGGATGAGATCTCCATTGGATCTAGGAGAAGAAAACGCGGGGAAACATCCCCGGTTTCATGCGTTCTGACCCTGGGATTAGGAAACGCCCAAATCAGCAGCACTCTGCCTCGACCCTATAAATAGGGGAGGGTGATCTGAGGCACTGGCACCTCTATTGTTCATCCCCAACTCTGCGGAACGGCGCAAGGATCGTGAGTGTGCTTTTAATTGATCGTTTCATGTCGACCAGCACCCCCTATTGCTCAAGGATCGTCGCCAGAGTCCGGCGGGTGGCAGACTACCTTGGAGTGCCCTCGACGAGCAATTGGCATCATCGTCGTGTTTGACGGGAGGCAGCAGAGCTCCTTGGACCTTCAGCGCAAGCCGAGAAGCACCATCGCCCAAAGTCAACATTGAGGTTGACCATCGTTGCTACAACGACGAGGACGGGAGGTAGAAGAAGAAGAAGACGGGTCTATTGACCTTTTTGCCCCTCACCTTCTTCAGTGGTGACAAGGTCAGGTTCGACCTTTTATTTTTTTAATCGCACTGTATAGGCGCGCGAAGCTGTGGCTGTTAGATCCTCCGTGGATCCACGGTCCACGGATCGGACGACCCTGTTTTTTGGATTTAGCAAATAAATCAATTAAAATGATTTATCGTAGAAAAATTATAACTAGAGCTAGGAGGCTCGGATGGAAAAACTCAATACATCAAAAATGATCAGAAAAATATGAGGGATTTAATAAAAATAGTTGGAAACCCTGAATCTGACTAGTTTGTAAAAGTATATTTCTAGAATAAGAAAAAGAGTTAATTTGTGGATAAACGCCCTAATTGTTGATAAAAAGGGTAATTAGTCTTGCAATTAAGATAATTTGAAAATAGTTAACTTATTTTCTGTTTTAGATAATTATTAACTTGTTTTGATGATAGAATTACAAGTTTAGGGTTTTATGACTCCATATGTGGATTAAAAGGTTGGAAACCCTAATTTAGAAAAAGGAAATGATGAAGTAATTCGAAATTAGGGTTTTTTGGACTAAGTCTGATCTTAGGATTCCTAATCGATGATAAAGCAAGAAAATTTGGGGCTTGATGTATAATTTAATAAAAGAAAGGTAAAAGCAATAAAAAGGAGATGAAACCCTAATTATGATTAAAAACCCTAAAAAGGGCAATTAACCTAGGAAAACCTTAGTATTATTGAATCATCATGACATGATTAATGATAGAGGAATTAAATATATTTTTCAGGAAATTGTGTGTGTGCTTGCTTGATTTCCTGGTTGATTAAATTCGTTCTGCATTCAAGTCTTCTTTAACAGGTATGTGGTTAAATATGAGTAACCGCTTTAGTTTCCCGCGAGATTCCCGAATGTTTAATCGCATTGAATGCAACTAACTGTTTGGATGTTCATATTGCAATTATAAAGTGACTATGATTATCACCATTTAATATAAATGTGTAAATCCCGCACCTACATGCCACCCTGATGGAAGATGCCATAAGGGTCAGGCCCAGGAGGGTAGACCAATGGGCACCATGAGAGGTGACCCTATACACCAAGCTCAGGAATGAGAAGGTGATTGATGAAGCAAGACTAAGGAGCACCATGAGAGGTGACTCCCAGGAACCAAGCTCGGGATTGAGAAGGTGGCCTTAAGTCAAATCCAGGGTTAGGGCAAAAGCGGTGGGGATTGTCACATGGAAAATGTAAATTGACTTGTTAATTACCTTGATTGCAATACTTAAATTGTTAGACCTAATTGTGAAATTTTGGTTGTCTCCACATACCAGAAATTGCTGATCGATGTTTTGTTTGTCGGCGTTTTAGGTAATATCCTGAAAATCACAAACAGTAAAGTGGCACATCGTGAAATTAAGAAATAAAGTGCAAGGAGGATTAGATAGAGTATTTCAAGTTGTGGATAGTTAGTTTTCCCAATTTTATAAAGGTAAGTAAAAGTTTTAATTCTTGTATCCTATTCCAGTTTAGTTAGTAGAATTTTATAATTATTGTTGATTATATGTTGAACCTTTGATCCTGTAAATTGATTAACGATTCCGACCTTCAGGTCTCCCTTAATTGGGGGTTACCGAGAGGCGGGGTCGTTACACATCCCTTCTATTCATATGAGTGAATAGGTAAGACTACCTTATTAAGGTTAACCCTCCATTTGTTCCATCATCATTCGACCCATATCACCATACCACAATGTCACCCAGAACCATTGAATGTTTAAAAGGTAAGACCATTGGTTGTTTACATAAGTAAACACCTTGGATAAACCACCTATGAAGTCCTTGACTTGTTCTCTAGAAAGAGTCACCATATATCCCTAGACATCCCTTGATTAACAACACAAAAAGTTCCATTGAGAGTAGGGTAAAACCTACAATCAACTGTTCATTTAAAACAAACCATCCATTGTCAACAAGTAAGTTCCTTAAGTTGATCATATAAAGGAAATCCTCTAAATCACATTATTAGAACCAACATATTACATTAGCCATCACTCCACTTTATTGGAGGAATAAACATTAGATCTTGACCATTGGGTCAAGTTCATATGTTAAACCATCAATTTTAGTATAGGTCTGACCATTGCATCAAGTGATCTAAGAAACCATTGGTCTAAGGCTTAATTAATGGTACAACTATATGATTAACTCACCATAGGTTGTGGATACCTGATCCACTATCATTAGTGACCATTACGTCACCATAGGTTGTTATATCATGACTATATTCATTAATCAGCATCAAATATTAAGCTAATGTCATCATTGATTGATAACATTATTAGGGTACTTAATGGTTGATCACTAAAATTCTAATTGATCCAAAACCTGACCTAAGGGGGTGACCATAGGTTTTCACCATCATCTGACACCTATGATCCCATCCATCAGTTGTCATGTGGACAACACCATAGGGTTGTTGCAATGGTACCATCACCGGGTCATGGGTTTATAGAAGAAATCAGCTTTAAACCCTAAAATTGACCATTGGTTGATAGGTTCTTAGCACCATAAGTTGACAAACCAACCTAATCCAAGTCATATTATACCTTAGGAATAACATACACATGATCACAGGTTCATCTAAAACTGAAATTAGAATAGGGAACATTATAAAATTCAAAATCCAAGTCAAGCATAGCTTTTTAGTGCATGGATCATCATTTTCAAGCAAGAACATGATCTAGAAAGCTTATGGTAAGCAATAAACGTGGAGAAAGTTATTAAACTTTCCTGTAATGAGAATATGAAACCCCAAACAGAATAAAACTTGATAAGTTAGGGTAGAAAATCCAAGTATAAGCTATGAACTCGTCCATCTAGCGTTGTTCTTCACCAAATGAGCAAACCTTAAGCATAAGGAGCAAGAAAGGTAGGGTTTTAAAGCTTTAGAGCAATTTCTACCATAGAAAAACAAGGTTCTGACCTGGAGAAAGGTAGGAGGAAGGATAATAAAGAACTAAATGGAGGAAAGAAGGGGATTCTTACTCTTTTAGGTCAAGATCACTAGAAGGAAGCTTTTCAAACCATAAAAGGAAGTCAATTGCAACCCTAGATTCTTTTTCCAAGAAGATCCCCTCTTTATTCTTACTTGGATCGGAAATTCATAGAAGCATAGAGTGAGGACGAGGTTTTTATAAGGAAGGAAGTGTTGGAGATCAAATAGCTCATTTTTGTGCTTAGAGATAAGTATATGAAACTTTAAGATAAAGAAAAAGAAAAAATTGAAGTTCTAGTATCTTTCCAAGTGTCCATGGCCTTAACCTATTAAGAATATACAAGCACACACACAATCATCTCCCCCACCATCCATAGAGACATTCTTATCCCTTGTTTCTTGAATTTCTAAGCAAAACAAATCATTCATTAGTTGATAGCTACTAAAGGTAGCTCATCCATGAAGGGGTAAACCCTATAATACCCTTGGAGAAAACACCTTCAAACCAAGGTTTAAATAGGTGCCCCATGGATCAAAAAGCTCAAGAATAATGAGATACTATCCAAGGAAGATAATGCAAGTGATAAATTGCAAAGAAAACCTCTCAATTGGGTAAATTGTGAAAAAGTCCAAAATGTGCATAACTTGCTCAAGCAGTGTCCAAATTGGACCAAATTTGAAACTTAAGCTTGTATTATGATTGCAAAGAATATCACAAGGTTATATTAGGGTTATAAGAATTAAATTATGATAATTAAGCTTATTAAACTCATAAAGTAAGTTTAGGGGCCTTATAGTTAGAAGGAGACAACAGTAGCACATGCACATGAACAAGACCAAAACCATACAACATATGTTCACCATTCAACATATAATTATAAAATAATTTTTTACAACATTTGATATTACATATTGAATGATAAACTTTTACATAAGCATGTACTACCACTAAACAACATGATCTTAAGACAACAAGTCCACCTATACATCATCTCGCCATACAACTCCCAACTATCAAGCTTTTCAAGAGAACATGTCCACAACCTAAACAAAGATTACATGTGGTACACATCAGCACAATATTCAAGAATATTGTACTGAGTATGCCTACATGTGTTTTATATACCTCTCATTACTAAGACTTGGCAATAAGATAAAACTAGAACTTGGCAGTAATAAACAAATATAAGAAAAGCATACTTGAATGAATAATGTTTATTAGTAAAGAGAACACATGTTTTAGGCACATTTTCCGTTATTATCATCCATGCATTTACTACCTGAGAGTTGAATGCACCAAGGCCTTTATTATCTACTACCAAATAGTTAAATCATTTCACAATGTGATCTACTACCAAAGAGTTGGATCACTTCCAAGTAATTTACTACCAAATAATTGAAGTACTTTACTTTCCAACACATTACTACTAAAGATTTGAAGTGATTAGATATAATTGAATGTATACATTATGTTTCATGTGTTCATATCCATAAGTATGGAAAATCAAGCAAGATAGCATACAAGAACAATCATATCATCCAATATCATATGCCAAGTATTTACTACACATATAACACAAGCATATTGTATAATAATCCAAGTAACAGGTATGGCATACCTTGATCAAGAAAGACAAACCTAATCACATTCTTGATATCAGTACCCTCATGTCAACAATATCTTAGTCAAACCCCTAGTTAAGACAAGATCACATATCACCATCAGGTTCTCATCATCTTAACCCTAGTTGTGTTTATTAGGGTTTTACTTATCTCATTAGGATATTCCCATCATTACTTGTCTTATATTCTTGTAATTATGTTACTGGTCTTTTATACTAGATTAAGATATATAATTATATTATTTGATTACACATGATTATGTGCACATATTAACCCTAGGTTACATCATTAACCCAAAATTAGGGTTTCATAGAATGTATTAAGGGTCATCTTCTTATAACATGAATTACATACATTTAACTAATATCAAACTTACATATTAGCTTCCAGTTACAGATATGAGGGTGTTGCATAAATTCCATCATTTAATTAGCATGTATGCATTTATTGCATTTTATTTAGGGTCATTATCCCTAATTAGCCATATGGAGAAAATTACATGATTTCATGCATCAACATCATAATCAATGACCTTAAATGGATTATAAACATGAAAATGGATTTATTGACATATTATCATAATTTTAGGCTATCGTTGGATATTTATTATCCATCAAACAAGTGTATAAGATATTACATTTAAATTTCTAATTTGATACATCAAAGTACTAATATTATGCTTTCGTGTTGTTCTACTCATTCTTTTGAGAATTTGGGTACTTCACTTGTAATTTTCTGATAAACATGCTATTTTCTATGATTTATTGAAGAATTGTGAGTTTCTAGGGTAGTTTACCTTCGTGGACCAATCCTGATCTACCACGTGTCC
Source organism: Alisma plantago-aquatica (assembly GCA_963693085.1). Classification (NCBI taxonomy): domain Eukaryota; kingdom Viridiplantae; phylum Streptophyta; class Magnoliopsida; order Alismatales; family Alismataceae; genus Alisma; species Alisma plantago-aquatica. The sequence continues at coordinate 298,151,876 of OY856414.1, read as the reverse complement.
CTACAAAGGTGTGGCTCCTTCTCTAGCCTGGGTGACATGCTTGGTTTAGCTTTTGGACCCATTTAGTGATTGGACCAGCCAGTTCATGACCTAGACCCAGTTCAACCCCTCCCCTTTCTTTCTCTCACATCTTGGGTTTGACAGATGAGTTTGCAGGACTCTGTTTTGCAGAGGTGCCACCATAGGGCTATTCTTTGGTGAGGAAAAACAGGTGATATCCTTCTCTTAGATGACTTATAGAACTACCAAACTCATCAGAGATGATCCATCTACACCGCCGGTGCTTCACCAGCCTCTATTGTCACCGTTACGTGAGGATTCGAGGTCTCGCCGCCGCTGGTCTTTATTATGGTGGAACAAAGGGGGAAAATGCCTCGGGTCCCTTCTAGCTTGAGCTAGCCACTCCTAATGATATGTCAAACCATCCTAAACCCCTATGCATCATCTAATTGGGGTGGAAGATCATAAACCTAGATTACAAACTCAAGGTCTCTTCTGTGATGAGGTGGACTTTGATGGTCTGGGAAGGCTCAACGAAAGCCCAATCTTTTCCATGGTTTCCACTCGCCAGAACCTCATTTTCTTTTTCCAATCTTGGCTTCCTCTAATCTCTCCTTTAACTCTAACTTTTCCCTACCTTAAACCATTGTGTCGCTGGGTGGATATGTAGTTGGGATGGAAGATTGGGGTTACTTCGTCTCTTCTCCATGTATGCCAAACGGGGGCTTGGTCAGCAGGTCTTGGCAAGGTGAAGTAAACTGCCCACTCATCGTTCCTTCTTAGGCAAAGATGTTGACATAGGGTAAGGTTAAGAATTGCCACTCACTACAACCGAAGATATCCAGTCTGACCGGACGTAGGGGATGAATATCTAGCCATCCAAGGTATATCCAACAACTACAAAGCAACTCACCCAAAAGAAGATCAATGGCTCACTTAAGTCAAAGGCCTCAACCACCACATTAGCAATGAATGGACATGATTAGCTGCAAAATCTTCCCTCAACCAAAGGGGTGTGTGACACCAGATTAAACCCAACTTAGGTCTATAAATCCTCAATAATGCACATTATTTCCCAAATTTCAAACCTTAATAACTCCCTATAGGATACTCCAGTTGCCACCAAATTTTAAACATAGATTTACTACCTCTCAAGATACATTATACTCAAATTTGGTGACAAAACTTATATTTGATCATCCAATTAAATACTCCAAAAAGCATGAACTTAGGGATCTTAATCATGATTTCAACATCAATCAACACTCAAACTTTACCAAAACACTTGGAACTCTATAGATAACTCAACATATGAATCCCAATATGTTATTTGAGATTTAAGGTTTAAAAAGAGCACTCTATCACAAAGAACATTATTCAAAATATTATAAGATAGTATATTAACAAAATAGAGGTGACATGATTCAAATTAGGGTTTGCAAATATATCCATTGTGTAAATCTCATTGATTTGATTGGTATGGTATACATGTAACTTATATTTGGAAATAGGATTAGAGAGTTATCAACTTTAGAACATATAGATTTATAATTATAAGGAAAGGAATGGGTGTTACCGCAAATCACATGATCGATCCTAGCCATTGATCGTTCATCAGAGTGGTAATAGTGTCTTGAGCATCAATAAGAGGGGAAGGTAGACAACCCACAATCTGACTCTAGGCTGGCTGGGCTTGACTCAGTGGTGGCCTTGTTTTGCCCACACTAGTATAGAAACTACCTCAAGTGTTTCTTAAAATGAGCCTATAACGTCGCTTTCTTACCAATATCTAAGTGGGTAACACTATCGACAAGTGTCTATAACGTTGGTTGTTTTGGGATGTGCAAATCAACGACAGAGATCCAGTCTTGGTTGCCATGATAAAAGAAACTAACACATATAAGAGTTTTTTATGTTGGTTTATATAAAAAAACCGTTGTCATACTGACATACCAGGTCACATTCGTAATTTATAAAGGTTTCTAAGTCGTCAGTTTCTACCATAGACCGACACGTGTTTAGCAACTTAGCTGTTGGTTATTGAAATAAAAATTGACGATTAAGTGTTACAATGTCATTTTTTCAATGCAACTGACGAATAGGACCCTATAGACCGTGCTTTCCAGCAAGGCCATTTTAGGGTAGTCATATAATGTCATTTTTTGACCTAAAACTGATGACTCAAACCTATAATGTTAGATTTTTTGTAACAACTGACGACTCAATTAACTTTTTTTTAAATAGCAGGTATACAACCCTATTGTCTGGCTATTTAGCAGGTTGCAGAACCTGCAATTCAATAGAACTACATGCTCCATCCTATGTAGCTTTACAATAGGCCAATGAACCTACAAATAACAAACACAACCCATCCACATACAAAATCCATTCTCCAATTCCATTCTCATCAAATCTACAAATATAATTCTATTAATTCATCTTCACATTCATTCACACAAATGATATTTCATTCACGTATGCACCAATTCCATTCTCATGACATGTACAAACACAATTCTCATTGTATTCATTCATATTCACATTCACACTCATGTATATATTCATCATTCACATATGCACCAATAATATACTCACATCAAATTTAAAGTTGTAAGAAGTCATAAGCACTACATGTATATAGAAATAATGACATCAAAGTTTAAAAAGCTCATTTTTTCCCAATCGAATTCAAAGTTCACACCCTTAACAAAGGATTGTGCCCATTGTTCTCACATCTCATCTAGTTGTTCTATCATATAGGGATCAATCACCACATGTATATAGATATAATGACATCAAATTCTATAAAACTCATTCTTTATCCCAATCCAATTCAAAGTTTACATGCTTAACGAAGGATTGTGCCCATTGTTTTAGTATCCCGTCTAGCAGTTCTATTGTATAGGGACTTTTCATTTCAAAGACCTACATAGAGAAGAGATGGTAAAAAATTCGAAAATTTTACTAGGAGGTGGAAATGGAGGTATATATAGTTGAGGCTTATGAAAGAGAGTTTGTATAAGCAGTCATCACAATGTGCACTTGAGTGAAACGTGTCCTTGCATGGTGATTTCATGCAACCATAATTATCTTACCGGTAAAAATTCATGAGGATAATCCATAGGCATGATATCGGCCATTGGGTATCTTGCTTGACAAGATATCACAACCCAATCTTACTTTATGAACAAATCAATTCAACTTTTGCAAGGGAAATGTAAATTGATAGGATTCACCTACTTGAGGTGCTTAGCCCATCATTAACACTTTAAAAAAGTTAACAAACTGATATGGGATCTCCTATATGGCTTTCAAGCCGATAGGCACTTCCATATATTTCATAACTCGACACAACCCCATTTATGGTTCAAGGTACTCAACATTTCTTTGGTTCTTTCACCACAAAGAGTGTTATCATTCAACTAAGACTCAAACAAGGCACCCCCTTCTTTCTCTCTCCTCTAGAAGATACTAAGAGAGAGAAGAGACATTCAAGTGGTGATAATTTTCACATAAACCCCTTATTTGGGTAATTTTCAATCTTTACGAAAGTTATCATATAAGGCACAAACAATTTGCAAATAAGTTCAAAATTTGAGAAATAAACTCTTCTCTAATATTAATTACTTTTTCAAAAGATTAAGACAAGGTTCTAAGAAACTTACTTAAGAATAGCTTCTAGGGTTATCCCAAAACCCAGGTCAAGGGTGTTACAGGTGATGTAAAAGATGGAGTGGTTGCATGGTCCAAAGCAGGATTTGTCTATACTGATGTATGTTAATTCTACATTGCATTTGTATATGTATATATGACAATTAATATGAGAATATATATGTAGGATATAGTACCTAAGAACCCCGCTACAACTCGTCCTTCACCTCATATTGATTACCTGGTTGGCTTGCGAAGGACCTATTCGACTCGCTAGGTCCTAATTGTAGGGGGTTGGCAGTATGGATAGGCAACTTTGAATAAGGGTCGCCTATGATGGTCCATATTAAGGAGGACGTTGTAGGTCAACCTCATGATACTAGTATATTTTTGTAAGATGTTGTAGAGAAGTTTACTTATGCTTGGTTGAATACATATATGATAGAACCTTAGATATGGTGAGATCTTATATGGATAAATACCTCATTTTATATATGTTTATATGCTTTCCTATATATTAATGCATACATGATATATGTGTTGAAACTACTTATATAGGATGTGTACAGAGTTCACACTGCCTCATGTGACACTTTGAATTCCATCATTGATTATCCATATAGTTAAAGATACTACATCTATTATGGAATATTGCTCTACCACAATTAAATATTTTGGTAAAGTGAAAAGAGGGTGATTATCCATTCAATGTTGAGTAAGTTTAGTTACTTTGCTTATAATTTTGACTTAAGAATTACATTTCATTGTGGATTTTGAGTTTTATTTTGTTTTCCTTCTTTTCACTTAGGAATAATCATTGGGTGTTGTTGGTTATTGTCCCTATGATGCCAACTCCTAAGGGTGACCAATAGATAGTGGGGGACATGAAATTGATAAGGTATTATTCACGTGAGTAAATTTTTATATTTTATATTCTTCTATATATATTATTAAATGACTATTTACTAATGTAATTCAATTGTTACATTAATGTATAGGTCTATAAAAGATTTCAAAAAGGATGGAGGAAAGGTGGACAGGAAAAATAAAGTGATAAGTTGGTAGAATGTTGATGTAGTTTTCTGACTCCAATGCATATTTATGAAAACTATGCTTACTTTTATTTATTAACATTTTGTATGTTGATAAATTTAGAGTGCCATGTACAAGAAAATGGTTGGGTATGTGGATACTATGTGATGTGGTATATGATTGTCTAATATGGGGCACTAGACATCAATCACATACAAAATGTAATCCATATATGTAGTCTTGATCATCTAAGTAAATATTATCATTTGATAATATGAAAATTTCAAGATTTTTAATTATTTCTTTCTTAAAGGATGACCGTAGGAGCTCAAGAAGCAAAGCGAAGGATGAGCCTCTTGCCTAAGGTGAAGCCATGGTCATCTTCAACCTTAGAAAGTGAAAAGCCCCTAAACTTGCTTAATGAGCTGAATAAGCTTATCATAATTTGATGCTTATAACCCTAATCTAACCTTGTGATATGCTTTCAAATCATAAGACAAGCTTAATGTGGCAACACATCCCACTATCACACAGACAGCGAGGTGTTACACGAAAACGTGCGGAAATCACCATAACCACAGATTATCAAAAACACGGGTTAATTAAAACCGATTGTGGAAAACGGATGAACTGTAGAACTATTACATCCAAGTCCTCATCTTGAAGAAAAACATGATATATAAACATATACAAGCCTTGATACGTGTCCACAGCTTAGGAGACCAGTTGTCCTGTCATCACATGGTTTCATCACATTTTATATATACATAACGGCCCACATCCATCCAGCAGCAGTATATACAAAGGATCAACAACTATACATAGTGAAACAACGTCAAAACACCTCCAAGGACCTGAGAGTACAGGGATGACTCTAGAATCTACTACAAACAACCAAAATAGCAACATATCCATCTCTTGCCTTCTACTGCTCATCTAGCTGCTCAGCTGCAACTCCGCGACCACCACCCCGCCTAGCTCGAACACCTGAAAACCAGCGGGGTGAGACAATCGAACATTGTCCCAATGAGAAACATAACTCACCGCCGAAACTATAGAACCTCAGAAAGATAAAGAAACAACAACAGATAACTGATAAGAGGTATAACAAGAGCAGTTATGTAAAGTAAAGCTATTCATACCGTCAAGCTTACTAGATGTACAGAAGGCGTATATCCTACTATTTCTCTATGGAACATGATTAACAAGATAAGATTTTATAAGGTATTACCACATAACATGAGGAACATATAAGTAACTGCAAGTTATAATAAGATTAACTACACAAACAAGGCCTCAACCAAAGTTCTGTATTTTGCCTTAAGCAATAAATACTATACGGCTGGATTACGTATTATTATGCCCTAAGGAAGTGAGCCGTACCGCTCAAATCCAACCTTCGGTTGTGAAACCCAAAGTCGGTGACATACAAGGTCAATGGAAGAGCCGGACTCCATGACCTTTCCCCTCGTGGTCAGTGCACGAGAACCAAAGCAGGACCGCAGACTCATGCATAAGTGGCCTCAGCCATAGGGTCAGGTCCATAGGCTACCCTTCCTCTAGCCCGCCTCAGTACAGGTCACGGTGCTAGTATATCTGAGCCACTGGCCTGTTCACCGTGCTCTGAGCCATGAACGCATTCATGCTCCTCATATCACATATCTGGAGCCATGGGCCTGTTCACCATGCTCATCACATATTCCGAGTCTGCAACTGCATCATCAAACACAACCTGCTTGGAACCACAGTCCAAAACAACCTTATAGTTTTCTAAGGTATCCATCCCAAGGATAACATTGAAACCATGCATATCAAGTGGTATAAGATCTACTTGGATGTTGTGTCCCGAGAAAGACAAGACACAAGATGGACACACTTCTCGAAGCATCGAGGAACCATCAAGAGGGGTTTCTAACAACAGGTTATCCTTCTTACAACTAACAGGTAAACGACATTTTTCAAGCATACTATAGGCGATAAAAGAGTGTGTAGCACACGGGTCAACCAGAATAGATATAAAGCAAGAAGAAGACATATCAAAATGAAATAACTCCATCTGACATGTCACCACTCGTAGGTTGACTATCACCTCCGGATGATTCATAGCGTAGAATTGAGTCGTTGCTTGCTATCCACGTCCTCTGCTTCCTTGAGCAGACGATCCCGCTTGCGACGCTTGACCGTGTCCTTGCCCTCTGCTACCACTGGGCTGTTGTGTCACTTCATCATCTCTGTTTGGGCAATTCAACTTGACATGCCCCATCTGACTGCAGTATAGCATGTCCTAACTTCAAACTGTGGCCTAGATGGCCCTGTCACTGCCACTGAAGCTGTACTATGTGCCTTAGATGGCGAAGAAACATATCCTCTTCCCTTACTCGGAGACCACTGTGACGGTACACTGGAACCTCTCATCACAAAAGGTGTTGAAAACCTTGGCTTCTTGAAGCCACCAAACCTCTGTCCCTGGAACTGAGCATGCCTTTTGTGAGACATGGACTCGCTTTTCTCCCTTACTGACCTTTCAATTCTCCGGACAGATTCTACAAATGTAGCAAACCGCTCTCTATTCTCCAACGCAGAAACAGGTGTTGTCAGCTCAGCACTCAGACCTTTCTTAAAGTGTCTGATCCGTTCCTCATCTGTCACTTCCATGTGAGGACAAAACCTCAGCAGGTCCATGAACTTGGCTTCATACTCGGTGATGTTCATCGTTCCTTGTCACAAGCTCTCAAACTAACTGATCTTCTCATCCAGATACGTCTTCAGAAAGTATCTGCTGACGAACTCGCACTGGAAAACCTCCCAATCGATCACCTCACCAGGTCGCTTCTCCTCCTCGATGGTCCACCAGTGACCAACGCTACCCTTCAGAAGGTAGACAATGTGCTTTACTTTGTCTGCTTCGGGGATGTCGAGGATCTGGAAAGCCTTCTCAAGACTTGTCAGCCACAGATCTGCATCCACTGGATCAGCCATTTCAGCATAATCCGAAGCTCCGACTCGGCGAAGCCGCTCAAAGGTCTTCCCAATACCCGATGTTTCACCATGGGGAGCCTGTGCTCTTGGCGGAGACACTGTCAATCTTTCTACCATGAGATTCATCGTAGACATCATCTGCCCCATAAGTTGTTGATAGGCAGGGTGTTCAAGAATGGCTAGATCAGGTTGGGGAACCTCAAGCACCTAATCTCCATGTGCCTATCCTTCAGCTCCACCAGCTGAAGTAGCATCGCTGTTCTCAACAATGTGTTCTTCATGGTTTCTAGACATCTTGACTTCTCTTCCGCTGAGGGCAGAAGACGATTGTAAGAAAATCTGGACAACTCACAAGAACAGACACAACCTAGTCCTAAATCCCTATAGACTCAGCGAACCTAAAGCTCTGATACCAAAACTTGTGGCAGCACATCCCACTGTCACACAGACAACGAGGTGTTACGCAAAAACGTGCGGAAATCACCATAACCACAGATTATCAAAAACACGAGTTAATTAAAACTAATTGCGGAAAACATATGAACTGTGTAACTATTACATCCAAGTCCTCGTACTGAATAAAAACATGATATATAAACATATACAAGCCTTGATACGTGTCCACAGCTTAGGAGACCAGTTGTCCTGTCATCACATGGTTTCATCACCTGTTATATATACATAACGGCCCACATCCGGCCAGCAGAAGGATATACAAAGGATCAACAACTAGACATCGTGAAACAATGTCAAAACACCTCCAAGGACCTGAGAGTACATGGATGACTCTAGACTCTACTACAAACAACCAAAACAACATCATATCCATCTCTTGCCTTCTACTGCTTGTCTAGCTGCTCGGCCACAACTCCGCGGCCACCACCACGCCAAGCTCGAACACCTGAAAACCAGCGGGGTGAGACAATTGAACATTGTCCCAGCGAGAAACATAACTCACCGCCGAAACTACAGAACCTCAGAAAGATAAAGCAAAAACAACAGATAACTGATAAGAGGTATAACAAGTGCAGTTATGTAAAGTAAAGCGATTCATATCGTCAAGCTTACCAGATGTACGGAAGGCGTATATCCTACTATTTCTCTATGGAACATGATTAACAAGACAAAATTTTATAAGGTATTACCACATAACATGAGGAGCATATAAGTAACTGCAAGTTATAATAAGATTAACTACACAAACAAGGCCTCAACCAAAGTTCTGTATTTTGCCTTAAGCAGTAAATACTATACGACTGGATTACGTATTATTATGCCCTGAGGAAGTGAGCTGTACTTCTCAAATCCAACCTTCGGTTGCGAAAGCCAAATCCGGTGCCATACAAGGTCAATGGAAGAGTCGGACTCCACGACCTTTCCCCTCGTGGTCAGTGCACGAGAACCAAAGTAGGACCGCAGTTTCATGCTTAAGTGGCCTCAGCCACATAGTCAGCTCCATAGGCTACCCTTCCTCTAGCCCGCCTCGGTACAGGTCACGATGCTAGTATATCTGAGCCACGGGCCTGTTCACCGTTCTCTGAGCCATGAACACATTCATGCTCCTCATATGACATATCCGGAGCCATGGGCTTGTTCACCATGCTCATCACATATTCTGAGTCTGCAACCGCAGCTGCACTCGATTCCCTCTCTATTTGAGGCTAGGAGAAACCTCACATATTCAATAATATGCGCTCCAGGTTAACCCGCAGGAGAACCCGTTTCACCATCACCAACTCCCGACGATGATGGATCTATGGCCAGGGCAACTACATGATATATTCCACTATGATTAATTAGTATCTTTTATATGGATTGCAAGATTCAACCAAGTTGTATAACATGTAAACTATAATAAGAATGAACAACATAAAACTCAACATTATGCTTTTATTGTAATCACATAATCCTGATCCATCACAAGGACCCAACATTACATGTTATCACTTGGCCTCTTGCCAGTCATCTAGATCCACCTCGAGGATCATCACATTGCCATGGGATCTCAATCCCTCATCATATAGTGCCACTGCCTCTCAAGGCTTACATCATCAACATGGGATAGCAGTCCCAATCACTTTAATCAAATATATCATACAAGTTATCTCATTATCAAGAGTAACCGTCAAGCAATGTTACTCATCATATATACCTCATAGCCTTTTACTTGGCTATGCATCACTTGCATGGTTAGTGTACACAATAATCATAGGCTTTAACAAAATGACCATGCTATCAGTATAGGGTGTCATTAATGATTATATGCTTTATCAATCATGCTTCATCTTATGATCATGAACACAAGGCACATCATTAAGCAAGGCATTCTACATACTTACCATTTCCCTTCACATTATGTAGGAGGTTCAAGATGATCACATACGTAGGTAAAGTCATGTGAATTACATAAACAAGCTTTACCATAAAGATTACCATTCAGCATATCGATTTCTATGAGGGGCAGGACCATCACTAAAGCACCAAAAACCCTCACTATAAGTGATATCGGGCAGGATGCCCTCATCTATCGTCCATCCCATAACGGCCAACACCAAAGTGCAACATGCAACGCTACGTCGGGCATGCCGTGCAATAGGGTATCTGGGTGGTGTGATGCACACCATAACGTGCACTCTACCGGGCAACCTAGTATCGGGCAACACAGCTGCAACGCCCATCACAAGGCTAACTAGTAACATCCACCTCAAAGCACAACGACAACCAACTACGTCTAAGTCAGGTGTACAAATCTCAAACAACCAGCAAAGGGGCCTATCGTTCAGCAAACCAACCCATGGCATATCAGCCATCACAAGGCAGGGTGGTGGCGTGACGCCCGTCACAGGGTATCGTCCATTATAACCAAAACATGTCGTCCAAGGGTTTTAGGTCAAGAAGGCTGTCGGGCAGCACTTCCCCAAGCTCATCATCAACCTCAAGCATAAGGGCACCAAACCCTAAAGGATCAAGAAGATGGCTCACCTCTCAACTTAAACGAGAGAGGGGTCTTGCACATTTCTTATCACCAAACGGGCAACACCAAGAACAACCTTAGCAAGGTTCACAACCATCACAAAGCTCACCCTTCAAGTCCAAAGTGAGAGGAGGGTGTTGCTTAAGCTACTAGAACACAAGCTCACCTCTCAACTTAAATGAGAGAGGAGTGTTGCTCATGATAATAGAACTCAAGATCACTCCTCAAGACCTAGGAGAGAAGAGAGTATTACTCACCAAGAAATCCTAGAACATAGGTTCGACCAACATGAAAACTTTAAGCAAGAAACCAAACTAGCAACAAGCATAGCCGATCATAAACAACAAGAACAAGAACATAGAAGATGGTAATTTAGTTAGGGTTAGGAGTTATGTAACCCGCCTTAAGCAAGCTCCAAGCTCCTAGCACCAAGGAAGAAGAAAGCTCCAAGGCAAGATCGGCCACCAAGCTAGCTCCTCCAAGGGTGTCGTCCACCAAGCTTGCCAAGGAGAAGGGTGTCATGCACCAAGGGAGAGGGGAAACCAAGAGACTAAAAGGATCCCTAGCAAGAGAAAAAGAACACATATATAGAAGGGGATGGAGGAGAAAACAAGGTAGAGCAAAGCAAGGTGTCACCTACCTAGGGACACTTGTCCATGTGCAAAAACCACCACTCTGGCATGTCTAAAACACATGTCCACGGCCATTTCTACATGCAAGCATCAAGCTCCAAGTGTCCACTAGTGGTGACACAAATGAGGTCAAAGATGGTCAAAGCTTCATGGGCGACACACCACCCTGGCCGACACTCCCAGGCCGATACAAGCATTCCTGGCTGACACAAGGGTCCAACAAGACAAAGGCAAGACTCAACAAAGCCCAACAAGCTCAACCAAGCCCAAAGGGACTCAAGCAACGATCCCAAACCATCCTCTCTACACTAGAGGAAGCAAGGAGAGGGAGGAACACCTCACAAGGTGACAAACTTGCCCACAAACCCTAGATTTGGGTTAATTGCAAGTAGCACCTCCCACTCTCAACAAAGCACAACCAAACCCTAATCACCACCAAAGGTGATTAGCAAGCAACAAAGCATCAGGGTTAAGCAAAGCAAACAGGGTAAACCCTAAACGGAGGTCAGGGTCCTTACACTTAATTTTCAAATTTGGTCCAATTTGGACACTGTTTGAGCAAGTTATGCAATTTTATGCACATTTTGGACTTTATGAAATTTACCCAATTGAGAGGTTTTCTTTGCAATTTATCACTTGCATTATGTTCCTTGGATATTCTATCATCATTCTTGAGCTTGTTGATCCATGGGGCGCCTATTTAAACCTTAGTTTGAAGGTGTTTGCTCCAAGGGTATTTTAGGGTTTTCCCTCTTCACAGATGAGCTACCTTTAGTAGCTATCAACTAATGAATTATTTGATTGGCTAGGAAATTCGACAAAGGAAAGCTAATTAGGTCTATACACATGATGGGGGAGCTTCTTGTGTGTGTGCTTGTATATTGTTAATAAATTAAGGCCATGGACACTTGGATAGATACTAGAACTTCAACTTTTTTCTTTTTCTTTTATCTTAAAGTGTCATATACTTATCCCCAAGCACAAAAATGAGACATTTTCTCTCCACCACCTCCCTCCTTCTCCCGACCTCATTCTCCCTCTGTTCAGATGAGAATTTTGCTGCCCAAGGACGAAAAAAGTGGGGATCTTCTTGGAGAAAGGCTCTAAGGTTGAAATTGACTTCATTTTAGGGTTGAAAAAGCTTCCTTCTAGTGATCTTGACCTAAAAGTGTAATAATTCCATTCATTCCTCTGTCTATTTCTTTTTTATCCTTCCTCCTATATTTCTCCAGGTTGGAACCTTGCTGTTCCATGGTAGAAATTTCTTTAAAGCCCTAAAACCCTACCTTTCTTGCTCCTTATGCTTAGGGTTTGCTCATTTGATGAAGAAAGGTGTTAGATGGACAAATTCATAGCTTACTCATGGATTTTCTACCCTACATGCTCAAGATTTCTTCTATGTGGGGTTTCATCTTCTCATTAGAGGCAACTATTATAACTTACTCTACATTTATTGCTTACCATAAGCTTTCTAGATCATGTTCTTGCTTGAAAATGATGATCCATGCACTAAAAAGCTATGCTTGACTTGGATTTCGATTTTTATAATATTTCCTATTCTGATTTCAGTTATATATGAACCTGTGATTATGTGTGCATTATTTCTAAGGTATAATATGACTTGGATCAGGTTTTTTTGGAAACCTATCGTGCTAAGCACCTATCAAACAATGGTCCATTTTAGGGTTTAAAGTTGATTTCTTCTATAAATCATGACCTAATGATGGTACCATTGCAACAACCCTATGGTGTTGTCTTCATAACAACTGATTTTCGTGATAAAGGGTGTCAAATTATGGTGACAACCTATGGTCACCCCCTTAGGTCAGGTTTTGGATCAATAAGAAGTTTAATGATCAACCATTAAGTACCCTACTGATGTTATCAATCAATGATGACATTAACTTAATATTTGATGCTGATTAATGAATATAGTGTTGATCTAACAACCTATGGTGACTTAATGGTCACTAATGATGGTGGATCAGGTCTCTACAACATATGGTGAGTTAATCGTTGTAGTTGTAGCATGAATTAAGCCTTAGCCCAATGGTTTCTTGGGTCACTTGAGGCAATGGTCAGACCTATACTATTATTGATAGTTTTAACATATGAACTTGACCTAATGGTCAACATCTAATGTTTATTCCTACAATAAAGTGGAATGATGGCTAATGTAATATGTTGGTCCTAATAATGTGATTTATATAGTTTCCTTTATATGATCAACTTAAGGAGCTTACTCGTTGACAATGGACGACTTGTTTTAACTAAAAGGTCAATTGTGGGTTTTACCCTACTCTCAATGGAACATTTTATGTTGTTAATCAAGGGATGTCTAGGGTTAGATGGTGACTCTTTATAGATCACAAATCAAGGACTTCATAGGTGGTTTATCCAAGGAGTTTACTTATGTAAACAACCAATGGTCTTACCTTTTAAACATCCAATGGTTCTGGGTGACATTGTGGTATGGTGATATGGGTTGAATGAGGATGGAACAAATGGAGGGTTACCATTAATAAGGTAGTTTTACCTATTCACTCATATGAATAGAAGGGATGATTACCATATTGTGTTTATATGTAACCCTAATGAGATATATCTTGTTATACCTAACTTTAATATAACTAAATGATGGTCATTGGGTGTGAATAGTCCTTGAATGTCTAATACAATCATGGAGTACTCTCTTATTGTTGTTGAAACCCTAGTATGCTATAATCTGATGGTTACACCTTGATTTATGTGTGGATTCATACTTGAGAATAGTATGGAATGTGATGGTGATGCTTCATTTTATGCATCCATGATCCAATGGGGATGTTGTGAGTTAGGGTTTGGGTATGAGTGCTGATTAGTAACATTAATATAATTTATCTTGTGATCCTAACTATAATGCAAATAGATAAAGATGAGTATTCATGTTTTACCTTCTTATATGATTCCATGATGGTGAAATAACATCCTTAATATGATCATAACCTTAATATGCTAATTGGTGGCTATCATAGCCTCATGGTTGATACTTTCTTATGCTAAACATGTACATTATGAATATGATGAGGGTAATCATATCTGGATTCCTTGCATGTTGATGAAATAAAGGAATGTTCTTAATTTTGAAATAACCCTACAATGATTGTTTATGAATATCTCCTAGCTCATAAATGCAATATTGTGCTGATCCGGTGTATTATATGTAAGTGATGTTGTTTAGCCTTGTTATAAGGCATGCAAAGATAATGATGATCTTGTAGGGAATAGTATGATGGTCTTAATGAGCTTTGGGAATGGTTGAGACCTGAATGAGGTGTAATCCTCTTGTGTTGATAAGGTTTAATACCCTATGGTATTGTGAAAAAAATTATTATCTTGTGATAGTATGATGACTAGTGTGGTCTCATGAATGGCAAGTGAATAGTACCATGTGATGATGAGATGAGAAATATTAAGTTAATGTCATCATTGATTGATAACATCAGTAGGTTTTTTTTCATTTTCTCTCCACCACCTCCCTCCTTTCCCAACCTTGTTCACAACAAGTTTCTATGTTCCATATTTGCAAATGTCTTCTTACGTGGGGTTTTCTGTGCTGACCCAAGATGAGATATATATGAATGATGTGACATAACCATGATATGAAAGTAATAATGTGAAGGTAATTAGATGAGGTGTAAAGGAAGTACCCATCTTTGTTTACCTTGGATTTTAGGGGTGAAATCCCTGTTAGGGGTTTATAGTTGTAAGGCCCCTAAACTTGCTTAATTAGTTGAATAAGATTAATTATCATAATTGAATGCTTATAAACCTAATATAACCTAGTGATATGCTTTGAAGTCATATTACAAGACTAAGTTTCAATTTTGGTCCAATTTGGACACTGTTTGAGAAAGTTATGCAATTTTATGCACATTTTGGACTTTTATGAAATTTACCCAATTGAGAGGCTTTAGTTGCAATTTATCACTTGCAGTATGTTCCTTGGATATTCTATCATCATTATTGAGCTTTTTTAGCCATGGAGCACCTATTAAACATTGGTTTGAAGGTGTTTTCTCTAAGGGTATTTTAGGGTTTCCCCCCTTCACGGATGAGCTACCTTTAGTAGCTATCAAATAATGAATTATTTGATTGGCTGGAAAATTCTACAAAGGAAAGCTAAGCAGGTCTATGCACATGATGGGGAGCTTCTTGTGTGTGTGCTTGTATATTCTTAATAAATTAAGGCCATGGACACTTGGATAGATACTAGAACTTCAACTTTTTCTTTTTCTTTATCTTAAAGTGTCATATACTTATGCCCAAGCACCAAAACGAGCCATTTTCTCTCCGCCACCTCCCTACTTCTCCCAACCTCGTTCTCCCTATGTTCAGCTGTGAATTTTTCTTCCCAAGGAAGAAGAAAGTGGGGATCTTCTTGGAGAAAGGCTCTAAGGTTGAATTTGACTTCATTTTAGGGTTGAAAAAGCTTCCTTCTAGTGATATTGACCTAAAAGTGTAAGAATTCCCTTCTTTCCTCCGTCTATTTCTTTGTTATACTTCCTCTTAGCTTTCTTGAGGTAGGAACCTTTCTGTTCCATGGTATAAATTTTTCTAAAGCCCTAAAACCCTACCTTTCTTGCTCCTTATGCTTAGGGTTTGCTCATTTGATGAAGAAAGGTGTTAGTTGGACGAATTCATAGCTGACTCTTGGATTTTCTACCCTACCTGCTCGAGATTTCTTCTGTGTTGGGTTTCATATTATCATTATAGGCAAGTTTTATAACTTGCTCCACATTTATTGCTTACCATAAGCTTTCTAGATCATGTTCTTGCTTGAAAATGAGGATCCATGCACTAAAAAGCTATGCTTGACTTGGATTTCAATTTTTATAATGTTTCCTATTCTGATTTCAGTTATATATGAATATTTTATCATGTTTACATTATTCCTAAGGTATAATATGACTTGGATCAGGTTGTTTTGACAACCTATGGTGCCAAGAACCTATCAAACAATGGTCAATTTTAGGGTTTAAACCTGATTTCTTCTATAAACCACGACCCGATGATGGTACCATTGCAACAACCCTATGGTGTTGTCGTTATAACAACTGATGTTCATGATCAAGGGCGTCAAATGATGGTGACAACCTATGGTCACCTCCTTAGGTCAGGTTTTGGATCAATAAGAAGTTTAATGATCAACCATTAAGTACCCTATTGATGTTATCAATCAATGATGACATTAACTTAATATTTGATGTTGATTAATGAATATAGTGTTGATCTAACAACCTATGGTGACTTAATGGTCACTAATGATGGTGGATAAGGTATCTACAACCTATGATGAGTTAATCATTGTAGTTGTAGCATCCATTAAGCCTTAGACCAATGGTTTCTTGGGTCACTTGATGCAATGGTCAGACCTATACTGTTATTGATAGTTTTAACATATGAATTTGACCCAATGGTCAAGATCTAATGTTTATTCTGCCAATAAGGTGGAATGATGGCTAATGTAATATGTTGGTCCTAATAATGTGATTTATATGGTTTCCTTTATATGATCAACTTAATGTGTAATTTACCCAAAACCTAGGGTTCAATATGCAAAATACCACTTTTAGAGAGTCCCTAATGTTTCTTGGTATCAATTGGAGACAAGAAAATCAAAGGGGCATTTAATTTGAATCTCTATGGAGGAGAGAGAATCATGATATTAAAATAATCAAGATTTAAGCATAATTGAAACCCTAATTCAATTTAATGCAAAAATAAATATATTAATGGAAGTGCCCTTAAACCAAAAATGAGATGGTTGAATTTGAATAAGTATGGACGTCCCTGTGCCTTGCAATGGCATAGAAATATCTAAAGTGAGTGGAGAGCCCATTCACATTAGTTAAAGAAAAAGTAATATCCACTCATTTTTGGATATTATTATTATATTAATTAAGGTGCTTAATTTGTTTTCTTTTAATTCATGGATAATGAAGAGGGATATGGCTTCGTATGCAAGGGATTGAGGGGAATATGTGGCA
Source organism: Alisma plantago-aquatica (assembly GCA_963693085.1). NCBI lineage: Eukaryota > Viridiplantae > Streptophyta > Magnoliopsida > Alismatales > Alismataceae > Alisma > Alisma plantago-aquatica. Next base: position 298,134,579 of record OY856414.1, on the reverse strand, counting down.
CCAATTTTGGGAGTTGAAGGAATTATTTATCACTTTCTCTCTCATTGAAATTCCCTTATATACATACCATTTTCAACCCACATGAAAGGCTTTTTCGATCCCTTTTTCTTTCCTTGCTTTGGTTTAACACAAGGGATCTTAGGAGCAACAGGAGGACATGCCCCAACCTGTAGGTAAGCTCCATAGTCATCTTCAACCTTAATTTCATGGTGGAAATCGAAATTCAATGCTTATTTTCTTCTTTTCTCCACTCAATGCTCAACCTTGATCATCCTTTGCATCCAAAGACTTGAGAACGGACCTTGGAAAGTTAAGAAAGCTTCATTCACCATTGAGGAAGTGAAGATTGAACCTTGTATTCAACTTTGAAGGCGTGTTATATAACTTGAGCCCTTAAATGCCATTGTTGCTTGCAATTTATTCATCATGTGTTGAACCTTTCTTCTTTCTCAATTTCCTTTTGATTAGTTGTTAAAATCACAATAAGAATCACAATTTATTTGGAAAGTTTGAAGCTTGAAGATGATGATGTCATCTTAGCACACACCTTAATAAAAATCATGGGCAAACAATTTTGAGTTTTGATGACCAAATGGTCTCAAGACCGTTTGGTGATCAAACGGTCTCAAGACCATTTGAGAGCAAACAATCTCAAGTCCGTTTGAGGTTAAATAGTCTCAAGACCGTTTGGGGTCTATTACTAATGTGGATGATGAAGATCCAATGGTTCAAATTGATTTAATTAAAATGGTTCTAAGAATGGATGGTCCATTGATTAAAAACCCTAATTGGATTGAATGGTTAAAACCCTAAATCGATTGAGCCGATTTTAATGTTGAATGGCTCAAACGGTCTCAAGACCATTTGAGACTAAACAGTCTCAAAACCATTTGGAGTTCAAAGGCTGTGATGGATGGTTGGAGATCCAAGGGTTGTAATTTGATGTACTTTCAATGGTCCCAATGTTGGATGGTTAAATGGGTGCAAACCCTAAATCGATTGAGTGTGAAAACCCTAATTGATCCATTCGGTTTCAAGATGATTTGGACCAAATGATCTTGAGAACGTTTGAGTCCAAACAGTCTTGAGACCGTTTGGGATCAAACGGTCTTCAGACCATTTGGAGGGCAAACTGTCTCAAACTGTTTGATGTCCATTCAGTTTCAATGATGGGTTGTCCATTCAGTTTCAATGATAATTGGAGCAAACGGTTTCAAAACCGATTGAAGGAGTTAGGGCAAGACCGTTTGGAGGTACAAAAGATTCAAGACTGTTTGGAGATACAATTGAACCAAGATCGAATGAGGTCTAACGGTCTTCAAACCATTTGAAGGTCAATGACTTCAAGACCGTTTGAAGGTCAAGGAGGTCAAAACCGTTTGAAGGTTCAAAAGTAACAAAACCGTTTGGAGATATAATAGTCTCAAAGCTATGCAAGATTAATTAACCCTATGATTGTTAATGATGTTTTTCAAAGGTAATTACAATGGTTGTACCTTTAAGGTACTTAAGTGATTGACACCCTTAGAAGGGTTGACCTTTGATGCTTATGGAAGTAATATCTCAACACACTAATCTAACCCTAAATGCGTGTACTTAAAATAGGGGTTGATCTAATTTAATCAAGCTTGAAGTAATCAAAATCTTAGAGAGGATGAGAGAGAGGAATTCATACATGTATAATAATCATGTAGTGGTTAAGCCTCAACACTCTCAACATGAATACAATATGTAATTAGGGTATGATCCTTGATAAAGAGATCATGAAACCCTAATTGAGAAGGGTGACGAGCCCTAACCCTAATGTAGGGCAATGATCGGTGTAACCCTAATCTAGGGTAATGGTGTAACCTTAATCTAGGGTGATGATATAAGAATCCTAATTCAGGGTAATATAATGAAAAATCCTAGTTCAAGAGAATGCTTCATGAAACCCTAATTTTAGGTAAAGTAAAATAAAACCCTAATTTGGGGAAAGTTATAAGGAACCTAAATTCAAGACAATGATGTGTGATAATGCCATGAATCCTAATGCAGTAATGTGATGTGAAACCCTAATCAAGGGTGATGTTATGTGTAACTCTAATGCAATGATGTGATGTGAAATAATAATCTAGGGTGATGCTATGTAATGCTATATGAAACCCGAATATGAGACCCTAACCCTAATAAAGGGTGAAGACTTATGAAATCCTAATCTGGCCAATATGATGATAAACCATAACCCTAACTTTGGGCTATGAGTTGAGAAACCCTAATTTCGGGTAATGCTCTGTGAAACCCTGATATTGGATGATGTTATGTGAAATTCTAATACAGGGTGATGTTATGTGAAAGCCTAATATGGGGTGTTATGTAAACCCTAATTGATGAAGATGGGAAAACCTGTCCCTAATAATGGAATAGTGACTAATATATTGCTAAGTGAAACACCTATGGTGGTTGTTAATGGATGATATTATATCAATAATGCCTTAACTTGAAATGAGTCCATATCATTGACAATGGTTACATATTTCAAATAAGTGACTTATGATCAATACATTACATGATAAATGTGATGAACTAGTGCATAAGTATTAGGATGGGAAATAACCTAGTACAAGATAAGTTGATGAACTTAAGTAAGATAAAGCTAATGAGGGAAGTGATACATCAAGACATGATAGATATCACATTCATCACCTTAAGGTTGATACACCTTGATGAATCCTAAATCCAGTTTATATGGATGAGTAACACATGAAGTGTGTCATGTCAATTGTTACATTGAGATATTATGCACTTTGATAAGTGTAGGCTAACACATCTTATGAAAAGGTTAAGCCAAATTAATAAATTATGATGTAATCATATTCTGGTAAAGATGAGAGACGAACTCATATCTTGTGTTGATAATTTATTTAATGATAAATGATGAAATAAATAAGCATGATTTAATACTTATGTTATCAATATTGGCTCCTAGTTGTTGTGAGCAATGAATTAGGGCTTGATCATTAATAATATGATCTTGAGAACCTAAATGGTTAATAATGGGAAACCCTAAACCTAATGAAGGGTGATGATATGTAAGAGAAACCCTAATCAATAATAAAGGGAAACCCTAACCCTAATGATGGGAAGGATGTAATTCTTTTTTTGTATAAACCTTGTAAGACATGGTAAATACTTGAATAAAAGTATAATTTGCAATGACCTTGTGAGCCATGTAAATAAGTTGTTACCTAGTGAGAGGTGACAAATGTGCAATTGCCTCGTGAGCCATGTAAATAAGTTGTTACCTAGTTATAGGTGACAAGATGTGCAATGGTCTTGTGAGCCATGTAAATAAGTTGTTACCTAGAAATAAGTGACAAGATGTAATGGCCTTGTGAGTCATGTAATTAGTTGTTGCCTAGTGAGAGGTGACAAGATACTTAATGGGCCTTGTGATCCAAGTGAGATGCTTGTGTAACAAGTATCCTAAATACCTTGGTCAGAAGACCTAGAGGTAATAGTTACATGATAAAGTGGTAACCATGCTCAGTGATGAACTAACAGTCTGAATACCCAGATCCAGTAAACATAATGATGATGTTGAGGGATGTGAATTCCTGGAAATGAGATAAGGGATTGACATCCCAATCTTTTATAAAGCTTTGAAAAGTACTTGATAGAAGTATTATACATTCTTTGTAGCATTTGTTATAATAAATTATGTTGAAAACCTGACTGATGCTAAATGAATACGGTAATACACTTAATTAATCAAGTGGAATCTTATCATGTAGTGCCCTGGCCATATAACCATCAACGTCAGAATTTGCTGGATGGTGAAACGGGTTGCTCCATGGCATAACCCGGAATGCATATTTTTGAATATGCTGGGGTGATGGGCGAAAATATCCTTACACTCTAATGGAGGAATTGATGTGAGATAGACATTAAATCTCTCAATACTTCATTATATATATGTCAGGGTGGATGTATCACTAATCCCCTGATAACGGGATGGATGTCTCACGAATCTCCCGATAATATTAATGTCGAATCGATGTGAGATAAACATGAAATCTCTCGATTGCGAAGAGAGTACAACTGCCACTGTAACTCTACAACGAAGTTGCATGTATACCCTGGAAAGCTATTTAGCTGAGACACAAGATGTCCTGCATGGAATCTCATACTGACAGAGATAAGGGGGTCATGGTAGCCGGTTCTACCATTGACCTTGTATGGCACTGATTTCGAATTCACAATGGTCGACTAGAGTATGAGTGATATACCTCATATCCTCAGGGTATAAGTGTGAATGTAAAATGTAATCAGCCGTATAGCATGTTTGCTTAAGGATTGAATACGAAAATCATTGGCTGATGTTACATTTCTTTTATGCATCTTTAGTTGATAGATGATATATTTATGTTTCCTTATATTCCTTGCAAAGTAGATAAATGATGTATAATTCTACCATGGGTGGATACAATGTTCTCCTTAAGAAAGGAGATTATCTTATTTTGTGCATACAATGATTAATACTATTGTTAATATAAAAGAACTCCTTCTTAGTTATTTACTAATTATCTGCAATAATAATGTTTTCTGGAGGAGAGTTATATCTCTCGCTGGGACAATTTCAATTGTCTCACCCCCGTGGGATCCAACATTTTTAGGTAGACGTACAAGAAGAGGCAGAAACCCTATAGCAAGGAAAGAGTAGTAGCAGCAACAACAACAATAGGGACAGTAGTGATATTCCAGGTGGAGGCACTGGTTGTTATATTTTATATAGAAAGTCCTATGTGTCGTCTCTATACTCTCAGGTCCTCGGAGTCAGTAGTTAGTGCTTTTAATGAATCGATCTGAGATTTTGGCTTGATGCCTCGAGGTTCTTATGCGGCCTGTGTATAGTTTCAACAGAGTAGTTGTTGTTTGTAATCCTCGAGAAGGGATGGTACATGATATGTACTTATAAACTAGGATGTAAATGAAATACATTGCTTCTTGATAAAAGAGTTCTCCTGAGTATGGATCTCTTTGTAAATGGTTTCAATTTTTAGTGACTTTTGTTAATCTGCTGCTAATGTTTTCTTCCACATTCATTATTATCCGATGTTTGGTGTTCGTCGTCACAATTTATGTGTGGCTTCATACTTGAGAATAGTATGGAATGTGATGGTGATGCTTCACCTTATGCATCCATGATCCAATGGGGATGTCGTGAGTTAGGGTTTGGGTATGAGTGTTGATTAGTAACATTAATATAATTTATCTTGTGATCCTAACTATAATGCAAATAGATAAATATGAGTATTCATTTTTTACCTTCTTATATGATGTCATGATGGTGAAATAACATCCTTAATATGATCATAACCTTAATATGTTAATTGGTGGCTATCATAACCACATGGTTGATACTTTCTTATGCTAAACATGTGCATTATGAATATGATGAGGGTAATCATATCTAGATTCCTTGCATGTTGATGAAATAAAGGAATGTTCTTAATTTTAATATAACCCTGCTATGATTGTTTATGAATATCTCCTAGCTCATTAATGTAATATTGTGCTGATCTGGTGTATTATATGTAAGTGATGTTGTTGAGCCTTGTTATAAGGCATGCAAAGATAATGATGATCTTGTAGGGAATTGTATGATGGTCTTGATGACCTTTGGGCATGGTTGAGCCCTAAATGAGGTGTAATCTTCTTATGTAGATAACGGTTAATACCCTGTGATATTGTGAAAAAGATTATTATCTTGTTATAGTATGATGACTAGTGTGGTCTCATGAATGGAAAGTGAATAGTACCATGTGATGATGAGATGAGAAATTATGTTTCAAATTTTTTATATCTTTTATAAGTTGTGATATTTATATGCTTTCTAGAAGTGAATTAGGGTTTGTATGTCCACTTGTTTGATGCAACCTTAATTCACCCAATTGGCATAATTAATCAAGTGCAACTCGAATCATGTAGTGCCCTGTGCCATACATCCATCTGAGTGTCAAAACTTGCCAGATGGTGAAATGAGTATTCCTAAGGGAAACTCGGAGCACATCCTGTTGAGTATGTGGGGGTGGCAAGCTGAGGATATATCCTTGTCATCTACAATAAAAATTGTGGAGGTTGGCTATGGTCATGCCTCATACATCTGATGTGACTGAGAACGGTTGCGGTCGTGTCTCAGTGATTATATATGTGACTAGATTGGAGGACAACTGTGGTTGCACCTTAGATGGTAGGGTATGCGTACCCACCTCCTTTCACTAGTGCCATGACCTGTACCAAGGATGGACTAGGCTGTTAGCAGCTTGACCTTATGTGTCATTGTGGCAGACTCGTACTGACCGGGGGCGAAGAAGATCTTAGGAGTTCGGCTCTTCCTAGATCTTGTACGACACTGATTTCGACTTAGTAGTGGTCAGTTGGAATTTGAGTGGTATCCTCAAATTCCTCAGGGCATAATAAAAGATGTAATACAATCGTATATCATATCTATTTAGGGTTATACATGACGCTACACATTGGATGATAACCCTTGTTTGTTCTCTTTACATAAAGATGATGCCTACTGCAATTAAGAGATAGTAGATATACTTATGTTGTGGATATGCTTAAGATTGTAGATGCGTACATACAATAGCCATGATTATGTTGATAACTATACTGCTACTGCTGATTATAATCATGATGCTAGCTATCTCATGTTGTTAGTTATGTTTAGCATGCTAGCCATGCCTTTGTAACTAGAGATGCATATACTGCTGATCATGCTTATCCAGATAGTTGTGCTCATGTTGTTAGCTCTTTTTATGATGTTGATATGTTCAACCTATTAGACATGCTAATGTTTTTATCTATGCTTATGTGGCTAGACTTATTCATAATGATAGAGATTCTATGTTACTAGAATTGCTCATGATGCTAGATATGCATATGCTAATGAATTGCTTATATTGTCAACAAGATAAAGGATGATAGTTATTATTTTTTCCTTTATGTATTTTGTTAATCATTAGTGCTGTTGAGCTTATTTGTTATATCTGATTAAACTGCTTAACTATTTAATTACTTTAAAATGTTGTAATCAATAAATGTTGTTGGAGGTGATATCTCTTGCTGGGACATGGGTCTCACCCTTGTGGTTCGCCACATTTTTTAGGTAATCGGAAGTAACAAAAACAAACATGTGGCAGCAAAGAGGAGATATAGTAATGAATCTTTTAGAAAGTTGATTAGATATCTAGTGTGTCCTAGAGTTGTCCCTGTACTCCCAGGTCTGGGCAGGAAAAGTTTGTATATGGCATTTCTAACAAATTGAACTTTTGTTAGCATGTTAATGCTTGTTTGTGTGGCATATATGAATATTTTTCTCCTATGTATATATTTTGTGGCTAAGGCAATAGAACATTTGTATCAAATTCTTGGCCTAGTATGGATAAAAGAAAGATGTTGGGATCTTATGCAAATATTTCTGAGAAAAGCTGACGTTGAAATCGGTTTTAATTTACCCATATTATTGGGTATGTGATTAATTAGTGATTGATTGTGTTTTACGTTTTGAGTAATCTCATTTAGTGTAATGGGTTCTCACAGAAAGATTATACTTCTTAAATCATGATTCTTTCCTTCTCTTCTTCATGCACCAAGTTCCTAACTATGGTATCTTCTTTCATAGAGAAGTGTTGTGATCATGTCTTGGACTATTGATAAGTCCTCTTCAACCTTGGGAATGTAGAGCTTTAGAGCTTGAAGCTCTTGAGTTGATCTTGAGGCGGGTTATATAACTTGAACCCAATTTTATTATTATTCACCTTCTATCATGCTATACTTGGTGATTCCTTTTCCACTTTGACTTTTCTTGTTTGAATGATGGTTCTCTGAGCTCTATTGGATATATGGGGCTGTTGCCCATGGACTAGAGTAATAATAAACAAAGAGTTGGAGCTTGAAGATGATGAAATCAATATGCACAAAATGATATTTGTTTGTGGAAAACCCTAACCCGATATAAGGGTATAGGCATGGAAACTGACACACATGAACTCCTATCATTTTAGTTTGTAATATGAGTAGGACTACTATCCTTTCAATTGTTTAACCTTTCATCTAATGCTAAGAACAAGGCAGGGTGATATCTAGAAGATAGCCAAGTTGATATACATACTTGCACCATAACATGGATGGTCGATATGACTTCTAATGCTTTAAAACAATATGTTGTTGTTAGGTTGATATGCTTGATGCTCTAAAAATGATATGCTTCAAAGGCACTAGCTTTTCATGACCAAGAGATGTCTAGTGAAGATGGAATATTGAATTATGATGCTTTAGTTGAGTGTGGAGGCCGCCATGGCCAATCTTAACCCTAATCCGATACACTCACAAATATGATATCCCTCTAGCCCGATCCATGTGTGATGGGAAATATATTTAACCCGACATATTTTGTGAAAAGTATGGGTAACATATACCTTGAGGTCTTGGATGATACACCAGGTAGTGTTAGGGTCAATAGGTGAAAGAACTAAGGTATTCAATAAGGGTTCACGTGATACAACCCCAAACCCTAGAGGCTAATATCCCATATTAAGTAATGGACAATACTCAAAGGGATAGCTAGGCCGATAAACTAAGTGGTCAAGTGGTCGATATGCAATGAATTGATGAGGTCGATACCATAAAAGTATAGTATAGCTGATATACCCCAAGCACCATACAAAAAATACTACTCTAAGCATCTCTAAACTGGTATTATTTGATATTCCTTGGCCGACACAAGTAGATGTGTATAAGAAAACACAAGTGGATGCGTCTAGGCCGACACAAGGATTAAAGTGGAGGTCAATACACCTTGTTGTATATAGGCCAATACACCTTGATGAGTGTAGGCCGTTACACCTTGAATATAATCAATGGATACATCTTGAATGTAATGAGATGGATACACTTTAATAAGTGTAGGTTGATAACCCTAAAGAAGGTTAAATTAAAGTATTAAGTATGTTGAAGTTAATATCCTAGTAAGGATGAGAGAGAAACTTGTGAGAAAGGTAATACTTCGTGTTGATAATCAATTAATGATATTTGATGAAGTATGTTTGAACATGTATGGCATTAATATAGCTCTTATGATGTGAATTAGAGTTTGGTTGATAAATATGAACTTTAAAACCCTAAATCGGTTACAAGGGAAAACCCTTACCCTAATTATGGGAGGGTTGCAATTTGAATGATACTCTTTATGGCATGGACATGATATTTATGTGATATTGCAATTGCTATGAAATCCTAACCATGTAGCTATTATGAAATAATGAGCATAGCCAGGTATGAGCTATGTTGATTTAGCATAATACAACTTATATAAGTCCTTGTGATCCATGTGATATACTTGTACAACAAATATGACTTGCATATGGGTCTGATGACCTAGAGTTGGTTATTGCCTAATGAGAGGTGGCATTGTTCAACAATGAACTGAGGGTTTGATCCCCAAATATATGATCATGATAATGATAATGATGAATGGATGAGATTCCCAATAAAGTGTTTGGCAGACTGAGATCCTAGGATTAGTGTAACAAGATATGTTCCAATTGATACAATATTTCTTGAAAGATATGTTACACGCTTCTATATAGAATTTATCTATAATTCATGCTTGTAACTTTATTGATGCTAAAAGATGTTGTAATGCACTTAATGTATCAAATAAACTAAAAATGTAGTTGCCATGGCCATAGATCCATTCAGTGTCAGTATTTTCTAAATGGTGAAGTGAGTTCCACTCGGAATGCATATTGTTGAATATGTAGGGTGCAAGTTGAAATATCTCCTTGTATCCTTAACTAACATGATTGGATATGGGCCATACCTTGAATATTAAGATTGACTACGGTTCATACACTAATAAGAGTACAATAATACCGTGACTCAATAAACAATTAGGATTGGTTACAGACCATGCTCTTATATAATCAGGATTGGTTATGGGTCATACCATGATATGAGAACATGCTACACACTATATCTCTATAGCAAAGAGCCTCTATACACCAGGCTAGCTATAATATAGTTTGACTCATAATGGCACTGCCAATAATCTCATACTGACTGAGAAAGGAGAGGTTGTGGATTCCAGCTCTTCCATAGGCCTATATGGCACTGATTCTGTACTTTGCAATGGTCAGTTGGAGATGGAAGGTATATTCCCATCTTCACATGGCATAAGATGGATTGTTTAAAAGATGTAATATGTCGTGTAATGTATTTGTTTAAGGATCAAATATGGAAACATTGGTTGAATCCTTGCTTTGATTTTATATTGTTTGCTTTGTAACAGTTATACATGTTCTTCATATTCCTTTTTAAAGTGGTTAAATGATCTAGTGCTCAGTTGTAGATTCTTGAACGAATGAGATGTTGAGACTGCTCTACTCTGCATATAATCAACAGTTATACTTGTTTAATTCAATAAAGATTTCTTCTGCTCTCATTCATAAAACTTTAACTGTGATAATAATGTTATTGGCGGAATGATATATCTCTCGTTGGGACTTGTTGTCTCACCCCATGGGTTCCACAACTTTTTAGGTGGATGTACACGAAGAGGTAGAGATCGTGCAGCCGAGAGTAGGTAGCATCAGTAAGAACAACAATAACATCTTTGGTTGAATGTGTTGTTATGTGTCTTGTATATATAGAGTCCTATGTGTCGTCCATGTACTCATAGGTCCTTTGAGAGATAGTGCGTAAATAGTTTTATAATTGATCTAAGATTTTGGCATGTATACCTCAATGCATTATGTTTCTCTCGTATATGTTTTGATAAAGCAACTATTATCTTATATCTATACAAGGTGATGGAACAATGTATGTACAAAGTGAACCATGACGTATATAAGATTTGGTTCTTTTTGAAAAGAATTTCCTGGTAATGGATCTCTTGGCAAAAAGGTTTTAATTTTTAGTAATTTTCGGTAATCCAATGTTAATGATTATTTCCGTATAGTTTTGTGCAACTATGTTGTCGGTTTGATAGCAGTCGTCACGTCACTTATTGTCTTGTGCTCGAGGTGGTCATATGGAAATGCAATATGCTTCTAAGGGTCATACATAAGCCTTGACGTCATGCAAACCACATCGGTGGGTAACAGAGCACCATGAATCATGTCATCTTCAAGATGTGGGTAAGCGGCGGCCAGTGCAATGACATATCCTTGTGATTAAAGATAGCATGGCCTCAACCTCTAAAAATTTGCATAGAGTGTTATATATACCTAAACTCAAATATATTATACAAATCATTCTGAAAGACTACTATGTCATAAAAATCTTACAGTAGGCGTGTTAGGTGGTGGATCCATGGGATTACTCCCAAAAAACTCTATCGTAGGGGGGTCCACCTCATATGAAGAGTGAGGTGACACATGTACTATCTGAGTAGCTAAATGATAAGCATGATATTATCTCATTTCTTCCTCTATTCCCTTTGCAATCATCTCTTATACCTTCTCTTATGAGAATCCTCCTTTTTAGACATATTTGTGCTTATGATTCGATGGCCCTAAGAAGGCTCTTATACTGACACTAGTGCCAGCAGCCCTAATATGCCCATGATGCTCTAGGTTACATAGAGAAACTCTCAATTCATCCCTTGTGCCCTCAGGGATGAACTTGTCTTGTTTCCTTTGCTCATGGAGCTCCCGTTAATCATCATCAATAGTAATTGGTAAGTAAAACATATCAATCAAGGTAAATATAAAACATAACAATCATCTACACTAATTGCTTTGAGAGTTGAAATTTACCATTTTTGCAGCCACCCCGACAGTTGCAGGGTTGGGTATTTTTGTATATTTGGTTTTCCTCCCAACTATCCATAGATTATGGTGAGGCAGGAGCAGTAGAGGACCCAACAGTCCTAGGAGTGGGCTATGGAGAAGAAGATGCGTGTAGTATCTATTGGCAAAGCTTTGTATAGCCACTCAGACCCATTACATGGTTCCGCACATTCTTTCCACACCTTTCTCTTTGAGTATCTCTTACAACCTGGTTAGTTCAAAAAATATGTTAAATATGTAATACAATGAATTCATTAAAATGTTTTTGTAAGTAACAATCATCAATAGTAATTGGTGAGTAAACATAACAATCAAGGTCAAGGTAAAACAATGAATTCATAAGAATATATTCACAATGAAGAGTGAGGTGTAATACCTTGAACTCATCGGTTTGTCTCTTAGCTAAATGCCTCCAACACCTTCGGGTCAAGATAGTTCTATTGCTCAGTGTCTGACTTCCTCTTCTTCTTCTCAACATTTGGTATGTATTCTCTTATCAGATTTTTCCTATAATTTTGTAGTATCCTCCCACAGTGTTGCATCACCTTTATATGATGCAAATTTTTATCCAGGTCAAATATGCACTACAAAAGTTCATATATTGCATGGAATATTCCTAAAAATGGAATTGTAAATAGCTATAAAAAAAGAAATATAAATGATAATATCTCACACATAGTTCTTTCCACATTAAGTCTTTCTTGTCTTGATTAATTTTATGCCAAGATTCTTCTATTGCACTACATTCACTACGAGTAAAACCCCTAGATATACCACAAATGAACTGTGATTCTTCTGAACAATATATCTTGCATCATCAAACTCAACAACCAACTTTGGTCCATTACCCCTTTTCTATACTAACTTGTTCATCATAGTGATACCTCTTATTTTTGCATGTTGGCATTGCTGCTCATCAAGATCAACAAGATCCTCAGGGTGCACATCCTCATGCTAAAATTGTTAGAAAACACATATATGTCATAACAAGATATAACTTATAAATTTGAGCATATAATACAACAATATAACTGTGACAACCTCAATTTTCTCTCTCCTTTATTGTACTCTTCCTCTCTCATCAAGTGACTTATAATTACATAGTTTGAGTATGGTTATACTTCCATTTAGTGGCACCCATGATCATTTGAGATGTTTGACATTAATTGGCCATTTCGAGCTAAGTTCCACACTTCAATGTGTCACCATATTAATATATATGTTGAACCTACCTCAATAAACTCTCCTCGACACAATTTATGTATCATGTTCTAGAGGACTCGAATACAAATCTAGTGGCCCAAAAATCACCTAAATCGGGATTATAAACCATTAGATATGGCTATTTGAATGCCTCCATCTAATGTATTATGTTTTTTTTGGATTTTGGAACCTAATTGGGCCCAAATACAAATCGGGGCCCAGTTGCTTGTCCCTCTCCATCCTTCCGTTCCGGGAAATATCACAGTTGGAAAATCCTTCTCCTATTTCTTGCCAAAACGAGCAATGTAGTAACGCATAGAGGCTTGAGATCCAAACCCTAGATCTCTGGCTATATTTGTAAACCCTCTATTTCAACCCTGCGTCCTCCTTTCTGCTAGGTCTGGCTGCCAAACTCATCTCCCTCCTCCTTCTTTGTTTGACAACAATATAGCAGCCGACACAATTTTGGGCATCCTCGATGGAGGGATGCACCTCTGTCAGCCTCGCAATGGTGGGAAGAGCGTACACGACCATATCCATACCCTCCTTCCCTGCCAATATCACCCAACCTCCCTCCTTCCTTCAGGATGGGTTCCGCCCGAAACTGCCACAGAGAGGTGGCGGCGGCCAAAGATGAGTCCCCAGGCCCCGCCTTGCCAGCTAGCTTTCGTGGAGCACTAATCATTTGCTCAACCTGCTCCTTGGTGGGTCGTTTTGGGTGGGATGACCACTGAGGAGGCGGGGGTTCCGTCCTCTGCCTCTCCCCTATTTCCGCACGGGAAACAGAGGGTGCGTGCTCAAGGGCATTGTCGGGCGAAGGGGACGAACTGGATGATGGGCTGGAGGCGCTTGGGTGAGAAAGGCCCAACAAGAACCTCGGCCCAAGACCGAAGGCCCAGACCGGATGCAAGAGAGTGGCCATCAGATCAAGGATGAACGGCCCAGATCGGCCAATAAATTACTAAGGTGACACGCCTAAGTCCCTAATCCTTATTATTCATATAGTTTTGATGTAAACCTTGAAAAATGCATAACTCTCAATTCCTTTGGCCAAATCTCACATATAATATATGAAAATTCATCTACTCAACGAGATCTACACAATGGACTAGGTTTCAGAGTCTAATTCGATCTTTTGTTCCCTGCTTTCCTAAAAGGATGCATATGTTAATCTTTTGGAATATAGTTGATGTATGATCATAATGCAAAATGGGATCGTGACTACTCAATCTATCCCTGATCCTTAAATCAGTAACAATAATTTCTTTGCAACTCTAATGAACATCCTAATAATTATCTTTGATCTATGGTTAATTCATATGTCATCATGTGACTCTTTTGGACTGTAATGTTGAACTTGACTTAATATTGCTGATCCTGCTTCTAATGGACATCCAATTATTCTTGTCATATGTTTCTAATGACTTAATATTGCTGATCTAGATCATCTTTTAGATATAGACCTATTGAATCGATGAATCATGACCTAGGGTGCCCTATTATGAGCCCTTAACCCTATAATGTGCATGTAAATACCTTAAACATTGAGATGATCATAGAAAGTGCATAGAACGTAATAATGACATGGAACTTAAACCACACTCTTATGATGGACCCTAAATCAATATGAGATCATCAAATGGACTAATAAGCAACTTGGAACCCATCTTGGCCAAAACCCTAAAATGAAGATAATCATGGTTAATGATGAGAATCTAATGCATATATGTAATCTTGTTCTTAATCAGGTTTGGCATAAGGCTAGATGGAGAAGAATGTTAGGTTATGAATCTCTGAATCAGGTATGGGCCTTATCTAGTTATATGACTACCGCTTTCTTTCTTGAAAAGACATATATTATATGCTTGTTTGTCTATTTTCTCAAATATTGTCATGTAGTATTGCTATGTCATACTCGATGTTTGCTTCGTCTGTTTTATAACTTGAACACATATATATATGGAACTCCATTATAATATTGTTGATAAAGGGCTCTTGGTTACGACCTTGAGGTCCCTCTCGTATAAAAGGGTTAGCTAAGCTTGAGCACCCTTACGGACCCTTCCGACGGGAAGATGGTCAAAGGCCTTAAACATGTTTGATATTGATATTGTTGGTATAATGGAGTGAAATGACATAAAATATTGTTTCACATTTGTTAAACAATTAACTTGTTTATTCTTGTTCGTTTAGTCTTGAAATCTTTTCAAAATTATACAAAGCTTATATATATGTGTATCTTTCAGCCCCATACTCAACACCTCGTGTGTTGACCCATTTCTCGTATGTTGTTTTTAGGTTCAGAGATGGCTAGAAGATGAAGGGCTTGGTGAGCTATTCTAGGTGTACTTGTTGTAAGATCCAGATATAGTATACATGAGCAGACTCTTACAAAGTGACTCTTGAACATGTAATTCAAATCATGTAATATAATGATGTTTCTTAATATATCTTGTTGATTGTTGAGATTATGTTGGTACTTGTATCTTGTTATCTGTTCATGTGTGCTAAGCTTTACGCTTCCGCATTTCGCCTTTGGTATACGTTTGGTTCATGGGACTGGGATTTCGGTTCCGTGACAATAACAAGATAGACATTGTAAAATGCACATATATGTAATAAAACAATACAACTTATACCAATATCATGCTCACAATGCACATCATCAACGTGCTCATCCTCACAGTCATCATACTCAGGGTTAGAAACTATCTAGAAAAATGTCATATAAAAATAGTCAAACAATGAAATATAAGTGATAATGAATGTAAAATGCACATCTCAAATTTAAAAAGAAAAAACATGCCTCTAATATTGGGATCTTGTATTAACTAGCATTTCCTTGATGTGATCTCACACAGATATAAGTTAGTTCCAGATTTAATATTTGGTGTTGGCAAGCCAACAAAGAATGCATTGGAGTCATCATACTTGTCATAGAACTCTTTTTTATCTATAGTGTATGCAATAAAATACCTTTTATAATGAATAAAATCAACCATTTTTCATTTGTAGGATTATTGATATGAAATACTTGCTTCACATGTGATGCCATTATGAATGGTTCACCCTTCTTCCCAATCATTTAAGAATTCACTAATGTGAAATCCAATTCATCCACTACAACTCCTTTGGTGTTATCAACCCAATTACACCTAAAGATTGGAACTCTAAAATCTATGTAGTTGAACTCACATATGTCTTTAGTTACACCATAATATGGCATTTTAGCTACATGTGGACTCTTATCCTTTGCACTAGAAAAATACAATGAAGATGCTTGAAGGGTGACCCCCACTATTTTTTATGACACTCTTATCATCTTGACGCTTTGTGTAACATGAAAATACATTCATGACAAACCCTTCATAAAACATAGCATTCAATTATAGTTTAAAGGCGAGACATTTGATATATTTAGCAACATCATTTGGTGTTTTAGATAGTTGATACAAGACTTTATCATCAAACCCCTTAATAAATGTCTTGTTAGTCTCTCTAGCAAGTCACATTGAATTGGCTCAAGGATATTTTGTCTTGATGAAATTGGTATGTTTGGTGATATAAATACTCACTTCATCGATGTTGTGTAAAATGTACTAGTGTGCTTGTTCCCACAACTCACGGCTGATTACTTTCAGTCATGCTTCTAAAGTCCCAATTTCCATAATAGTCCTCAATATTTTGGTCATATGTAGAAGCTTCATCACAACTCAAAAAGTCATTTCAAAAGTTCATAACCTCCCTGGCCACATAACCCTTAATAATACTCCCTTCAGGAAAAAAATGGTTTCGAACATCACCTTGAAAAACATTCATGTGCCATTCAAAAGAATACATCTAATGCAAGAAAAATGGACCCAACATTTTCACTTCCCTAGTCAAATGGACAACAACATGTACCATGATATCAAAGAATGAAGGAGGAAAATACACCTCAAGCTGGAACAAGGTAACAACCACTTCTCTTTGCAACTTATCAAGATTCTCAGGATCGATAACTTTACTGCATAGAGTCTGGAAGAAGCAACAAAGTCAGGTAATTGCAAACCTTACATGCTCTGGCAATATACATCAAAATGCAATGAGCAATATTTGTTGCATTAGAGTGTGACAATTGTGATATTTAAGACCTATCAACTTTAGATCCTTCATTGATACCAATCAACGGAGATTGGAAAATTATACCTATGGTATTATGTAAGAACTCACAAAAGATTTTCTTCTCCTTTCTAGACAATGTGTAATAAGAAGAAGGTAAATATATTTTCGATCAACACTAACTTCTATTGTTAATTGTTTACTTATGACCATATCACGCAGGTCCATTCTAGATTTGATGCCATCTTTAGTCTTACCTAGTATATTCAATAGAGTACCGATTACGCTATCACATACATTTTTCATAACATGTATGGCATCAATACAATGCCTAACTTCCAAAGAACGCCAATAAGGAAGAAGAATATTGACCACTTCTTGTATAAAGATTTGTCACTCTAATGGTACATTGTGATCTCTTACCAAATGCATTGACAAAGTCATTTACTCTTTCATAAACAACCTCCCCGGATATAGGTTTTGGGGCACTCCATTCCTCATTTGATCCATAGAACACTTTTGGCAACATTCAGTAAGGATTTACTTTTAGAAGAAACCTTTGATATCCAAGATATACAGTCTTGCCTCCATGTTTTAGTCGTATTGATTTAGTGTTCTCTTCACATGTAGGGCATGCTTTGAATCTTTATACACTGTATCTAGATAAATTCCCATATGCTAGATTTATAGTGCAAAATGACATAGCATGCAAACAAAATGTCTCTCTACATGAAACATCATAGTTCATCACACCTTCTCCCTAAAGTTTCTTTAAGTCATCAATAAGAGGTTCAAGATAAACATCTATATCATTTGAAGTTGTTTAGATCCTGATACCAACAACGACGACATGATGTACTTATTTTTCATTTACAATAAGTGAGGAAGATTGTATATAACAATCATAACAAACCAAGTACTATGTTGGCTGCTCAATCTACTGTATGGATTCATCCCATTAATACAAAGCCCAATTCTTTGATTCTTAACTTCTTCATCAAATTCAAGGTACAAAACATCAATATTCTTCCATTGTGGGGAATAAGATGCATGTTGTAGGATCCCATAATTATTTTTCTTTGCCTATACTACCACCTTAAATTCTCTACATCCATGGTACTGACAAACAAGCATTGAAACTATGGTATTATAGGTAAATAGCAAATCACCTTGGTCAGAGAGCAAGTTTTGGGCTTCCCCAAAGTCATCATTTTATACCTTCACTCCCACATTTTGGACAATCTTTCAAATGGACATAGTCCTTTTGAAATAACACACAATCATTCAGGTAGGTATGTATCTTCTTAGCCATCATTCCCAGTGTGCACAACATTTTCTCTAATCATATGTTGAGATTGGAAGATCATTTCCTTCAGAATGATTTTTTCTTTTCAACAATGACATGAAACTTTTATCACTATATATATTGTCAACCTTCAAAGTATACAATATCAACACAACACTCACCTTCATAAGTTTAGTACAACCTAATATAATGGTCTATCAGCATCATACACAATGTTTCTAATTAAGGAAGGTGGATTGGTATTCTCTACCCCAAAACTATTAGCATCTCATCAACCATGTTTATTGGAAGTGGGACATTCACATCTACATTATCGTCGACAATTTCTTCTTTAACACAAGTACTGCTATCGACATCTACTAGTCTCATAGTAGGAATCTCTCCATTCTAGTACCATTTTGTATAGACCTATACAATCTTGTTGCACATGACATGACTTTTGATTTCATTAACAATGTCAACTTTCAAGTTGTTACTGTAATTCCTACATGGATAATAGAACCTATCTCCATGTCATTTCCTATATTCATCTACAAATGTTATAAATTGATCAAGACCAATAATAAACTCTGGGGTGTTGTGATTTGGAATGCAAATTTATGATCTATCCATTATATTATCAAAGAGAAAAACAAGTATTAGGGTTTTGGATTTACATATCAAGGTTTATCATTTAGGGTTTACAGATTAGGGTTTAGGGTTTAGAGATTAGGATTTAGGGTTTGTGGTTTACAAATTAAGGTTTAGGGTTTACATATTAGGATTTAGGGTTTATGATTTACAAGTTAGGGTTTAGGGTTCAGTAATAAATATGTGTACCTCCTATCCTATTCCTGAACACCTAATCTCACTAATAAGTGTATAATGTATACTCAGTTTTCAACAAAATTTTGACAACATTTCCCAGCAGTTATTCAAGTACACCAAGTTATATGTGCAAATATCCACCTATATATGCACTTAGAGAACAAATAGGGAAGTGTTGACTAAACATTGAAAACTGAATACACATTATACACTTACATTCTAAGTGAAAATAAGTGTTCAAGAACAATCCCAAACCAGGGACTATCCAAGATTCACTCCTAATGAGTAAATTTCAGATGAGATTTTAGGCCAACAAAATATATGTATGTTGTCTTTCCTATACCTATGATCCTAGTTTCATCATTCATATCCTAGATTTTATGTAACATCATTTATTTCAATCCACTCTTCCATTTGGGTTACTTCATTCATGCGTATATTTGGGATGTAGTATAGGAAGAAGTGGCAATCATGGGGCTGAATCCACAGGGAATGGGAGAAACACTCTGGTAGATATTGATTCTTTAGGTTTCTGAAGTAAGGAGTTAGGCTTTTTAGAGTTTGGTTGGGGCGGTTTGGATATACTAAGTAAGACAAGAAAAATAGAAAGCAAATAACAATCAAACTAATATCAATCCTACTTAATCAATGTTAATCAATCACATAATCTTGAAGAGTAAATATTGAACTAAGTTAAATCAATCAGTAATAAGAGAGAAAATTAGCAATATTACTCAATTAAAAATAACAAGTAATTGAACTAAAGATACAAGAAAGAAATGACATAATTAACTAAAAAAACCTAACGTCAGAAACTAAGAAAGAGCTACTTACTCTAACAAGAACTAATTATCATGAAAAGGCAAGCAAGATAAGTAAACAAAGGCAATTACTAGAAAGAGAACAAATGTGATTTGAGAAAGTACACCGAATAGTGTAGTTTTAGGGGATATAAAAAATCAACCTAGACATTTGACTAAGTGTATATGGAAGAGCACGCCTAGTCAGCTCTTTTACCTAAGACTGGGGAAGTAGAGGTAGAGAGCGGCAGGGTCCAAGCTCCAAGATGTGGGTCCAAGAGGTGGGTCCAAGTGGTGGAATCCAAGCGGAAACTCTAGAGATGTCCAAATAGAGAGCTCTGATGACATCCATGAAAAGAGCTCTAGAAGCAGCGACTCCAAATGGTAGCTCCAATGACGTTCAAGCAGAGAGATTCAGCGGCAACAACGTCCAAGCAGAGAGATCCGATGACGGAGGCTCCAAGTGGCAACTATGATGTCCAAGCATAGAGATATGGTAGAGGCGACGTCCAAGTAGAGAGCTCCAGCGGAGTAGTAGCTAGACCAAGCAACAATGACTAGGCGACGATGAAAAAAATTGCCAGAGAGAGCTAGGGAAATGTCGGGGGATCAATTAAACATAAATTGAGGGAAAGCCTATTTTGTGTGGGTCCTATCAAGTTTTACATAGTCATATGTTGTTTGTAAAACTCGACACCTAAGAAAATATTAGTCGGTTGTATACCAAAAACTGACAACTAACTTAGTGACTTAGATGTCAGTTAGTTGTAAAAAAACCTATGTAAGAGGCCATTATCTGAGTGAAAAAAAGGGGCCTAAGTAAGGCTTGAGTCATGGGTTGCATACCAAAAACTAGCACCTAACCTAGTGACTTAGACGTTAGATTGCTGTTAAAATCTGATGCAAGAGGCCATTATCTAAGTGAAAAAATCATCCTGAATAAGGCCTGAGTCATCGATTGTATACCAAAATCAACACCTAATCTAGTGACTAAGACGTCCGTTTTCTATAAAACAATAAATGCAAGAGGCCATTATTCTCATAATAAAGATCAGTCAGAGTAAGGCCCGAGTCATGATTTTTTTCTATGAAAACTGACACTAGAGAGCAATTTAGGGGGAACACTTTTTCACAGGGAAGGCATGAACCTCAAACGTCAGTTTCTTTTAAAAAAATTGACACTGATTGCACAATTTTTTGTAGTCTTTTATGATAATCAATTTCAATTTTATGGATAGTAAACCGATGCCAGAAGTATTTTGGAGGCAAAATTTATTTTGCGTGAAGTGTTTGTCTTCGATTCTCTGAAAACCGACGCTCGCTATATTATTTTTGAAGGCAAAATATTTTCCCCTAAAAATTGTAATTTGCAGGTTATTTTAAACGTCAGGTTTTAAAAAATATAATCGAAGTTATAAAAAAGTAGTACCCATGTCTTTTCTAAATGGGCATTACTTGATCAATTTTAACATTTATGCTAAAGAACCAATGTTGTTTGGTCTATAGTGTCATTTTTTCATTGAAACTAATGTCATGAAAGTTACACTAGAGCTTAGAAATATACTGAAAAACCACTAGAGGGGGGGTGAATAGGGTTTTATCGATATTTTAAAATAATTCAACTCAAACAACCACAATTGAGATAATAAGAAGGAGACAAGGTGTTTAGAGTGGTTCCAACCTCAGTAAATACTAAGGCAGTCAATCCACTACCCGATTTCTTACCCAATCGGGATTTTGAAAGTATTTAATTTTATTACCTCGCAAGGATATTACATAAAATTACAACACTTTCAACACCCTTTGGACAGCCTTCACCTTGAAGTAGTCTCACCAACCTTGAAGCAACCTTCCTTGAAGTAACTTCAAGCACCCCCTTGAAGTAGCCTTCCTCTTGAAGTAGCTTCCCATTGAGACAACCTTCTAGAAGTAGTTCAAAGATCTCCTTCTCCACCAAGAAGATCAAAACTCTCTCCAATACGCAGCCTCCAACCCTAGGATTAGCAAGGAGAGTAAAAGAAATAAGAAAGAACAAGAAGGGAAACAGAAATTACAATTACCACTTGAAGCACAAGGCTTGATTTCCTATATCAAGCGTATTGATCTCCTAACCAATGAGTATGGAAGTGTAGGTTTAGTGGGTAGGAGATTCTAGCCTATAGGACACGAATTTGGAGCAAAGGAAATGAGTAGAAAGTACTAGAGTTGCTCAATTGCTCAAAATAGATTGCCAATTGCTAGTATGTAAGCTCAAGTATTACACAAGTGTACTTTGGGTGTCCTATGGCTTGTCCTATTTATAGTAATGGCCTATGGATGCTTAAGGACGTTCTAGACACTTTCTAGGGGGTTCTTAGTGCTCAACTAGCCGTTAGGTATCCATTAGTTTCTTTAACAACGACTAGTTAATTAATTCTGAAAAGTGGAGACAGAGACATTCTCGGTCGAGGAATTGTCGACCGAGATCCCAGTCGGTCGAAGTTTTTTCAACCGAGGGACTGTCTGGAGTCAAGTGTATATAATGTTCTGATACAACTCCCAACTACTTTGTCTACTGTGTCTAACAGCTACCTGGGTCATTCTCGGTCGAAGAGTTTGTCGACTGAGAGTGTCTCGGTCGAGAATTTTGTCGACCGAGATTAACCCTATTTCAATGTTTTAAACTAAGTATTAAGTGTGCGTATGAGTGTGCAGTTGTGACACTATTGTAGGGGATGACCTATCTAAGTGTTGTGATTTGGCTAGGGAAGATCAAAACACTTGATTTACATGATATCTAATTACTTGTACATTATATACTTGTACAAGTGTTTACATTTGATTACAATCATGAATTAAAGCAGTTTGAGCATATAGATCTTCCAAGAGTTTGTCATCCACCTAATTCCTGCAACACTCAAGTAGCATGTTAGATTCATAAGAATGAAATGTTTTTCATTATCAAAACAAAGGGATATAAATGATGTCCATTTAGCCAACAATCTCCCCCTTTTGAAGATGACAAACATTTCCAAAATATAAATCAACTATCTTTAAAATGAGTTGAGTTTCATACCTAAAATTTACTTTGTGAGTTCCTTCTTTTGTTTATGAAATGTGTGCTTATTATTCCCAAAGAAGTATGAAATAGAAAATCCAATTCTTATGGAATATAGAAACTTTTAATATAAAGCCAAGAGATTATGAAACTCATTGATTGAGTTTTTAAGAGTTACCATTATTTAAGATTTACATTTATTTCTCCCCCTTTGTCATTTCAAAAAGATAGCCGTTAAAAATGAATGTAGAAAAACTCCCCCATAATTTGTGTTCCCTTTTAAAAAGATAACCATCAAATCTTTTGAAAAAGATGTTCAGTTGGAAGCCAAGAATGACACGATTAAAACCTTTTTAAGAAGCACAAATATCAAAGAAAACATCTTCTAAGGGAGTGATGAGTAGTTGCTTCCTTATTTTGTTAAATTTGTTTAGTGGAAGCGGTTTTGTGAAAATATCATCCAATTGATCTTCCGTATCAACATGATGAAGGGATACATGATTTTTAGAGATATGATCCCTTAAAAAATGATGACGGATTTCAATATGTTTGGCACGGTTGTGTAAAATAGGATTATGTGCTAAGTTTATAGCGCTTGTATTGTCACAAAAGATAGGCGTGGATGAAAAAGTAAAGCCATAATCGTTTAACACTTGTTGCATATAAATCACTTGAGAGCAACAAGATCCGGCTGCCATATATTCAGCTTCAGTTGTAGAAAGAGCAACCGTATTTTGTTTCTTGCTAAACCAATATACAAAGGCTCTTCCTAACAAGAAACAACTACCACTTGTGCTCTTGCGATCAATTCGACAACTAGCGTAATCGGCATCGATATAAGGTTTAAAGTTCAAGGATTGTCCTTTAGGATACCATAGACCATAACATGTAGTGCAGGCTAAATATTGTAAAATCTGTTTGACGACTTGAAAATGGGTTTGCATAGGTTGTGATTGAAATTGAACACAAAGACCAACTAAAAACATGATGTCCGGTCTAGAAGCAGTTAAGTAGAGAAAACTACCAATCATGGCTCTATATAAGGGATCATCAATAGGTTCCCCATTTTCATCTTTATCAATTTTAGTAGAGGTAGCCATTGGAGTGGTAGCATGTTTGCACTGGTCCATCCCAAAACGTTTTAAAAGTTCATTGGTATACTTTTCTTGGCTTATAAAAATCTCGGCGGGTGTTTGTTTGATTTGAAAACCAAGAAAGAAAGTCAGTTCACCCATGAGGCTCATTTCAAATTCTTGTTGCATAATATCACTAAATTGTTTGCACAAAGATTCATTTGAGGCACCAAAGATAATATCATCAACATATATTTGAACAACTAGAAAATCAGATGCATACGTTTTGAAAAATAAAGTAGAATCTAAATTTCCAATAGAAAAATTGTTATCAAATAGATAGTTCTTGAGCCTTTCATACCAATTCCTAGGTGCTTGTTATAAACCATAAAGTTCTTTCTTAAGTTTGTATACATAGTCACCTTTTTCCGGTATTTCAAAACCAGGTGGTTGGGCAACATATACTTCTTCTGGGATTTTTTCATTGAGAAATGCACTTTTTACATCCATTTGGAAAAGTTTGATGTTTTTGTGTGCAGCTATAGCTAGTAGCATTCTAATGGATTCAAGTCTTGCTACTGGTGCATAAGTTTCATCAAAGTCTATTCCTTCTTGTTGATTATATACTTGTCGTACTAACCTAGCTTTATTTCTTACTACTTCCCCTGCTTCATTTAACTTATTCCTAAAAACCCATTTAGTTCCAATAATGGTTTTATCTTGTGGTTTAGGAACTAAGTCCCATACATCATTTTAGTGAATTGGTTTAATTCTTCTTGCATTGCAATTATCCAATAGTCATCTTTTAGAGCTTCAGTCACCTTCTTAGGTTCAATTATAGAAACAAATGCCATATTTGCAACATCTCTAAAAGATGAACATGTTTTGACTCTATTATTTGGATTTCCAATGATCAGTTCTTGAGGATGATCCTTAATGAGTCTAGGAACAGGTTGTTGTGTCTCAACTTGGTGATCATTAGTAGTATTTTTGTCACCATCATTTAGTGTGGATTAATTTTCTAATTGATGAGTGAGATCAACTATTTCAAGATTTTCAGATTGTAGCTCTTCATGAAAAGTAATGTGAATGGATTCCTCAACTTTTCTAGATATAGTGTTGTAAACTCTAAATGCTTTTCTAGAGGTGGAATATCCCAAGAAAAAGGCTTTTTGTGATTTAGAGTCAAACTTGTCTCTATCATCTTTTGTGTTCAAGATATAGCATGTTAATCCGAAAGTATGAAAATAGTCAACCCTGGGTTTCTTAGTATATATGATTTCATATGGTGTTTTCTTCAAATAAGAGTGAACAGTTACTCTATTTAGCACATAGTAAGCTGTGTTTACCACTTCAGCCCAAAATGTTTTAGGTGTACTATATTCGAGCATCATAGTCCTAGCCATTTCTTGTAGTGATCGATTTTTCCTTTCAACTATGCCATTTTGTTGTGGAGTGCGTGGAGCAGAAAAATTGTGAGTGTAGCCTTGAGATGTGCAAAATTCTTCAAATAAATGGTTCTCAAATTCTCCTCCATGATCACTCCTAATTGTACATATCTTGTTTTGTAGTAGATTTTTTATCTTGGAAAAAAAACATATAAAAACTTGAATAGTATCATCTTTGTTTGTAAGAAAGTGTACCCATGTATATCTACTATAATCATCAACAATAACAAAATAATATCTTTTCCCGCCAATAGATTGTGTTCGCATAGGTCCGAATAAATCCATATGGTTCTAGTGATCTACAGGTGCTAAGTACATTTTTGGTTTTAAAAGAGGTTTTAGTTTGTTTACCCAAAGTACATGGTTCACAATTTTCAGATTGATCAAAAGATAATTTAGGCAAACCATGAATAAGATCATATTTAACTAGCTTTTTGATAACATGTGAACTAGCATGACCTAATTTTCTATGCCATAGTTGTAAAGAATTTTTGTTTACAAGTAAGCATTTTCCAACTACAGATTGCATAGAGTTAGGTCTAAGAATAAAAAGATTTCCAACTCTTTTTCCTTCATAAACAACATTTGTAGTATTTTCTATTAGTAACTTGCAGCAATTTTTGTTGAATAAAACATCATATCCATTATCGCATAATTGACTGATACTTATTAAATTATGGTGCAAACCATCGAAAAGTAAAACATTCTTTATTTCAAGGTTTGTACCAATATTATCTATTCCAACAATTTTACCTTTACCATTGTCTCCAAAAGTGACTGTTCGACTTTTATTTTCCTCAAAAAGTTTGAAATGCCTCCTTATTTTCGGTCATGTGTTTGGAACATCCACTATCGACCACCCAATCTTGCATTAAGATATAGGTTTTGGTACCCATGTGATGGTCTATTATGGTTAGGTACATTTAATAACAAACTGAGCATGTTTTAACAAAGAAAACTGAACATGACTTCATTCAGTCGACCAAAGTTCGACCGACAGGTGTCTCGGTCGACCAATTTGTCGATCAAGAAAGTTGCTATTTTACAGGTTAAAACTAAATAGAAACAGAAGTTCGTTCGGTCGACCATTTTTCGACCGATTTTTGCTCCGATCGATCATTTCTCGACCGAAATAGTTGCCATTTCACAATTTGATATTTTATTGAACTCACCAATGGAAATTGAACAATAGAGTATACTTACAGCTTTTGCATTCATTTGGGCTGATTTTACCGTATTCACATCCCAATTTGCATTCTCCATTTGAGGAAATTCATATGGAGTTGATACCATCCTCCATAATTCCCAGCTGATTCCTTGGAAGTAGAACTGCATCCTCCTTTTCCAGTAAGTGTAGTCAGTGCCACAAAAGGTGGAGGTCTTGCCACAAGTGTTCCTTCCAAGTTGAGGTTGTTGAGTACCCCGTCACCCATTCTTCAAGACTTTGTTAAGGTTCCTTGAAGCCTTCTCTGATACCAATTGAAAAACCACTAGAGGGGGGGTGAATAGGGTTTTATGGATATTTTAAAATAATTCAACTCATACAACCACTATTGAGATAATAAGAAGGAGACAAGGTGTTTAGAGTGGTTCCAACCTTAGCAAATACTAAGGAAGTCAATCCACTACCCGGTTGCTTACCCAACCAGGATTTTCAAAGTATTTAATTTTATTACCTCGCAAGGATATTACATAAAATTACAACACTTTCAACACCCTTTGGACATACTTCACCTTGAAGTAGTCTCACCAACCTTGAAGCAACCTTCCGTGAAGTAACTTCAAGCTTCCCCTTGAAGTAGCCTTCCTCGTAAAGTAGTTTATCGTTGAGACAACCTTATAGAAGTAGTCCAAAGATCTCCTTCTCCACCAAGAATATCAAAACTCTCTCCAATCCACAACCTCCAACCCTAGGAGTAGCAAGGAGGGTACAAGCAATAAGAAAGAACAAGAAGGGAAACATAAATTACAATTACCACATGAAGCACAAGGCTTGATTTCCTATATCAAGTGTATTGATCTCCTAACCAATGAGTATGGAAGTGTAGGTTTAGTGGGTAGGAGATGCTAGCCTATAGGACACAAATTTGGAGCAACAGAAATGAGTAGCAAGTACTAGAGTTGCTTAATTGCTCAAAACAGATTGCCAATTGCAAGTATGTAAGCTCAAGTATTGCACAAGTGTACTTTGGGTGTCCTATGGCTTGTCCTATTTATAGGAATGGCCTATGGATGCTTAAGGATGTTCTAGACACTTTCTAGGGGGTTCTTAGTGCTCAACTAGCCGTTAGGTATCCATTAGTTGCTTTAACAATGGCTAGTTAATTAATTCTGAAAAGTGCAGACAGAGACATTCTCGGTCGAGGAATTGTCGACTGAGATCCCAGTCGGTCGAAGTTTTTTCGACCGAGGGACTGTCTGGAGTCAAGTGTATATAACGTTCTGATCCAACTCCCAACTACTTTGTCTGTTGTGTGTAACAGCTACCTGGGTCATTCTCGGTCGAAGAGTTTGTCGACCGAGAGTGTCTCAGTCGAGAATTTTGTCGACCGAGATTAACCCTGTTTCAATGTTTAAACTAAGTATTAAGTGTGTGTATTAGTATGCAGTTGTGACACTATTGTAGGGGATGACCTATCTAAGTGTTGTGATTTGGCTAGGGAAGATCTAAACGCTTGATTTACATGATATCTAAGTACTTGTACATTATATACTTGTACAAGTGTTTACATTTGATTACAATCATGAATTAAAGTAGTTTGAGCATATAGATCTTCCAAGAGTTTGAAATCCACACAATTCTTGCAACACTCAAGTAGCACATTAGATTCATAAGAATGAAATGTCTGTCATTATCAAAACAAAGGGATTTAAATGATGTCCATTTAGCCAACATATACTAGTGCCAGACAACCAATTTGAGACTGCCCAGACGTGCTCATGGACCACCCATCACCTACTATGATGGCAACATGGTGGATGGTGACATGGTAGGAAGAATATCTCACCTAGCCATCTACATGTGATGAAATGGTGATATCAGTGTGTGAATTGCCCCGACAGAGGCAAAGGACAAAATATGTAGGCCCCGAGGTAGGTAGGGGACAAACCCTAGATGTTTTCAATGATGACAACAATGGAGGTGTAGATAGGATTTGGGAGGTATAAGAAGAAGAACTAGGGTGTTATATAGTTTGCAGAATGCAAAGAAGAAATGGGAAAAAGAAAAGGGAGGTTAAATAGGAAGGTTGGGGTGTTCTAAATGTTAAAAGGGGCTACCAAAGCAGTGACCAACTTCTCCTACTTACCCAAGGATAGGGGTTGTGTAGTAGTTGAAGATGATGGTACATCCCTTGTATCCTAGCTAAATCCATTGCTCAAAGTACAAATAATTCTGGTCAGTCATAAAAAAGGGATCTCTAACATGGTAAGTTGGGGTGTTGTGACAACCTAAGTTTTTATCTCTACTATTATACTCATTATCTCTCCTGAATTGTTTTTCTTACTCATTCAGACATCGATTGCATAGTTTGAGCCTTTTCACACTCCAATTTATTCACATTATGATCAACTTAGCAGTGTGATATTAATATGAAATATAGATCAGAATGTCATGGTCTAATAAATAACCATCTTAAATTAAAATTGGATAATTTAAATGTGATATTCTTGTTATCTAATACATATCAAGTTGTCAATCATAAAATAACAAATTCAACAATGTAAAAATTGCCTCAATCATATATATGTAGCTCGAGTTATGACTATATGAAAATTCATTAGTTATTATTAATTTATTTCCTTTTTAATCAGCTTGGTTACTTCATTTCTTGCCACACGCGAGCCCCCCCCCAACCATGAGTGTGCTTTTCACCCTCCCAAATCACACTTGATCTAGATGTGGTGCACACTCCATTGGATCTGGAGCCATGGATCGAACTCCTTTAATACAACAGTCAATGGTCGTCTCCTTCCTTAGGGTCGTACATTGTACAACCGAGTAGAATGGGATATTGTACGTCTGGCCCAGTAGCCATTAAACTTTTTTTATCCAATTGAGTGGAACTTCCTTCTCTTTTCCTTCCCCTCTTTCATTTCCATCCTATTTTCCCTTGCCTTGTCACCCATTTGCCACCTCTTCTTTGTTTTTCCTTCCAACAGCTTCCATGGTTGTCATTGCAAGCTCGACTTTGGGCGTTTTCATCACGGTTGACCATTTCCATTGCTAAAGCCTATCGTGAGTTTGTAGAGGCTAGGCGAGGTCGGTCAGCCATTCCCTGGGGCCTGAGACCTCTCCTTCACCCACCCCAAGAAGCACCGACGAGTAGCACAATGGTCCTATGTCATTCAGGATCCACTTGACGAGGTGGAGCAATGATGGGTCTGGAGTTATTGATGAACCCTCAAGCCCATGATGGACCCCCAGAGCAAGGGCCAGGATCTAGTCCATATAACAAAGTAGGTTGGGACCCTGCCACATTGGCGCACGTAGGCCTAGTGATCAGTACTACCCAGTGAGGTGTGGTCACATCAACACTGGGTGGGCTCTCTCTCCCTCCCTCTCTCATCTTTGGGTAGCAATGAAGGGAGTTTAGGAGATGCTGGAGAATGCAACTGAGTGACATATAGCAATTTGAAGGCATAGGCACCTTGAAATAGCACCCACCTAGGTGCGCACATGACCCATCCGATCCACAAGATCGACAGCCAAAGTCAAGACCTAAATCAAATGGTAATTCCCCTACTAATTTCATATAGGCTTAATTGAATTCTTCAAAAACTCCTATGTTGTTCATCCTAAGGCAAAAATGGGAAAAATTATATACCAAATATATCAGCTCGACAAGACCTATGATTTGAGCATATTTTTTGACCATGAATCTTCTTGTAGTTCTCCTATTTTGAAAAACATTTGATCATTGACTACTTTGACCATGTTTAATGCATAATCATGATAAAGTTGGAATATTTTGTGCACCTATACATCTCTAATCATAAAATCAAATCTTCTATATACTATTCAACTATGTGAAACTCCTAATGACCCCTATTTCTCATGAGTGGCTCCAATTGTACATATGTGCCAAGTTTGGGACTTCAACGATGTACTATGCCCTATTATGGTAATCTTACATATTAATGTTGACTAATGCTTACTCATCTTGGAAATCAATAAAGTGAATTTTATATGTTAATGTTGACTAATATTTACTCATCTTAGAAATCAATACAATATGTGTGCATCCATGACACTAACATCAACCCTAGTCCCCTTTTTGCAATGTGTGGCCATATGGGAAATGCTAAAATGTGACTCATTTATGGTGATGTATGTTGAACTTTGAACAAATTCGGTCCTTGACCCATTTGATGCATCCAACCCTAATGCATCTTTGAAATCGGTAGCATCATGATGTGATGTGACCTAGTTGGATAAAGTCAACCCTATTCATGGTATGGTGATGTATGTCCCCTTTAGGACCTAATATGACCTATATAACTTGATAATATATAGGTCTTAATCTCATTTCCTAGACTCTTGAATCAAATTTAGTTCTCTTATTCTTGATCCCTATCATGTGGATGTCCCACTTAGGTCATATGTTGGACCCTGATGATAAAAGTCATATATGTTGGGTATTGAATGTAAGTTGATATGTTAGACCATGATGCCTAAAACTTGGGGCATCCACCTAGTCTTGAATATGGTTCATGTGTCATAATTTTCATGGTAAAGATCATCCTTTATGCTTGTATCCCTTCTCTTGATGAGTCATGAATCTCCCTGCCCTATAATGAGTCTTTTGACCCTAAAATGTGAACAAGTGACAAATATTGTAAAGTTGTTATAATATAGATGGAACCTTTAAATGACATGAAAATTAAACCACACCTTCATGATGGAATCAAAATCAGTAAAAGATCATCAAATACACTAATAAGTAATTTTGAACATAATTTGTCCAAAACCCTAAAAATGGAGGTAATTAGGGTTAATGATGAGAATTGATACATGTATGTAATCTTCTTCTTAGATGGTTTCTTGTTATCTAGAAGGTCAATCTTAAGTTAAGAACCTCTGAATCAGGTATTGACTTTAATAATTATATGACTATGGCTTTCTTGCTTGAAATGTGATACATATGTATGCTTGTTTACTTGCTCAAATGTATTCATGTA
Organism: Alisma plantago-aquatica; assembly: GCA_963693085.1. Lineage (NCBI taxonomy): Eukaryota > Viridiplantae > Streptophyta > Magnoliopsida > Alismatales > Alismataceae > Alisma > Alisma plantago-aquatica. The sequence continues at coordinate 298,102,784 of OY856414.1, read as the reverse complement.
GTATTCTAGTATTGTGCTCAATGTTTGTCTCGTCAATTTTATAACTTGTAAACATAATATAGAAACTCCATTATACAAACCTTGTGCACCTACATGTATTCTTGAGGTAAGGACATGAGGATGGGAGTCCTACTTGAGTTGTCAATATAGGGCAAACCATGTCAATAAAAGGATAAGCTCTTGGCAATGGCCTTGAGGTCCATCACATAGACAAGGGTTAGCTACTATTGAGCACCCTTATAGACTCTTTCAATGGGAACTTCATCAGAAAAAGGCCTTGTGGATATATGATATTGATGGTATAATTGGAGTAAAATGACATAAAACATGCGATGTTGTTTTTCTCAGTACTTAACTTATTTATTTTCTTATTCATTTACTCCTATAGTGATTTTGAATTATGAATGATTACACAAATGTATCGTTTTGCCATGTATTCAACACCTCATATGTTGACCCATGATGCAACCCTATTTTAGGGCTCCATCTTGTGAATGTTCGCATCTTAATCACTTCTAAACATGTAGAATTGAAGTTATTCCCCTATTATATGATTTCATATCAAATGCATTTATGACTATCTTTTATGTGTTTTCAGGCATTTTCATGTGCATTGGATGAAAAAGAGTGAGAAGGAGAGGATCCTTGGGTTTCTACACCCCGGGATTGGACCTAGATCATCTCCAAGCATCCCATGGATGGGAAAAATGTGTCTAAAGCAAGGAGTATTCCATTGGAGGACTTGGGATCAAAAACATGCATTTGGGCCCTCAAAATAGGTTGTGGTATATTGCACTAACTATATCCAAAATGCTCAAATCAAAGGTTGATTCCAAGCTACAACAACTCAACCACCACATTCGCAGCCAACAATATAGTCATGGAACTTGAGATCCATCTTTCCCATGTCATCCACCATGACTGTGGCAAGGAGCATCCACAATGATCTTCAATTGGACCAGCATGGTTGTCGCTGGCAAAATAGCCATGGCACTTCAGAGCCACCTCGCCCATGACAGCCACCACAATCACAGCAAGAAGCATCAACAACAGCCACGCTCAACAAAATGGTCATGTCCATTCCCTCCACTCACCCACCACGGTCGTGGTTCCCATCACGGTCGTGTCCACTGACCTCCCAAAGTCCCACTCTAACCTGTCACTTTATCTACTTCCACCTCACCTGTTCATGTAACACCTCATCACATTAAATGAGATTACTCAAAACAAAACATGTGATCAACTGCTAATTAATGACAAAACCAAACAAGGGGATAAATTAAAATTAATTTAAATATTACCATCGTTTTCAGAGATATTTACATAAAGGCCTAACAACTTCTATATCAACACATACCATATTAGGTATTTACATGTCTATCTAGTGGCTGGGGCCACAACCTATTTATAAAAGATATTGTTCTACATATACATACCATATACAAACATCGACACACTACCAAAAACTTGAGTCGACATATATATCATCTACAAAACAACCCCTGCCCAAACCTAAGAGTACAACAATAACTCTAGGACACACTAACTACTAGCCAACCTTCATCTCCTACTGCTCTTCCTCACCACCACAAATCTAACGATGTCACTGATGATCACCTAAAAAGATGCGGTGACTCATGAGGTGAGACCAATGTCCGAATGAGAGATATAGCTCTTGGCAATGGTTATTTATTACGATATGTTATTTATTAATTAAGTTAAGTAGATGAAACATATTAATTAAGTTTAAATAGATCGGGCATAGCAACTGGCATGATTAACGAGATATATATAAAATAGATAAAACTATCATTTACTAACAATTGGCATATAGTCAAGCTGCAAAACAACCTAGTCCTCCCTTTGTATGTAGGCCACAACACAAGTAACTAGGATATACAAAGCCTATCATGTGAGGTACAATAGTGGTTGTCCTCGATCACATCACATATATTGAATCATAATCATTTGAGATAAAGTCTCGAATGTTCTCCTACCAAGGTATGATTATAGCCATCCACAAAACATGCATACACTCCACAATATATTACTGTAAGCTTTCATTAGAGGAAAAATCAGAAAATCTTGACATTGAAATCTATCTATGGCACATGGCACTACATTATTAGAGTTTCAGTTTATTATTTAATGCTAACTGGGTGATTTAAGACTGCATCAATCAAGTTATATAAAAATCCTAAAAGTGCTCTACAAAACATGGGTATATTACAACTCCAGTAGATATAAAACATGTGAAATGTAATTCATATCACATCATCACAGGATATTAGTCCTTGTTAGTGTCACATCATGAAGAGGATCACACCTCCATAAGGGCTCAACCATGTGCAAAGTTCCTTAAGACCATCACATCATTCTATGTAAGAACATCATTATCTTTCCATGCCTTACAAAAGGCTCTTTGAACCATCACCATACATGTGACATATAAGCTCGACATAACATTGCAATTAATAGTTGATGATGTTTATATGGCAATATATTAGGGTTACAAAACCATTGAGACAATATTTCTCATCATACCAATCATACACAAAAACTAAGTAGGATTAACTGTCAAAACTCCACCTTCGATTACAAAAATGCCAAGCATTAGAGAGAAACCCTAACCTAATCCACAATTATCATACAAAAAAATGAATTATCAACAAAGGCGATAAAATTTTTTGAAAATCATAGACAAATTTTTCCTTTTTCTTTCTCACAAAACCTTCTAAAATAATGTCATATCACGAACATTACAATCACATGTCACAAATCATATTCAACTCTATAAAATCCAAAATCAAATCTTATTACTGACATACAATTCAATTTACATCAGTTACATGTACATGAAACAACTGTTGGGTTTTTAGGGGAGACAGAGAAAGCAGCGGAAACAAAATTTTCTCCCCAACCCATATCGAGGAAATGCATCAATGTCTATATAATAGGAAAGGATGGTTTGCAGAATCATACCTTGTCCCGAGGCTTGCTCGGCGACAATACCTCTCGCAATGCGCGGTCTTCAACTCCGGACTTCGACAGTGTCTGTGCAGCTCCTGGTCACACCGAGACTGACAACTCCTACTCGAACCAGACTGTCGGATGACAATTGTCCTCCTAAGCGGCAGTGTCCTCCCGCCTCTGTAGTAGTCCACACGGACCACCTGGAACTCCACTCTCCTTGTCCCACAAGGAAGTGGAAGGAGTCGCACCCTCCTGTTGACGTACTAGTCGCCAACACGCTCTCCTGCCTCCTGTTGCAACTGCAGTTGTCCTTCCCTTGCTGCACCTCCCCTTTTGCGGGAAGCACTTGCTCGGGCTCTCTCACGGTTACCAAAACCAGAGAGAACGACAACTTGAAGAGCAACTGGTTGCACTGAGCTGTATTTTGAGAAGCCCCCAATACCCCTATATATATAGGAGAGTCATGGGACAGGGTTCTCCATCCCGGGCAATGCGGGACTAATGCAGGAGTAGAAGGGATCGAGAATTTTTCACAAAAAGCAACCGGTTCGCAACTTGAAATGATCGGTTCACAACTGAACCGATCGATTCGGCCATTGAGCAGATCGGTTGGACCTAAGCTGATCGTTTGGGGCACTCCAACCGATCGGTTGGTGCCCTGAACCGATCGGTTCATGGTCCTAATCCAGCTCAAAAAGACTTTCCTTGTTTCTTTCCCAATTGGTATCGAATACCAATATTATTCCCAATCGAATTGGGCAATTTGAAACCAAAGGAAAATTCTTGCCGACATGACTTTTCCCAACTGGTCGGTTGCACCATTTGAGCCGATCGGTTCAACCCTTGAACCGGTCATTTCAACCTGGGCATGAGCCGATCGGCCTGGACATTCCAGCCGACCGGTTCAGCAACCTCAGCCGACCGGTTCATCACATGAACCGATCAGTTGGGAGCACAGGTTGGGCAAAATCAGTCAATTGCGATTTCAATCAATCCGATACTCCAATCAATGCGTCCAACACCTTGAACCATACGATATTGAGTCATCAACTGATTGAGTGTTTAATTGAACTACTAAACTCCTTTAGTAATCAATCTAAACATTGCTTTGTGGACAAAACTCCTCTTCCAGGTAAAATCCTATGTGTGTGACCCTGCATGTCCATTTCACGTTGGAAGTGAAAGTCCATAACACTTATGACTTCACAAGCAAAGAGCGGTGCCTAGTCACACATCAGTGCTACCCAAGTGAAAGTAGAATGTTGGAGAACAACTTTCATCCTACAATCCGTGAATGGTGTTACAGCGAATGTATAATTCCTTTGTCACTGATATCCCGAATGAACTCGAGGCATGGAACAGTCATCCTGTCAATGTTCATTCACTTTCTTGATCTCAGAGTAGACTGGAAGAGATATGTATGACATCAGTATCACATACTGATTCACACATGCGTGCACGCCTTTCTCAATCCTACTCATCAAGTGGCCATGGATATCAAACTCCCTCAGGAGGGACAAATCCCATATCTATCTCTCACCCCTCAAAAGCCCCATGTGTCAAAGCCACCCATTCATCACCTTTATAACAACCCATGTTTCAGGACTGCGTTTGATGATGTCAAAGTGTGCCCAACGACATGTGTTGAGTGCAGTGATTTCAGGTCTAAGAATCACACTCACCACCATCACTGTGAGTACTGACTGTGACTACCATCTCATGGTTCCATGTGTCAAACTCACGGTGGGTCTGTCCGGTACCTTGTTCTCTAACAAGTACCTATGTGTTTGGTTTGATATCTCTATATCATGACTAATGAGATTCTGTCATCAACCAACACCACAATCTAGTCTTGTGTGTCATTGCTGTCTATCTACCTTCCACAATGACATCCGACTAGGGACATAACAAGAATGTACAAACTCTTAGCATCCGTATGATCTCATCGTTCAGGTCATGAACCTGAAGGCATACATCATTGAGTATTGTCATTCTCTAGACATTCAATCTGTTCTATCACTATCTCATATGACTGAACCAGAAAGAATTGGAAGCTCACCTTTTATGTTTATCAAATCAATCTTAATGTATCCCACCAATTATCACATGATTGGCTCTCAGGGCATACATACCAACAGACTCCCACTTGCACTGCGAGCCAATCACCCATGAATCATATTCATAGTGATATTCAAACATGTCCCACATGTTACTGTGCTGTAGTGCCAACATAGTGAGTAATGACAACACCTTGCCAAAGTCTGTACAAATTGCATGTCTTGCATCTCTTCGCTGTACGTCATACGTATGAGATGGAGTTGCCGTAGTATGCGATCTAGTATTCCTTTGCTAACCTTTAGCCACATTGCATGATCAAGGATTCCAGACTTATCATCAATGAGTGGAATATAAGTTCATCATATGAACTTTCAGATCCATATAGTATCCACTGCTGTTTACTAACACATAGATACTCAACATTTCCCCTTTTCAAATGGCTTTATTGGAACATTTCCAATTATCAACAAACTTTCACTTTTATACATCTTATGTATATATATTGCGATTAATTTTATGTCCTTTCGGAAGTTCGCATCAATGTAACTCTTTACATCGAACTCTTCCTTATCTCCATAGAACTAGTACTTCACAAGCACTCATCAAGTTCTCATGGTATTCCAGTAACCCTTACTGGAAGCAGACAGACATCCACTCGTCATGTCCCACATACGAGTTATCAGGATGAGCACATCATATTGCCATGTCCTACATACAAGATGATGAATGCATTTTATTCTTGCCATGTCATACATGCAAGATAATGGGATGATTACATACATGATAGATCCATATCTATTCTTAGTGTTCCCATTCTTCATAAGAATTGGACACTTGGCCTTGGGATACTAACTCCATGTAATATGGACAAGTTTTCTCCCACTGAATCTGTGCATACTGAATACTTCAGTACATATTGCCAATGTATGCTCTCTCTTTCCAGGTCAAGAGATTTTCTAAAACTATCTCTATAGATCTCTATTCCTATCACATAGGAAACATCTCTATCTTCCTTAAAGATAATTTCCACATTCGGATTTCCAATCTAGAACATTTCCATTTCACATCAATATGTGGAATGTGAATACGCTCCCACTAAATCACAGATCCCTTCTTTATCTTTGACATATCAGTCAAACCCTTTGACTATATCATCAAAGTAAAGATCCAATTTTGAGTTGCTTGTACTCAATCAATCACATTGATTAGTCCATTATAACTTATAGACTTCATTTGCATTAGTGGATTCATAAACCTTATAGGCTGTGTCACGTACACATCCTGTTTTTATTCCTCATAGGAATGCGGTTTTAGTATCCATATGCCAAATGTCTTAGTCATTAAGTTGCAATCAACAAGCATCATCCTTGTCAAAATGTTATCCATGTGTCTTAACACTTAAGACTTATTTGCACTTATGGATATGATCCAATGAGTGCTACCATCAAGGTCATACCTTATGGTTCACATGGAAGTCATTTAGGATGTAATGGTTTCATAAACCATAACTCAAGATTCAGTTCCTCATATTCATCTTGATAGTTGACTCATCACATGAACAACTCATCACATAGATAATTGAGGTGTATCTGCTAAAGATATAAGAACTCACAACCCTTGTGATTCTTAATTTCTTTTATTAGTGTGGGGTATTATTTTTATTAAGAAGAATTCAGTTATTTGATAATCATTCTGTAACTCCTTAGAGTATGATTCCTTCTTGATTCAGACATCACCATGCCTTAATCATGAGTTCACTATGATACACTATCATAATCACTCATAAGGATCTCAAATATTTGGTCCAAGTATTTCATTCCTTGATCTCATCAAGAATTAATACTTTACCAAATTTGTACTTCATTTATGATAATCTTGAACACTTCAAGATATTCATATTGGTATTTCTCTAAACACCATTTGAAGTATTAGCATTTATTCCAATAGGTATGTAAATACATCACATGTATTATACCTAATAGGATAATCACTCTCCCACTACATTAGTGAAGATTGATTAATCATGTCCAAGATATTCATGTGTCTTACTGGTTCTATAACCAAAAGAGTCTAGATTTATCCATCACATGGAAACTAGAAATGAATTTCTCATGATTAATGCTAATTAAATTGTTTGAGTTATCTATAACTTTTAGGTATCATCTTATCTTATGCATATCAAATATCACAAGATGAATAAGGTATTGCCACAAAGATAACATCTTTATAAATTGAAACATCTCTTTATTAATTGCCATCATTGTCATACAATATGCAAAAATAATGTGTTTCTATCTATTGGCAAGTATGAAATAACAATTCATAACTGTATTACATGCCTTATTGGCTGAAAATAAACTAAAGTATTCCTATCTATAAAGGCAACACTTGCACCAAGTAAGAATTATTCACACTTTACATCTTGATATCATATATCTCAAAAAGTGTTACAAGTTTATTTACATGACACCTTCAAGTAGAGGCTTCAGTCGCCTCCTTCTTCTTTTGTTCTTCCAGGTAGATAGGACAATTCCTTTTCCAATGTCCTGGATTTTGACAATGGTGGCAATTTCCTTTCTTGGTCACGCCTCCCTTGGCCTTGAGAGCTGAAGATGGCTTGGACTCCTGGCTAGCTTCAGAACCTTTCTTAGCTTTGCCCTTGCCCTTGCGCTTGGACTTGCCTTTCTTTCTCGTGATCACCATCACGGACTTAGGCTTGTCCTTCTTCATCTATAACTTGGCTGTCCTCAACATGCCCAACAACTCTGACAGTGGCCTATCAAAGTTGTTCATGTTGTAGTTCATCACAAACTGACTGTAAGATTCTGGCAACGATTGCAGTATCACGTCAGTAGCCAACTCTTGGCTCAGTGGAAATCCCAGTCTCTGCAGGTTCTCCACATACCCAATCATCTTGAGTGTGTGAGGACCAACTGGATCTCCTTCTGTCATGACGCACTTGAACAACACCCTAGAAACATTGTACCTCTCTTGCCGTGCCTGATCTTCATACATGTTCCTGAGATGCAAAATCATCTCTATGACACCCATGTTCTCATGTTGCCTCTGCAACTCATGGTTCATTGAACATAGCATCAAGCACTTTGCATCAATGGCATCATCAGAATGCTTCTTGTAAGCATCCCTTTCTGTCCTTGGTGCATTAGGAGCGGGTTCCTCTGGAATTGGAGTATCCAGGACATAGAGCTTACGCTCTTGAGTGAGAACAATTCTCAATGTCCGATACCAGTCGTGGAAGTTTGTCCCATTTAGCTTTTCCTTGTCAAGGACCGATCGCAAAGAAAAGTTGTTGTTGTTTGTTGCCATTTGAACTACAAAAGGAAAATATGCAATTTTAGTCCAAAACTCATTTTTGACTTATTTGATTGATTTGAAAATTTGACGATATAATTAGGCCTTTAATTAATTATCGCTCCCACTATTTTACTTCAAATCGATAGCCCTCACCATCAATTCGGAAGATTGCAGCGTACAACCTTCTAGTGGGCAAGATCCTGAAATCCTCTAAGCCATGGACCAGCTAGGGCTGTCACCCACAACATAGATCTCTCAAGTAGGCAACTTTTGCCAATTGCATCATATGCAACTCTTGATAAGATGTCATATACAACTCTTTGCAATGATCATCTCCATGCCTCAAGGTACTAGATCCCATCTAGATCACCTTGTTAAGTCCGACCCAAAGCAAACACGATGAACATGCACCCTGCTAGGGCAGACCCACACATTCATCCTTCACGCTTCCACGAGGTAGACGGTGCACCACGCTAGGGCGTGCCCACACTTGGTCGAACAAGTTTTTCACGTGTGTTGCATTTGGAAGGCATCTAAAACTTAATATTTTAATGAGGGATTTTGTTTTATATACATATACATATCCAATCACCACAATACATAGTATGTATCATATACATGCTATATCCCACAGAAAACATGCACAAACAATAAAAGACGATGATTATGGCCATCCTAATGTGATTCCTCGAGCCAAGAGGAATCACAGTCATCTAGGTCTACATCACATGCAACATGTACAAGATGAACATCTGTGTCTTGCCATCCGAGTTGATCAACTCATCACATGAATGATCTGTACTCTCCAGCCGGTCGTCTGGGTGCCACCAGCCGATTGGTTGGCTCCTTCAACCGATCGGTTCGCCTGGTCGTCGTGCATCTCATCATGTCCGCCACCCGCTCGTCTCGCTCCTCGAACCGGTCATCAACCGATCGGTTCACTCCTTGAACCGACCGTCTGGAAGGTCAACCGATCGGTTCACTCCTTGAACCGATCGTCTGAGCAGTCGTCTTGATGTCCGCCGGTCTTTTGACATAACAGGAAATAAAATCTATCCTATTTATTACATTGCTTTAAAAAGGAGAAACCTCGAGTTACATTCGGGGGGAGCAAAGGTAGGAAAGAATCTCGAATTATTTCGAGTTACATTAGGAATAAGAGAGGGAAGATCGGTGCGCAGACTGAGATGCAAGCAACCACAAACAACCACACATAGATAGGGGTTTATAGGCCATAATCACGCTACACACATCCACCACAAAACTCGTTTAAGGGCGACGCGTATCAAGTGCATTAATAATACATATCATATATGTAATTAGGGATTTGTGGATTTAAGATTGGACATGCATAAAGTCGATATTATTCGCATCGCATGCAATAAATAAAGGCGACAAACCAAAATCGATCACATCGATATTCCTAAAACATAGAGCAGTTGACGTGGCTTTGATACCACTGTTGGGTTTTAGGGGGAGACAGAGAAAGCAGCGGAAACAAAATTTTTTTCCCCAACCCATACCGAGGAAACGCGTCAATGTCTATATAATAGGAAAGGATGGTTTGCGGAATCATACATTGTCCCGAGGCTTGCTCGGTGACAATACCTCGCGCAATGTGCGGTCTTCAACTCCGGACTTCGACGGTCTCTGTGCAGCTCCTGGTCACACCGGGACTGACAACTCCTACTCGAACCGGACTGTCGGATGACAGTTGTCCTCCTAAGCGGCAGTGTCCTCCCGCCTCTGTAGTAGTCCACACAGACCACTTGGAACTCCACTCTCCTTGTCCCACAAGGAAGTGGAAGGAGTCGCACCCTCCTGTTGACGTACTAGTCGCCAACACGCTCTCCTGCCTCCTGTTGCAACTGCAGTTGTCCTTCCCTTGCTGCACCTCCCCTTTTGCGGGAAGCACTTGCTCAGGCTCTCTCACGGTTACCAAAACCAGAGGGAACGACAACTTGCAGAGCAACTGGTTGCACTGAGCTGTATTTTGAGAAGCCCCCAATACCCCTATATATATAGGAGAGTCATGGGACTGGGTTCTCCATCTCGGGCAATGCGGGACTAATGCAGGAGTAGAAGGGTTCGAGAATTTTTCACAAAAAGCAACCATTTCACAACTTGAAATGATCGGTTCACAACTGAACCGATCGATTCGGCCATTAAGCCGATCGGTTGGACCTGAGCCGATCGTTTGGGGCACTCCAACCGATCGGTTGGTGCCCTGAACCGATCGGTTCATGGTCCTAATCCGGCTCAAAAAGACTTTTCTTGTTTCTTTCCCAATTGGTATCGAATACCAATATTATTCCCAATCGAATTGGGCAATTTGAAACCAAAGGAAAATTCTTGCCGACATGACTTTTCCCAACTGGTCGGTTGCACCATTTGAGCTGATCGGTTCAACCCTTGAACCCGTCATTTCAACCTGGGCATGAGCGGATCGGCCTGGACATTCCAGCCGACCAGTTCAGCAACCTCAGCCGACCGGTTCATCACATGAACCGATCGGTTGGGAGCACAGGTTGGGCAAAATCAGTCAATTGCGATTTCAATCAATCCGATACTCCAATCAATGCGTCCAACACCTTGAACCATACGATATTGAGTCATCGACTGATTGAGTGTTTAATTGAACTACTAAACTCCTTTAGTAATCAATCTAAACATTGCTTTGTGGACAAAACTCCTCTTCCAGGTAAAATCCTATGTGTGTGACCCTGAAGGTCCATTTCACGTTGGCAGTGAAAGTCCATAACACTTATGACTTCACAAGCAAAGAGCGGTGCCTAGTCACACATCAGTGCTACCCAAGTGAAAGTAGAAAGTTGGAGAACAACTTTCATCCTACAATCCGTGAATGGTGTTACAGCGAATGTATAATTCCTTTGTCACTGATATCCCGAATGAACTCGAGGCATGGAACAATCATCCTGTCAACGTTCATTCACTTTCTTGATCTCAGAGTAGACTGGAAGAGATATGTATGACATCAGTATCACATACTGATTCACACATGCGTGCACGCCTTTCTCAATCCTACTCATCAAGTGGCCAGGGATATCAAACTCCCTCAGGAGGGACAAATCCCATATCTATCACTCACCCCTCAAAAGCCCCATGTGTCAAAGCCACCCAATCATCACCTTTATAACAACCCATGTTTCAGGACTGCGTTTGATGATGTCAAAGTGTGCCCAATGACATGTGTTGAGTGCAGTGATTTCAGGTCTAAGAATCACACTCACCACCATCACTGTGAGTACTGACTGTGACTACCATCTCATGGTTCCATGTGTCAAACTCACGGTGCGTCTGTCTGGTACCTTGTTCTCTAACAAGTACTTATGTGTTTGGTTTGATATCTCTATATCATGACTAATGAGATTCTATCATCAACCAACACCACAATCTAGTCTTGTGTGTCATTGATGTCTATCTACCTTCCACAATGACATCCGACTAGGGACATAACAAGAATGTACAAACTCTTAGCATCCGTATGATCTCATCGTTCAGGTCATGAACCTGAAGGCATACGTCATTGAGTACTGTCATTCTCTAGACATTCAATCTGTTCTATCACTATCTCATATGACTGAACCAGAAAGAATTGGAAGCTCGCCTTTTATGTTTATCAAATCAATCTTAATGTATCCCACCAATTATCACATGATTGGCTCTCAGGACATACATACCAACAACAACAAACTCAATATATTACACATCCCAAGAAAGAGAGTGTACAACAATATTCTAATCTATCTAGATTATTTTATTTATGTCTTATTTTTCATGACCTCTCATCCCAGGAAAGAGAGTGTACAACAACATTCTAATCTATCTAGATTATTTTATTTATGTCTTATTTTTCATGACCTCTCTACTGGATAGAATTATACCTAAAACCATTTGAAACAACCTCATGAAACTCATATATGGCCCCGGTGAGTGGATACCTCCCACTCAAGCTCGGTACATGCATCACAATCAGATAAGTATAACAAGCTCAAAAGAAACTTGTAGATATTGAAAGGACTAGTAGATAGTTCTAGCATCTAGTCAAATCCAATTTACAATGGTTATCTAATCAAATAGAAAAGGTAATCATTTATACCATATCCAACTTTAAAAACATCTTTTTGAGCATGTATATGAATAAATCATTAGATACATCTTACTTCACGTTGAAAATTCTAAGTGTGAGTAACAAGTCAAGATATAAACATTTGAATCAATATATAACATTAACATCTACTTTGTGACACCCCACCAGCTAGACCAGGAACACATCATGTAGTCGTAAAGTAGAAGTACACATAAAACATGTCTACCAAACAATTGTATTAAATGACAACTACTATCTACTGATATTCCATTTTTGATTATGTTTCTTCTGATAATCAACAATGATCACTCATTATTATACTACTCACTTTAGGTAAAAACAATGAATTGGAATGACATCCTCTTACACCATAATCTCTAATCATCCTTCACAATTCATTGTTATATAATTTGTATAAAAGAACCCACATTCATGTGAGGGTTTACTCATAATTTCATAAGCCATAATAAAGTAGATTCATTAGGCTTAAAATCATATTAATAATACTCATCATCTTCAATTGAAGTGTTAATACCTACAATTCAGTATTTCATCACATTTATAAAACTATATACAAGTTCTAGCTTTATCACTCACAGTTGTCTTAATACTAAACTTCTAGGTTTTTTAAGAATTCACTCTTAGTTCAACACATCATAAGAATCATATCATTCAGTAATCTCATGACAGTGCACATGGTTTCATTAGGTCTATTCACACACTTGCACATGGGTTCATTAGGTCTATTCACACACTTGGAAACCCTGGTTTCCATTTCCTCATATTTCATTCATCAATCATAAGTATACATTGATTAATTGACTCATTTGATTCAATCCTTCAACACTAACTCTGAATAGGAAATATTTCCACCTCATATTGATCATTATGAATTTATCATATTCTATTTCAGCAAGACTCAACAAAACACTTGTATAACTTATTCTAGTATCGATCATTCGGCTGATTTTTAGGCAATATTCACATGAAATAGCATAGTAATCTATTCATAGAATTTTCCATGGATCTTAAACAATATATCAAGAACTAAGCAACTTCCAATCAATGGGAAATAGTCAAAATCCATAGAATTTAATTCCCTCGTATCTTTGCAAATCAATACCCAATCACATATATTACAAGCAAGATTTTTGAATATTTTAGCCAGATAGAATTGGGCTTTAAACATGAATATAGAGGTTAAGAGGGAGATAAACACTAACCTAAGGTGACAAGCACCTTATAAATGTAGGTTAAACTCTAAATTCTAGAAATCCATTCAAACTCTAGCAATTGAATCCATTTCTTCCTCATCTCAACTCAGAAACCCTAGAAATGGATATTAGGAGAGAAAGAGTGAGAAGAAGGGAAGATTTGATATCATTCTGAATCAAATCAGAGGAGGGACAAAATCTTGACATGTGAGAGAAGAATCACCATGAAAGGCTATGCAAAAATCTAAACTTACTTGATTTCATCATATCTTGGATAGTGAAACCCTAGATCAACATCTCCACCACTTTCTCCTCTCAAAACCCTAGCTCTCTTCTCTTACTAGGATTTAATTTCTATGGAATGGATCACAAAATATGAGATCTCCTTGGGTGATAGGTTTCACATATATATCAATCAAGGTACTTGGGTCAATTGCAAATTGACCCAACTTACACTTTCTTTTAATTCAACAGATTTTTCTATCATAACATATGTTACTGAAAATCATATACTAAATAGGTAAAATATCCTCTAAAAATTATGAAAAATTAGCATTTTTTCTGAAACAACATTTCAAAGTTCCAAAAAAAATTAGATCAATATCAAACACCAATAAATAAATAAAAATCCAATGCTAGACTATTATTTTTTAGACAGAATGCATGGTCAACTGAGTTTGTCCAGAAAAACTCAACCAACACCACTCTTTGTACAACTAAAACATCATCCAAAAATTATGAAAATTTAACATGATGGCTAAATTAGAGTTTTCCAACTAGAATTAAAATTTGACATCAATTGGTTATATCAGTAAAAAGATAAAATTCAAATGCCATACAGTTATATTTCACTCTGAATACATGGTCGGCTGAGTTTGTCTTGGGGAAACTTGACCGAAAAATGGGTCATAAAATTATGCCAGAATTCTAATATTTTTCAAGAATTCTTACATTTGATTTATCCAAACTATATACAAAATTTAAACAAATCTGAGTTATAAATAAAATACTAGAAATAATTTAGTGTTCCTCTATACTTATCAAATTATGTATTCATATGCTACCAAAACCCTAATTTTTCCGATTAGGGTTTTCAATTCTTAAACCCTAATTATTTGAAATAAAAGCATATCTAGAGTTTTTCATTAGATTAAAAGAATTGTGATTAGAATGACATCATTAATTAATTTTAAACAATAATGAATCTGGTTAAGCATGGAATCATCCAAGTAAACCTTGATAACATGACTTATTTGAAAATGGGTCATTAAATTAACCATCATCACTTACCAAGGCCCACAAGCATGTGGCCCATTGGCCCAATGTGGCTCAACATTTTATGGTCATCTAGTTATGTTGAACCAAATGGGTCTAAACCAAACCTTCTTGGCGCCGCATGCTGCCCTTCACCAACAAGTAGGCTTTGCCTACTTCGTGAATTGTCATTACTGCCTAGGCGGTTCCTAAGGAGCATGGCTCTTCAAGGGAGTCATACCCCACCATGGCTTCCTATTTGGCATCATTGCTATCCCATTAGAAGCCTCCATGTGGGACAATCCGAATCCATTCCCACTGGTCCCTTTCACTCACCTAGCCGAATTCCGCATCCCCTATTTTTCCAAAGGAGCAGGGCACATGGACCTTGTTGTGTGGTGAAATCCCACACCCACAGTGGTTCATAGGGTACAAAAAAGCAGCAAAGACTCCTCTTTCTCCTTTAAATCACCTTGACGTCGTGATCTTTGGCTTCCTAAGCGCCTGGATCCAAAGGGGCGTTATGCTCCTTGCCATAGTAATAGACTAGTGTTGGCATCATCCAACATGCACCGAGAGCCAAAGAGCAATGAGAGATTAAGACATGAGTTTCAAGGATTCATGACTTCTTTGGATCTCGATCTTCCACTCTGGTCTCACGCAGAAGTTCTTAGTCTTGTATAGGCACGCGAGGCAGGGATGTAAACCGATTTATAGGGAAAATCCCAGTCCCAATATATGATTTGGGAAAGTCTTAATATCTCACCAAAAAGATAGAAATATGACTCGATTAGGTTCGTTTTCTTATTCCAAATTCAAATGGATTGGTCCCTTGGCCAACTGCAATCTAGGGAGAGAGAGAGGAGTCTAGTTACTTTCGCATGTTTCCTATTTGAGGCTGGAGGTAAAGGATGATCTTCAGATAGTTGATCTATGATTGTAGGGCTATTGGTCCCCTGACATATTAAAGAGTTGGCCCTATGTTCCCTAGTCACATTAATTGTGACAAATATTACATTTACCAATTAATCACTCACTTTATGGAAACTTGTCAAATACATAACTCTATCAATTTTATTTTGATTGATCCCAAATTTGAATATGTTCCTTATAGTAGCATAATCTCATATTCATCCAACTTTGGTAACAAATGGACGTCTCTAGATATCTTTTTCTCTCTCTTCAAGCAAGGAAGCAATGTTCAATTATTACAAGTAGGTCCCTCTTCCTTCTCGACTTTATATAGGCTAACTTGGAGGGAAACTCATTAATGCCTTCCCCAAGTTATATCTAATTTTTGAGATTTAGTGGGATAACTCTCATAGGAGAAACTTGTCTTACATGAATTTTCTTGAAATAATTACCCACATGATATGTAAAGTCCTTTGATCTCAAATTCCATAATTCTCTTAGTTTTGTTACTATTTTGTATTATTCTAACAGTCAGATCAAATTGTCCTTATCTGGTGCCCACAACTTGCATTGCAATCTAGGATTATATAATTACTTCATTAATTAACTAAAACACCACATATCTTACTTTCTTTTCTAAATATGCTTTTTATTCCACATTTTAGTTATATAAAAATTCATAAAACCATTATCATTCATTTAAGAAAAAATTCCTTTAATTTCTTAAACTTGTGCTACAAGCACCATTATGCAAAGAATATAGTCTCATGACCCTCACTTGGGCCATGGGTTGAACCCATGCCACAAAATAATGTTACTATTCTATTAGTTACAATTAGGGGATTTTCTTATCAAATTAAGCCTTATATTCATAGAATTCAAATGTACCAAATTTGAGGATCTTAAATTGGAAGTTGTAGGTAAGATCGCCTAGATTCCCTTACATGACTGATGGTTGGTGTTATCGAGGAATTCAAGTTTGGTTGTTGAGATGGGGACTCTACTTAACGTGAAGAAACCCCAAGTTGCTCAATGGTTGGCTGGTGATGGTCGCTTCATTCAGATGGCCTCCTTGTCAAGAGTCATTTAAGATCTAAGCATGTTGTGGCATTGATTCTCCTAATATGCCTTGTCCACGGGAATATACTTTGATCATCTTGGTAGAGTTATTCTTTGAAGAGACCATTGGGTAAATGATATTGGCTACTTATAGAGTGATGATTGCATTTTAGAGGAAGGAAACTATTATTCCTTTGATATTGGTTGAGATGTATGAGTGCTTGGACAAATCATGACTAACTAGAAAGATAAGAAGACCCTTACATGTTCATTAAATTTATTTGGGAATGCCCATCAGTCCTGCTAGGTTGACGGAGTCCTCAAACCCTCATTATAGAATGGTGAAGGTGTGTGTGTTGAAGCTACCCATGTGGGTGAGCTTCTCAGTTGTGTGAAGATATGGCTCAATAACTCTTAGGTCTGAAGGCTATATATGTGCATTCAGGATGGATGGAATTCCATCTTCATAACTTGGCCTACGGCTGTACATCCTAGAATTTTAGTGGTTGATCATCTTGTTAGGTCTCAAGAGTTGTGTTTCTTAATAACTTGTGTCTATACTATGGAAGTAAAAATTATCAACAATTTGTGTATCAAGTTGAAGTCCTTTCCCCTTTTTTAAGAATTTGATGATAGACTCCCAAACATTCCAAGAGAAGTTAGCAAAGATGTAGTTAAGCCGGAAGAGGTTGAATTGGGATTCCTTCCATGTGCGTCGGGACTACTCTTTTGAATACTTGGAATGGCTTGCATAAGAACATTTAGTGGAAGTAACTTGTGATTCTTTTGGAGAGCCACAATGATGTCTCTTATTTTCATTATTGTTATTATTGCCATAGGAAGCCAACATTTTGTAACAAAATATTTTTGAATAAAAAATTGGCAATTGAAATGTGGCACCGGCTATGGGTACTCACTCCATTATATTTATAAATGTGCATTGAATCTGGGTTCTTTCATACACAGATCAGTACGAGCTCCTTTCTGTCAAGTTTTCCAATCAAGGATAATCCAAATTTCTCATCTATGCATTTTATGACTCCAGAGATAGTTGTACATTTTCTTGTATTGGGATCACCTCCTTCTCATCTACCTCCTTGCAAAAAGTTGGAAAGTAGAAACCAAAAGAACTTTAGACTATCCTTCATCCTTATTTGATGATTGATGTTTCTTATCTTTAGACATTCACAACCCATTTTGTTATGAGGAGGGCACACATCCTAGGGGAAAAGATGAATGAAACACTACTAACCTTGTGTGTCACACTAAGAGCTAAAGCCATGTCATGTAACATGTGCATTAGCGGTGATTCCCTACCCAGTTGGGAAAAGTGCCAAATGACAGAGACACCCTGGTAGGCTTTACTCCCAACATAGTTTATAGTACTGATCGACCATGAGCATGTGTCTGCCTATCCAAAGGGCTATTTATATTAATATTTTTTGTAAGGTTCCCACTAACCCGGGGTTTTTTTGTTGAGAGCTTTTGATTTGACATTGACTCTCAGGGATGTGGTATGAGAGCCAAGGGTTCCATGAGGAATGAATGGGGTTTTCCTAGCAAGAGTTTCTCATCTAATGACTCTCTGGTTAGTTTGTATAGAGTTTAGTTTCACCTCTTTCTAAGACAAGGCAAGAGTGGTCATAAGGTGTTTCAACTTTTGTCCTTCTCCTGAAGGTCCTTCCCGTTTAGATTAACCCCAAAAGATATAAATGTTATAGCATATATCTGGGTAGTAATGTTAGGATTATGATCATGAGGATTGGATATGACTTGCCTCTGAGAACTCATAGCCTCTTCCCACTTGTTATGTTAATCATGGGGCTTCTCCTAACTTTACCTACAATCATGAACATTTTGAGTGTATTTTATTAGGTTGGGCATATATTAAGGAATTATTTTAGGTTGGTAATTGTTGGGACCTCATGATGATGAACCTACTTATTCAATCCTAGGCCCTAGGTTCTACTTTGACATTTCCACTTCAGGGTGCACGTGGGTACGCAGTTAGCTGTATAAGTAGATTTTAGGTACTTTTGAAGAGGTGGGGGTTTTTGGCTCTGTTACATTACTTCTTGTCAGAAGTTTTCTTGTTGTTGAAATCTGATAAGCAATAGAAGATCTTGATGAGGATAGTGTTCATGTGGTGAATATGAATATCCCCATCCATGTCTTTCAGGTTTAGTACACCCTAATCATAGAACTCTTGGACCATGTAGGATCCCTCCCATTTAGGGTTGAACTTGCCCCTAGAATTAGCATTCTAGATTACTTGCAATACCATGTCGCCCTTCTGGAAGATGTGTGGTGGAACCTTCTTGTTGAATGCTTGAGGTGTTCTCATTTGATAACATTATGCATGGTGTAGGGTTTCTTGCTCTTTGTTCTTTAAGAGTGTTGAGTCGGTAGACTCGATCATGAAGCCATTCACTCTCCAGAATATCCACTTTGAGTAATATATGGAGTGAAGGGATTTGCATTTCAACTGGTGGGATTACTTCCATCTCATATAATATGGAGTATGGCATAGATCCTATGGAAGTTGTGATTGAAGTGTTCTAGGCTCATAATGCCATTGGAACATGTTCAAGTTAGTTCAAATCAAAGTTGATAGTCTTCTTCAGGATTGTGATCAGATTTTAATTATCGCCATCAATGGAACAATTCATCTGAGGCTGATGAGATATGTTTGATCCATAAAGATCTTAGATACTCTTTTAAGGTCTTACAAGTGAATTTTTTCCTATTGTTTGTAATAATCTCATGTAGTATCCCATATCATATTATGATGTTGTCTTTAGAACTGGAAACTTAGTTTTAGAGTAAGATCTAGCACATGCAAGCTATAAGTAAAAAATAAACATGAAGAAAGTTATATAACTCACCTCTAGAAAGAAGAAGAATAAGATCCAAATAGAAAGGTAGAGTGAGAAAGAGAGAAGGAAATCCTAGCTTTAAGCACTCTACACATCCAAGCAATCTCCTTCTTCAAGAAAGGAAGCAAACCCTAGGTCAAGAAAGCAAGAAAGGGGGTGATGTTTAAGCTCTAGAGCATGATCCACCATGGAACACCACAACCATGACCAAAAAGAAGGAACAAGGAGGTAGGTCAGCAAAGAAAACAATGAGAAAGAGGGATAGCTTACTTGCTTAGATCAAGAAAAATCTTAGGAAACTTCACAAGCTCAAAGAGAGGGTAGATCTAAACCCTAGCCACACATGTAAGAAGATCTGTCACCTTCTTCTACGTTGGGCACCTTCTTCTCCACCAGGACAAGGAGAACGAAGATCTATACATAAAGGATGAGAAAGGGTGATCTAGGTGACTAAGGAGCTGATTTGAAAGAAAGGAGGGAGGTATATAAGGCTTAGGGTGAGAGAGGAAAGAAGGTTTAAGCGTCCTACTATGATTGCCATTTGCCCATGGTATTAAGCATCCCATCCATGCAAATAAATAGCTCCATTGGTTGTGGGAGTCTTCTAAGCCATCATTTGTTGACTCCCATGCTAACCATCGACCTACAACAGTAGGATAACCATCAGATCATGAACCTTTAATGGTGAAAACCCTAGATCACCATCGATTTGCACCTTCACTTGGTGAACCATCAACCCAAGGATCTCCAAGAGGGGAAATCATCAACACACACACCTCTAGGACCTTCAAGGAACCACCATAGGATCCCAACACCATAGGATCCCATCCAACCAGAAGGAACGTCGAGTTTTGGCCTCTAAGGTAGCTCATATATGAGGGCAAAACCCTAATTCAACCCAAGAAAGGTATCTCCACCAAACCAAGATGTAACAAGGCTCCCCATTGCACAAAAAGCTCAATAGTGATAAGAAAACATACAAGGTACCACATGCATGTGTAAAATTGCAATAAAAACCGTATAGATGGGTAAATTGCATAAAAATCCATAACATGCACAAATTGCAAGGCTTGCTCAAATAGTATCCAAAATGGACCAAACTTGAAACTTAAGCTTGTCTCATTATATAAAAGCACACATAGGGGTTATATTAAGGTTTTATTCACTTAACTATGATAAGCAAGCATGTTCAAACAAAAAGCAAGGTCGGGGGCCTTACACATGTTCTATTTCTAGTTTGTTTGGATAACACTATTTTATGACCTTTATTGACGATTATTCTAGAGAAACTTGGTTGGTTTTATTAAAGGATCATAGTACCATTTTGCAAACTATCACCACCATTTTTACTAAGATCCAAACCCAATTCAAAACTATTGTCAAAATCTTATGAACTGATAATGTGTTAGAGTTTATGCAAAAATTTGTGATCATCTTTGTAAATCTTGAGGTACCTTTCAGCAGACTTCCTGCTCTTACACACCACAACAAAATGGTGTATTAGAAAGGAAGAATCATAAGTTACTTGATGTAGCATGAGCTATACTTCTTCACTATTATGTCCCTAAATAATTCTAGCCTGAAGTTGTTTCTACAATTTGCTACTTAATCAATTGTATGCCTTCTTTTGTGTTACATAATTAGGTACATGTCTCTCTTCTTTACCCTAATGCGCCTTTGTATTATGTTCTATCATGCATATTTAGCAACACCTATTTTGTTAAGAATCTCCACCCTAGGATTTCTAAACTTGACCCCCGCTTCATTAAGTGTCTTTCTAGATATTATCGAACTCTGAAAGGGGTATCAGTGTTATGATCATGTCAATCAACAATGGTTTATAAGTCTAGATGTTGTGTTCTTTGAAAACAAACTATACTACTCTGACGAAGGTATCTAGTGATCTGGTGGTTCCTACTCCTCTGCCTGAGATAGTAGAACATGATCATGCTGACAAAATTGAAGAGGTGTCCACAAGAAAACCCATTGTTATAGATGCCCCTCTGGATCCTCAACAACCAATTCCTCCCTCGTCGGTAGGTCACAACACCCCCAGGTATTTCCTGACCTACATCTTCCTATCATCCTAAGGAAAGATGTTTTCTCCTATACTCAACATCTGATTAGTAATTTCTTCTCTACCACTAATCTTGGGGCTAGCTTTTCATGTTTTACTATTGCTCTTTCTGCTATTTCTATGTCAAAGAATGCTACTATAGCTCTTCAGCATCATGCCTAGAATCAAGCTATGGAAATAGAAATGTCTGCACTATGAGATCACAAGACCTATGATCTTGTTGATTGTCTTGAAACTATTCAATGGTTGGATGTTGTTATATATTTTTTATTAAATATCAAACAAATGGTTCTATTGAACCGTTGAAGGCTCACCTTGTAGTAAAAGGATACACTCAAACCTATCGAGTGGACTAATTTGAAAATTCCTCTCATGTGGCCTACCTCAACTCTATGAGAGTACTTATCTCTATAGTTGTTAATAAAAATTGGCCTCTTTATCAACTTGATATCAAAATTCCTTCATATATGGTGACCTACATGAAGAAGTTTATATGGAACAGACACCTCATTTTGTTAGTTTGGGGGAGAGTTGCAAGTCTACAGACTCAAGAAGGAAATATATGGCTTAAAATAAATCCCATGTGAGTGGTTTGATAAATTAAGCCAAATATTGCTTAAATTTACATTTCGGTGTACACATTCTGATCCTTCTATTTTATTAAAAAAACTAGCTCTGAACTTGTTGTGTTTATTATTTATGTGGATGGTATCATTTTACCTGGTGTTGATTGTGACAATATTGTAGCTACCAAATGATATCTCAAACAACATTTTAATACTAAAGATCTGGGAAAACTCAGATACTTCTTGGAAATTGAATTTTCCAGATTGTCTTTTGGCATGTGCCTTTCATAGTGCAAATATGTGTTGGACCTTCTAAAAAAAGTAGGTATGCTTGGGTTTAAACTTGATAGTATTCCTCTGGATCCCAATTCCAATTGGCATGATTAATCTTCACCTCCATGCACTGATAACCATCAATACTGGCAAATGGTTGGTAAGCTTATATATCTCACTTTGGCGATAGTTTATATTGCTACTGGTGTTGGACTTATCAGTAGGTATTTATACAAACCTTGACAGTAGCATTGGGATGTTGTGTGTCACATTCTTAAATATCTGAAATCTTCTCACGGAAAAAGTTTATTATATTACAGACATGGACACTACTAACTTACTGGGTATCCTGACTCTAATTATGGTGATAGTCATTGTGACTAAAAATCTACTTATGGATATTGTTCCTTTGTTGGCGGGAACCTGGTTACATGGTCGATAACATCCAAATTTGTGGATGTTATATGCCTTATTTTATCCATATTTTTCCTCTATTTAGGAAAATTTACATTCACTTCCCTCATACCTTGTGTATACTCTGTTTACCCCATTTTGATGATGACAATAACGTCGCATACAGGTAAGAAAAGGACTAGAAGCTAGATTATCAAAGGTAGAACAACCACTGGATGACGATTGATGGACTCTATGTAGCCATTGGTCCATCACCACATGATGTTACCCAAAAACACCATGTCGTGCCACTGATCGATGGTGCGGCAATCCATCACTCACAGGCACCCCTACGACCATCAACTGGTCGTATGGCACACTTTCTATCATCACATGCATGTGTGTCTATGCCATCAACCGATGGTACATCTGCAAGCATCAACCAGTGATGCCACTGTGACCACCAATCGCTAACATGCATGTGCCCATCAATTGATGGAACACCAGCTGCTGATGCCTGATGGAAGTTTTGATAGGTATCATACTCGAGGCCATTGAGAACGTGCCCCGAGGGCTAGTACCTAGAAGGCTTGGGGCACAAGTAAACGACCCCAAGTCGACGCCAATAAATAGGAGATGACCAGCTACATATCGGGGGTCATGCACATTCCCTTCAAACTCGCGCTACTGATCGGACGTGGAGTCGTCGAAGGAAGGAGTCACCATGGACTGATCCCTACCACCACCAGTTCCCAGGAATAATGGATGAGAGTCCATCAGACCTACTTTCAGACTTCCTCCTGCTCACCCTCGCCCACTTCTAGAGTCTCTCTTTTGATAGAAAGAGGAAGAAGAAGGAGAGGAGATTGCCAACACTGTTACCTTCATCCACGAGAAACTAAACTAGGCCATCGTCCGGTCGCCATCAATGTATCCCCTGGTCCCCTGCTTCGACTTTCTTTTCCTTCTTTCTCATATCTTCCTTCCTACAACTCTCCATCTATTTGTAAATCCAAAATGCTACTCATGAGAATGAGTGGCTAAACTCTTTACTTGGGTTGGGAGTAGCCTATATATATATATATATATATATATATATATATATATAGACACACACACACACATACACACACAGATATATATATACACACACAGATATATATATATATATATATATATATATATATATATATATATATATATATATATATATGTATATATATATATACACACACACACAGAGATATTTATATATATATAGAGAGAGTTAGCTAAGATTATCTCCATATTGTTGTTCTTAATTGCTTCACTTGCATGATTAGCTACCATCTTGTAATGTGTGATTATTAATGCCTCAAAAGAGTAGTATTAATATTATCTAAGTGTTATGGAGTTGCATGAATGCCTGAAAATGTTAGAATGTTGAATCTAATGATCATATGGTTGCTTTGTGATTGTTTGTTTGCCATCTTGAGAGAGAGACAACCTTATAATCTGGATCTATCCTAACCTAAAGAGAGGAGGGAATAAACATATATGATGATTGCTTGTAATATTGATAAGGGCATACAAAAGGGTGTGAGTATTGCATGTTGGTGAGAGATCTTAGTAGGTGAAACCTGGTCCAAGTTCCCATCCATATTTTGGTTACATCTTTCTTGTTTGATCTTGTTCTCTTGATTTTTTTACTTAACTTTGCTTTTATTGCTTTAATTGGAGTAACATCATTTTATAAGGAACACAATCTTAATCTACCAATTCTTTTGGTGTATTTGAGACTAAGTCCCTACATCCTTAACACTTCGAACCTAGTCTCTGTGGTTTGACCCCAATCTACTATAGAGAACCCCATATAATAGTTGTGGGAGCCTGAGTGTTGGGTTATAAATCTAAGAGTTTGACTACTCTAGATCTGATCCATTCTGGACATGTGATTTAAGACGGTTAATATTTTGGAGTTGTTGTCGGGTACAAGGCAAAACGGTATTGTTAAGAACTTGAGTCTACTCACTGTACACCCATGCCTTAAGCTTAGCAATAAGCTTGACTGCACAAAAACTATAAATCTTCCTTGTCTTGATTGCTTAGAATACTTTGTTATACATGTATAGTTTTCTAACTTGACTATGTGAAGTGTTTAGGTAGTTTGAAGAGAGGCAGATTGTGACCCTGGAATTCCTGTCCTCTCACATAAAAATGATGCCTCATAGAGAAGGGCATTATGGAGAATATTGGAATGCCAGAATACCTCCAGAAAGTGAAGAAGAACGCGAGGAATGTCACTGAGATTGTAATCTCCATGAGGATGAAGACCGTGAAGATGACCACAAAGACCATGAAAAGGAGTGGCACCATCACTGCCACCACCGCAACAAAAGACACATAAGGAATTATCGTGATCGTGAACATGAAAATTATAACATTGAGGAAGAAGATAAAATGCTTAGAGAGTTGGTTGTAACTAGGGCCAATGAATCAAGATGCCCAATCGTTATCCCACAGTTTGATACAGCTAATTTTGAGCTAAAACATGCAATCATCTCAATGATCCAGAACAATAATTTCTTAGGGAATTGAAAGAATGAGAATCCTTACCATCATCTTGATGAATTAAAAAATATTTGCAACACTATCAAGATGAGGGTAGTGCCTCAAGAAGTTATATATCATAAAGGATTCATCTTCTCTATAGAGGATAAAGCTCTGTCCTAGTATATTAACCTACCTCACCAATCCCTTAATGGATGGACACCTCTTGTTGATGCATTCATCACTAAGTTCTATCCTACTGAGAAAACTATTCAAAATAGGCAGAAGATCACTTCCTTCATGTAGAAACCTGGAGAGAATATTCACAAAGCATGGAAACGATTCTAAGAGTATCAAAGGGATTGTCCTCATCACAACTACCGCAAGGGTTTTCTTGTAACAACTTTCTATAATGGGATAGCCCCTATAGAGTTAATATTGATGAATGTTGTTGTTGGGAGTGATTTTCTTGGAAAGAAGCCAAGTAGAACTATGATGGTCATTGATAACATTGTTTCACTACAAGTAGACATGGATTATGAAAGGATCAATAGGGGCTCCACCAAAAAGGTTAACTCTAAAAGACCTTCCGTTAAATCCAAGGCTCAGGAAACTATCACAGCTCAAATTCAAAAGATAGTTGCAGATGTCAAACAACGTAAGGATTCTGGAGGAAAGGGCAAGAAACTTGTTGAAAAAGTCATGAAATGTGTCACATGGTGTGAAGGAGGCCATGGAATCGATAACTATATTTACACACAGTCAGAAGAAAGTGAAGAAAAAGAAAGTGAAGAAGAGTCAGAGAATGTCTCTTATGCAAATTTTAAAAGACTAGACTACCCCGACTTCAACTATGGAAACAAGGATCCTGCCGACAATTCCCATCAATTGGGTGGTTCGTCTAAGATGCCACCAGGATTCGATAAAAGAGTTGGACAAACTCAATACACAAAAACCACAACTTACTAGAAGAATAGGAACAATTATCATGGCTAAGGATAAGGGAAAGTCTAGTATCAAAATAAGACTACAACTAGGAAGAACTAAGACCAAGCTTAAAGCAGAAGTAGTAGTAACAACAAACCTGATCTGGTATCTGAGCTCTTTGAATCCGTAAAAAGATAGGCAAATGTTAATGAATAGTTGACTCAAAGTGCAATGACAAACACTGGTGTTTTGAGTAATATGTAGACTCATATGATGGACATCCAAACACATCAAAGGTAGATTGACCAGCATCTAGCACAACTTTCTGAGATCATGAGGAATTTACAAGGAAAGATTCCGTCCAACACTGAGCAAGCAAAGATGGTGACCCTTAAATCTGGGAGGATACTAGAAGATTCTGATGCCAAGAACATCACAGAGGAAAGAGACCATAATGAGACACAACCCAAAACTAAAATTGTGCAAGAAGAGTCTAAAAGAGAAGAGCCCGCAAATGAGGACCAAAATGAAGAAAAAGACAAAAAGAATAAAAGTACAAAGACAAGAAACCTAATCTTGTCGAGGAGGTATACACATAGAAAAATCTATATGCCCCAAGAGTCCCATTTCCCTACAAACTAATTAAAGTTCATCTGAAGAAGAGATAAGAGAAGTTTATGGAGGCGATAAAGAAATTACACATGGATTTCCATTTTTAGATGCAATCTAAGAGATGCCTACATATGCTAAATTCTTCAAGGATTTAATCACAAAAAGAAGGAGAGGGAACCACATCGAGATAGTGCAGCTAGCCAAGATGTCAAGTTCCTTTATCCAAGTTGAGGTACCAACAAAGAAGAAAGATCCAAGGGCATTCAATGTTTCCTTTTGTGTTAGAAACAATGCAGAAAGGAAGGGGTTAGCCGATTTGGCGGCAAGCATAAGTCGATGCCTCTCTCCTTAGAACAAACTGTTAGATTAACAAATATGGTAAAAGCTGGGATGAGAATCAAATTGGCTGATCACACTTTTACTGAGCCAGTCAGGATAGTGGAGGATGTCCCAATTCACGTGGGGTGATTCTTCATACCTTATGATATAGTGGTGATCGACATTGTTGAGGACTCGAAGTGTCCAATAATATTTAGAAGACCCTTCCCTACTACAGGTAGACCCTAATAGATGTGGAAGAAGGTATTATTACTCTGAGTGTTGGTAATGATTACACATATTTTTTTGTACAACATGCCATGAGGGGACCCTCTCTGTTTGAGTCATCCTACTTCATGGATATCTATAACCAATATTGTGAAGAAGTGCAATAAGATAAGGCAAATGTTGATCTACTTATACGAGCCTTAAACAATCCTGACCCCAATCTAGAAGACCCTGAAGTGGTTGAGATTCTAGATTACTTGAACAAACTAGTGGAAGAGGAGTTCAATGATGAAAAAGAGATAACCTTCAAAAAAGTGAAGTATGCATTACTAGAGCAAACTCCTAAATAAAAAGAAGTGCCAAAACCAAATCCAGAACTAAAACCACTGGATGAAGGTTTAAAGTACGAATTATATGATGATGAACAAAGGAATCCAGTGATAACTAATGCAAACTTGACAGATGAACAAATGGAAAAGTTGTTGAAGGAACTTAGATTACAAAGGTAGGCTATAGGATATTTTGTGGAGGATATCAAGGGCCTCAGTCCAGCTCTGTGCAACCACAAAATCAATCTTGAGGATACTACTAAACCCCTAGCTCAGCCACTAATGAAATTAAATCAAATGTTGAAAGAAGATGTAAAGAAAGAAGTAATAAAGTTGTGTGATGTAGGGATCATCTACCCCATCAGTGATAGAAGTTGGGTCATCCCAATCCACGTTGTACCACAGAAAGGAGGGATGACTACAGTGAAGGGAATAAATGGGGATGAAGTAGCCACTCAGATAGTTATCGGGTAGAGAATGTGTATTGACTACCACAAGCTTAATGCTACAACAAGAAAAGACCACTTCCCTCTACCTTTCATCAACTAAGTTATAGAAAGGCTTGTAGGACTATCCTACTTCGATTTTCTTGATAGGTACTTGGGGTTCTACCAAGTCCCTATCGACCCCTGTAAGGCCCCTAAACTTGCTTAATGAGTTGAATAAGATTAATTATCATAATTTAATTCTTATAACCCTAATATAACCTTATAATGTTCTTTGAAATCATAATACAAGCTTAAGTTTCAAATTTGGTCCAATTTGTACACTGTTTGAGCAAGTTATGTAATTTTATGCACATTTTGGACTTTTCTCCAATTGAGAAATTTTCTTTGCAATTTATCACTTGCACTATGTGCCTTGGATATTATATCATCATTCTTGATCTTTTTGATCCATGGGGAACCAATTTAAACCTTGGTTTGAAGGTGTTTTCTCCAAGGGTATTTTAGGGTTTACCCCTTCATGGATAAGCTACCTTTAGTAGCTATCAACTAATGAATTATTTGTTTTACTTGGAAATTCAAGAAACGAGGGATAAACATGTCTCTATGGACGTTGGGGGAGCTTCTTGTGTGTGTGTTTGTATATTCTTAATAGTTTAAGACCATGGACACTTAGAAAGATACTAGAACTTCAACTTTTTCTTTTTCTTTATGTTAAAGTTTCATATACTTATCTCGAAGAACCAAAATGATCCATTTGCTTTCCACCACTTCCCTCCTTCTAAAAAGCTCGTCCTCCCTCTGTGCTGCTGTGAATTTCCTATCCAAGGAAGAAGAAAGAGGGGATCTTCTTGGAAAAAGAATCTAGGGTTGCAATTGACTTCCTTTAAGGGTTTTAAAAGCTTCCTTCTAGTAATGTTGACCTAAAAGAGTAATAATATCCTTCTTTCCTCTGTTTATTTCTTTTTTATCCTTCCTCCTACCTTTCTCCAGGTTGTAACCTTTCTTTTCCATGGTAGAAATTTCTCTAATTCTCTAAAACCCTACCTTTCTTGCTCCTTATGCTTAGGGTTTGCTCATTTGATGAAGAAAGGTGCTAGATGGACGAATTCACAACTTATGCTTGGATTTTCTACCCTACCTGCTCAAATTTTTTCTGTTTAGAGTTTCATATTCTAATTAGAGGAAAATTTAATAACTTGCTCCATGTTTATTTCTTACCATAAGCTTGCTAGCTCATAATCTTGCTTGAAAATGATGATCCATGTACTAAAAAGCTATGCTTGACTTGGATTTCAATTTTTATAATGTTCCATGTTCTAATTTCAGTTCTATATGAACCTGTGATCATGTGTACATTATTCCTAAGATATAATATGACTTTGATCAGGTTGGTTTGACAACCTATGGTGCTAAGAAACTATCAACCAATGGTCAATTTTAGGGTTTAATGCTGATTTCTTCTATAAACCCATGACCCGATGATGGTACCATTGCAACAACCCTATGGTGTTGTCTTCATGACAACTGATGGTCAGGATCAAAGGTGTCAGATGATGGTGACAACATAGGTCACCCCCTTAGGTCTGAAAGATCTTAGAAATCTAAGGTAGTCAGTCCACTACCCAATTGTTTCCAACTGGGATTTTGAAAGCAACTTATTTTATTACCTTGGATGTTACATAAAATACAATTGCTTTCCCACACCCTTGAAGTAGCCTTCACCTTGAGGCAGCCTTCTTGAAGTAACTCCAAGTCACCAGGAGCAGCCTTCACCACCTGAAGTAGCTCCACGAACCTCCTTTCAATAGTCTCCAACCTAGGAGTAGTCAAGGAGAACAATATTCAATAAAAGGAACAAAATTGGAAGAAAGAAACAATGTTACCAACGAGTACAATGCTTTGATCCTATATCAAGCGTATTGGTTTCCTATCCACTTTGGATGAACGTGGTAGTGTGGTGGCTAGGAGATACTAAGCTATAGGACACTAATGTAGAACATATTGCAAGTATAGCTCAGCTTGTTTCTCACTAAGATTGAATCGCAAGTGTAATTGGATACACACGTGATGCTTTGGGTGTCCTAAGGCATGTACTATTTATAGGAATGGCCTACTAGTGCTTAGGGACGTTCTAAACACTTTTTTTGGTGTTCTTAGTGCTCAACTAGACATTAGGTGTCTACTAATTACATTGCAACGACTAGTTGTTTATTGCTGGAAAGTGCAGTTCAAGAACTTCTCTCGGTCGAGAAGATTGTCGACTGAGATTGTCTCAGTCGAGCTTTTTGTAGACTGAATGGAAGGTTGAGGTCAATGTGTTGTAATGTTCGATTCCAACTCCCAACTACTTTACTAACTCAGTCTAACGGCTAGGAGGGTCTATTCTCGATTGAGAACTTTGTCGGCCGAGAAAATCCCTGATTCAATGTGTTGACCTACTAAGTGTGTTTATCAATGTGTAATTGTGTTTATATCTTAGGGGAGGATCTGTCTAAGTATTGAGAGTGGATAGGGAAGATCTAATGCTTGATTTACATGAAGTCTAAGTACTTGTACATTATATAATTGTACAAGTTTTTACATTGAGTACAATCATGAAAGTAAAAGCAATCTAAGCATGTTGATCTTCCAATTTGTGTAGATTTTCAGCTATCCACTGCCTTATTTGTTTTTCCCTGAAACACTAAAATAAAACGTTAGATACACAAGAATGAAATGTTTGTCATCATCAAAACAAAGGGTTTGATAATGTCAAATTTAACCAACAATCTCCCCCTTTTTGAAGATGACAAACATTTCTAAAATATAAATCAAGGAAATGTAAATAGCATCAGTTTCATACCTGATATTTACCTTATGTAAGTATTCTCTTGTTTATTCAAAGAGGTATGAAACTCTTTTAAGGAATATAGCAATAATTTATGTGAAGCCAAGAGATTATGAAACTCATTTATTTTTATTTATATTATTTCTCCCCCTTTGTCATTTAAAAAAGATAGCCATATAACCAATTTGCTCCCCCTGAATGGGATACTCCCCCTTGATTTTATACTATAACAAGAATGTCAAATTTAGCCATAGTTAAAAAATCATGATTTATTTATCAATCATTTGCAAGGGATGTTAAGCCCTGAAATGACTTGAGAATCATTTAGGCTCATGAATATATTTTAATAGTTTCTCAACCATTTACAAGGGTGAGCTTTGAGTTACTTCAGAAGGCTACTTCTAGGGGGTTTGAGGCTACTTCAGGTGAAGTCTACTTCAAGGGTGAGCTTGGAGTTACTTCAGAAGGCTGCATCTAGGGGGCTTGAGGTTACTTCAGGTGAAGGCTACTTCAAGGGTTATGTGAAGCTAAGAGATTATGAAACTCATTTATTTTTATTTATATTATTTCTCCTCCTTTTTCATTTAAAAAAGACAACCATATAACCAATTTGCTCCCCCTGAATGGGATACTCCCCTTGATTGTATACTATAACAAGAATGTCAAATTTAGCCATAGTTCAAAAATCATGATTTATTTCTCAATCATTTGCAAGGGATGTTAAGCCCTGAAATGACATGAGAATCCTTTAGGCTCATGAATATATTTTGATAGTTTCTGTAATGACCCCGCCTCCCGGTAACCCCCAATTAAGGGAGACCCGAAGGACAGAGCCGTTATTCAATTACAGGATTAAAGGTTTGACAAATAATCAATAACAATTAATAAACTTTACCAACTAAACCGAAAACTGGTATAAAATAAAACTTTTCTTACTTTGGAAAAACTGGGATTTCTAAACTTCTATCCCTGAAGATGCTAAACTAACTAATCCTCATGTGCACGTTATTTCTCATTTAATTTCACATCTGCCACTTTACTGTTGGTTCTTTTCATTTGTACCTAAAATGCCGACAAACAAAACGTCGGTCAGCAAGAAGCTGGTATGTGGGGGAAACAATAATCATGCAGCTATAATAACAAAGTAATCATCCAATTATCATTTAACAACCAAGATTACAATTTAAACCATACTACTCAATCCTTTCCTATCCCCTATCGTTGTGTTGTCCCTAAAGCGGACTGAGATACTACCTCTCTCTAGGTAGATCCTTATTAGACCCCACATGATCCTACCTAACAGGTAGATCCATATCTAGGGTTGAGTCGCATGGCACTACTCATAGGTAGTCCAATTTCTAACTCAATATGAGTTGATGGACCTACCCCATTGGTAGCCATTAACTAAGTCATTCAATGACATGATGGGCCTACCCCATTGGTAGCCATTTTACTAGGTCAACCCATTAAGCTACAGGGGGGACTAGGATCTGAGCTAGTAGGCATATTTCTTATGTGATAGTCATATTCAAATTATACTTTGCATGAATTAAATACATCCAACAGTTTAATTCAAGCCACGATGGAAACATCGATAAAATCCCGAAAAACTAATTTGGGTAGTCATAAGCGTAACCACATACCTGACTTGATGATTTCAGAAGCATTAAGAAAATCCAACCAAGCATGCAATCCAAGTAATTCAACAATCACATAATTCCTGAAAAGAATATGTACTCTATTCATTACACACTTTATCAAGAACCTACTTTATTAACTTGGATTCACTTTCTAGGGTTTCTGTATCCATTCTAGGGTTTCGTTTTTCAATTAGGGTTTCCCTTCATCTTTCACCATATTAAACCCTAATTATCTCATCTATTCTACAACATTAAGATTATCTTAACCACTTATAACCCTATTTTCATATTACAGGCACATTAAACATCAATTAAGCTTCTTCTTTTTCATTAAAGCTACTATTTTTATCCCTTTAACCCATGACAAGATCATTATGCACATTTATCATTAATTCAAAGTTCATTAGGGTCTAATTAACATATGAACTCATTTTGCCATCAATTCCACCTTTTATTCATGAAAAGACCTTAATTACTTTGTTTAGGGTATTTATCTAGAATTAAGGATTTTCATATACAAATAACTTAGAACCAACATTAAACAATCATATTCTCATATTTTTCAAATTATATATATGACCTTATCCTCATTGATCCTAAATTAGAGTTTCTAAATTATTTAATCATTCTCATATGAGGTATAACCCTAAATCATGCAATTCTACATCTAGATCAAGTTCGAATCTAACATTATCATTCAACAGGTTATTAACACTTCAATTAACCAATTAAGCATTCTAGATTCAACCTTTAATTACAAATAGGGTTTTTAACTCAACCTTAATGCACTTTTCATCAACTTATAGTAATTTTGCAATAAGAAACGGAATCAATATTTAATATCATTTTTATTGGATTCCTCTCGTTCTCCTGATCAAAATTCATATATTACTCATCCTAATCGGAGTTACCAATATTTAATTACGAATTTTGCAATAAAACTTTTACCAGGGCCAATCAGGAGACGCCACGTCGCTCCTTGCCATGCACCTCGGCTCATTAGGAATTTAACCAATTTACTATATTACCCTCGCATAAGTTGCTATTCTTTTACGCCCAGGAGGGGAAAAACGGTCCAGAGTCCTCCATCTTCTACCTCTCGCGCGCCCTAGCGCCGCTGCGGCAGGAAAGGAGTGGGTGAGGCTACGCTGCCCTCCCTGGACTTTGTCGCCCACTGAGGTTGGCTCCCTTAGCTCCGTCGCACCTCCCCGCCCGTCATGGTGCCCTTGGCCCACGGCTAAGACCTCCAGATGGAGCTGGGCGTGACTGTGACCAGCGGAAGGCCGTGCAGCCATGCTTCTGTTGTCCGGCAAGATCTCGGGCATGGTGCTGATGGCAGAGCATCTCTTAGGCATCGTGGGACCTCCTTCCTCGATCGTGATGGTTCCAGGAGTCCCTACTGCCCCCCGGGTTCAAGCTACACTTCAATCTTAGGGTTTGTATGCAATGCATAAGAAGAAGAAAGTGAGGGATGTGTGGAATCCTTCCTGGACCCGAACCAGAGGGTCTATTCTTTATATAGGGGGGTACCCACACCCTAGATCGCTTTCCCACAAAGAAAGCAAGGCTTCTTCAACTTGGAATCATATTCCTTCATGGTGAAGAAATCTTCTCTCTCCTCTTTATTCTTCTAATATTCTTTATTGCATGGATACATAGAAATACAAAAATCCTCTCTCTTATTCTCTTTGTTCATGCCAATTAATTCATTGGCTTTGAAATTATACTTTCCTTAAGTAGAAAATACTTTCTTTCTTAACAAAACCACATAATTAATTAATTATGTATTCCTAATATCCTTTTATTTTGCAATTTGGTATTTTCTCTTTCTTTCCTCTTTATTGGGACTCCTTGGATCCCAAGACACTCTATTATTTCGAAATTCTTTTTATTGGATACTTATTATCCTTCTAGATGCATCTAAATGCATTATTCTTTATTATTTCCCTTTATCTTGCTTATTTCTGATTAGAATGGCTCTTTTTGAGGATTTCTCTTTATTTCTCTTTTATTTTCCTCATTGGTATTCCTCTTATCTTTAGAAATCATTGGGATACGAAATTTCACCAAGAATAACTCAATTATACCTCTTTTCACTTGTTTTCCACCTTTTACTATTGTTTTCAATTTCTTTCTTATTAAAGAAATACTTAATTAATCTTTTCTTTTCTTATTGCTTTTCTTTGCAACTTTGGACTCCTTGGAACCCAAGAGGCACGAAATTCATCTTTGGATTACATTCTTTTGCCTTCTAGAGGTTTCCACATCTTTCTTTTCTTGAATTCTTAATTAATTGAATTTCCTTGTTATTGGGCCCAATTGCCACTAAAGCCCATAATAAAAACATCAAGGCTATTGTAAACACAATTACATCATTATTTGTCCAATATGAGAGTTTACATTTCTCATCATATGAACCCAAAATTGGCGTTGTAACATCCTTCCCCTCTTATAGGAATTTTTCCCTCAAAATTTCCATCAAGCAACAACCAACTCAGGATAAGTCTTTCATATGTCCATCATGGCTCCCATGTGGCCTTACCCTTTACATGGTACTTCCCAAGAACCTTTATCATCTCATATTCTTCCATCTGAGTTCTTTCTTACCTTGGTATATCGTACCCTCATAGGTGACTCAGGACATTTTAGCTTCTCAAAAGCTGAATAGGTTCAAGGATCAGCACATGGCTTGGGTACCTCACATAGTGCTCTAGATCGGAATTATGTAACACATTACACAACATGTTATCCTGAGGGGCAAGGCAAAACACAACCATCTCCACCAATCCATTTCAAATGGACCCATATATCGGGGACTCAGCTTTCTCAGCTGTATCTCAGAGGGGTCAGATTTTCACATTATATTCTCCCATAGTGAACTACATGTCAGTCTTCTTTGTACTAGCTCATGACTTATGTCACCATTGGGCTCTCTCTCAGCCATTGCATGATCAAAGTGACATCATCTGCACACACTATGGTTCTATTTTGACCTTCGCGAGGCCTCCTTCACCAACATCATCTTTAATGAAGTGGTGACTGACACAACCTCTCTATAAGACTTCTTGCATCCCGATAAAGGTTATGGTGGTTAACATCACATCTTAAGAACTGTCTCTATGTATCACGCTGAATGAGCATACATGCTCTCATCAGACCCTCTAGTCTGGATCATACTCTCCTTTAGTATGGGGTGATAAACTGTACTATCATTGAGTTCATCATGCATCCACTTCTACCTCATGGAAGTGAACCTTGGTCATACCCAAGAACTTTTGAACTTGCATCATGGCGTAGTTGAACCATCTTTTTCTCTTAAGTAGTTCAACCGAAGCTGTCCCATTACAGTACTCTTCCTTTCTCATGCCATCTAGGTAAGGCTCTCTACCATAACCCATATTGCACCCCGACCCTCCTTGGTCTAGGGGAGTCTTACCACAACATCCATAGTAATGAACTCTCATTCTCTCTCAGGGATTCTATATACTTTATATCTATGCACTGGGTTACTGGTGTTCGTCCTTCGCCCCCTGTCATGCATGGCAACATACCACATGCAACTTCACCTAGACATCCAAAATACTACTGTCACTTAGTATCTTTTGTAGTGTTACGGTGTTTAGTGATATTAAAACCATGATCTCCGATACGTCATGATTCCTCAAGATCGATACCTTGGAAACCCTAACCACTCTCATCGGGGCTTCATCACTTTCCTTTCCAAAGAAGTACCTCTGAGGTCCTTCAACCATCCTTTCATCATATCATGTACTAGGCTGGCTAACCAATCAATCATTTACTTGATTAACCATTATTGATATATCTGGTATTGGCTTATCTCTTTTCCTCAACTTAAGGTTAGTCTAGCAACCTCAACTTTTTCTGGCTTCCAGATAAACTAGGCAACTATATCTCGACTAGAGAATTCATTACCACTTCTTATCCTTAGGTGTTAGGTAATGTCGAAGACACATACCTCCATGTATTATACTTATCATCTCATCTCAAACTCACATTTGGTCTTCATCAAGAAGCTTTGAGCTCATCCTCATGGTGATCAAAATCAACCTTGCATATCTTGCAAATTCCAGATAGCTCATGGTATCACATCCCCATAAGATGATCTCCTTAATACTCTTAGTGTTTGTAAACCATCCATGTATCATGGTTCCATGAGGGTATGTTATCATCTCTATCCTCATACCTTGTAGCAATGTTCCAACTCACATCATCTTTATCCTTAGTGTATGGCATGCGTATTTTCCTATCTCTCACTCCCATAACAAGAGGAAATAAGCATTTGGCTGCAGTCCAAATACACAGTTCTTCCTGTTCCAAGAGTAGAGATGGTACAACCCACCTTGCCCGTACACTTTCAAGTCCAAGTTGAAATGTGCAGCTTATGTCTCTATATCACAAACATCATGATATCCACATTACTTCCATGGAAAACTGGTCTCAAACTTACTTGGTCCAAGCATAATCCTAGGTCATCTTGTCTAGGTCTACAGGGAGCCGACACTTTTGGGGGTCATCCCTTTTCCCTTATGCATCAGAGAGTGCCCTACTCATCTGCCCTTTGGGTCCCATGAGTTCATGAAGGTGATCAATCTCCTAACCCATGGCCCTCAGACAATGATAGTTGTTACCTCCCGACCCTATGGTCACGTGAACTAGGGAATTAGGCAACTCCTACTTCCATCGGTCTTATCCCTATTTGACCCTAGGATAGACTTAGGATTCTCTTATAGTACATGTTCAACATAGAACCTTACCCAAGCATTCATCATCTCTCTGCATTCATGGGTTGACTTTCATCCTTTCTCAGGGATCATGGTGACCTGCCTACCTTGGTCAGGCCCCATACCAGTTACCTCCATGGTAACACACTCACATGCACGTAGAGATGGTTATTTATGGGTCTATAGGTTCATCCTCGTACCATGTACTTTTCACTTAGCTCCTCAAGATCTTATGAGACCTCTTTAGGTTATCTCAAAACCAACAAAACTGGTGTACTCCCTACGAAAGGGTCCCTCTCCCAGGATGGGAGGAAACTACACCTTGATAACAAAGGTCACCAACGTCCTTAGGGTTTTCATTCTTATGAGCATGCCTAACCCAACAACTACTAAGGCACAAACAGATCACCTATTAACTATGCTAGGTCATACTTGTTCTCTTTCCTCAACATTAGATCAACTTAGCTGTGAGGGGTTCATCAAACATACCCTTAACTTAAGGGATTTCCTTTACCTCTACACATGAGGAGTACCATGCTCGAAACTATAGAGAATCAAGTCTCATCATGAACATCGGGTACATTGCTTCCCTTCTTAGGCCTAGTAACCCTAAGTCCACCTTTGGGTGTCCAACTGCCTGCTAAAACTCTTAACCATGAATCAAGCATGTCCAAGGTATGTCAAGTACTCCCATGAACCTTTTATATGAGCAACACCTCAGAGTTGAGTCCTCTTCTAGGACAACCAACTAGGTATAAGGCTTCACAACTTGCTACTTCATCCTCTTCAAGGTCTCAAGCACTCTTCATCTCATCCAGCAGGTAATTACCTATACCATAGGTACTAGAAGCATCCCCACTATTCCTCATGTCTCAGAATCTAAGCTTCCAACCTTCTTCCTTAGGTCATGCTTTCTCTCTCTAGATCTAACCTTACTTCATGAAGTAGGATCAAGCTTACCAGCATATCCCTACCTAGGTGAAGCCTTTTCTCAACTCATGTTTGGCTCAAGATTATCCTTTAGCTCTTTATATTTATCTCATAAGACATCCACCATGATTCCTTATCCAGGGTTTCATCCTACTGTCAGAACTACCGATGTACCCTGGGTGCAAGCTACACCCTACTTGCACAAGCCCATAGGGTTCTATAGATTCCTCTCTAACCTCATCCATGAAGGAGCTATCCTTCGCTCTCACATGTACGACCCTTCCCAGGGTTGGGTTGCCAAAAGTGCTAGGTCATCAACTTCTCATGGCTCATATGGCATCCAAGGCATGTTTATCCAAACACCTAGTCTAATCTCAGCATGCCATCTCTCTCTCTAACCTTCACTTAGGGTTAGGGTTAACATCATCCTCAAAGGATGTGCTAGGTGTCTACTTTAATGGAGATCTCTACCTCCAAGACTCACTTTATCTACTCATCCTCCTGACAAGAAGGTCTAGCCTCAGGTCTTTCCTGAGGGAAATGACAACTTATGTCATACGACCTAAGCATGAATCTATTCTTTGGTTCGTGCTTAATCTATTAAGCTTATGTCCATGACATCTTATTTACATGCTTTTTATTTATTTGGTGGAGGATTCCTTAATCCTTATCAACCTTACCCATACCTCAAGAGGGTGAGGAGAAGAGAGGAAACCCTAATCCTTAAGGTTCTTAACAGAATTTGAGTTGAGAGTGGATGAACAAGATGAGAGGGTTCTAAAGGTATCTTATTTCGATTCATACCCTCAGACTTTGACCAGGCAGTCACACAGATCCGGGAGTCCTCATATTCTGACTAGTGGTGCAGAGGAAAATATTGCCAGCCCCCGGTCGTGATCCTTTTCTAGACACCTCCGTTTTTCAGATAATCCTCTAATAACTCCCTCGGGTTCTACATAATTTGTAAAATTTAATAATTATTAAAGATTAATTGAGGAACCTATGCTCTGATACCAATTGTAATGACCCTGCCTCCCGGTGACCCCCAATTAAGGGAGACCCGAAGGACAGAGTCGTTATTCAATTACAGGATCAAAGGTTCGATAAATAATCAATAAAAATTAATATACTTTACGAACTAAACCGAAAACTGATATAAAATAAAACTTTTCTTACCTTGGAAAAACTGGGATTTCTAAACTTCTATCCCTGAAGATGCTAAACTAACTAATCCTCCTGTGCACGTTATTTCTCATTTAATTTCACATCTGCCACTTTACTATTGGTTCTTTTCATTTGTACCTAAAACACATACAAACAAAACGTCGGTCAACAAGAAGATGGTATGTGGGGGAAACAATAATCATGCAACTATAATATCAAAGTAATCAGCCAATTATCATTTAACAACCAAGATTACAATTTAAACCATACTACTCAATCCTTTCCTATCCCCTATCTCTGTGTTGTCCCTGCAGCAGACTGAGATACTACCTCTCTCTAGGTAGATCCTTATTAGACCCTGCATGATCCTACCTAACAGGTAGATCAATATCTAGGGTTGAGTCGCATGGCACTACTCATAGGTAGTCCAATTTCTAACTCAATATGACTTGATGGACCTACCCCATTGGTAGCCATTTACTAAGTCATTCAATGACCTGATGGGCCTACCCCATTGGTAGCCATTTACTAGGTCAACCCATTAATCTACAGAGGGGACTAGGATCTGAGCTAGTAGGCATATTTCTTATGTGATAGTCATATTTACATTATACTTTGCATGAATTAAATACATCCAATAGTTTAATTCAAGACATGATGGAAACATCGATAAAATACCAGAAAACTAATTCGGGTAGTCATAAGCGTAACCACATACCTGACTTGATGATTTTGGAAGCATTAAGAAAATCCAACCAAGCATGCAATCCAAGTAATTCAACAATCACATAATTCCTGAAAAAATATGTACTCTATTCATTACACACTTTATCAAGAACCTACTTTATGAACTTAGATTCACTTTCTAGGGTTTCTGTATCCATTCTAGGGTTTCATTTTGCAAATAGGGTTTCCCTTCATCTTTCACCATATTAAACCCTAATTATCTCGTCTATTCTACAACATTAAGGTTATCGTAACCACATATAACCCTATTTTCATATTATAGGCACATTAAACATCAATTAAGCTTCTTCTTTTTCATTAAAGCTACTATTTTTATCCCTTTAACCCATGACAAGATCATTATGCACATTTATCATTAATTCAAAGTTCATTAGGGTCTAATTAACATATGAACTCATTTTCCATCAATTCCACCTTTTATTCATGAAAAGACCTTAATTACTTTGTTTAGGGTATTTATCTAGAATTAAGGACTTTCATATACAAATAACTTAGAACCAACATTAAACAATCATATTCTCACATTTTTCAAATTATATATATGACATTATCCTCTTTGACCCTAAATTAGAGTTTCTAAATTATTTAATCATTCTCATATGAGGTATAACCCTAAATCATGCAATTCTACATCTCGATCAAGTTCGAATCTAACATTATCATTCAACAGGTTATTAACACTTCAATTAACCCATTAAGCATTCTAGATTCAACCTTTAATTACAAATAGGGTTTTTAACTCAACCTTAATGCACTTTTCATCAACTTATAGTACTTTTTCAATTAGAAACGGAATCTATATTTAATATCATTTTTATTAGATTCCTCTCATTCTCCTGATCAAAATTCATATATTACTCGTCCTAATCGGAGTTACCAATATTTAATTACGAATTTTGCAATAAAACTTTTACCTGGGCCAATCAGGAGATGCCACGTCGCTCCTTGCCATGCAACTCAGCTCATTAGGAATTATAACCAATTTAATATATTACCCTCACATAAGTTGGTATTCTTTTACGCCCAGGAGGGGCAAAACGGTCCAGAGTCCTCCATCTTCTACCTCTCGCGCACCCTAGCACGGCTGCGGCAGGCAAGGAGTGGGTGAGGCTGCGTCGCCCTCCCTAGACTTCGTCGGCCACCGAGGTTGGCTCCCTTAGCTCCGTCGCACCAGCCCGCCCCTCATGGTGCCCTTGGCCCACAGCTAAGACCTCCAGATGGAGATGGGCGCGACTGCGACCAGCAGCAGGCCGTGCAGCCATGCTGCTGTTGTCCGGCATGATCTCGGGCATGGTGTTGATGGCGGAGCATCTCTTAGGCATCGTGGGACCTCCTTCCTTGATCATGATGGTTCCAGGAGTCCCTACTACCCCCCGGGTTCAAGATACACTTCAATCTTAGGGTTTGTATGTAATGCATAAGTGAGGGATGTGTGGAATCCTTCCTGGACCCGAACTAGAGGGTCTATTATTTATATAGGGGGGTACCCATACCCCAGATTGCTTGCCCACAAAGAAAGCAAGGCTTCTTCAACTTGGAATCATATTCCTTCATGGAGAAGAAATCTTCTCTCTCCTCTTTATTCTTCTAATATTCTTTATTGCATGGATACATAGAAATACGAAAATCCTCTCTCTTATTCTCTTTGTTCATGCCTTTTAATTCATTGGCTTTGAAATTATACTTTCCTTAAGTAGGAAATACTTTCTTTCTTAACAAAACCACATAATTCATTAATTATGTATTCCTAATATCTTTTTATTTTGCAATTTGGTATTTTATCTTTCTTTCCTCTTTATTGGGACTCCTTGGATCCCAAGACACTCTATTATTTCGATTTTCTTTTTATTGGATACTTATTATCCTTCAAGATGCATCTAAATGCATTATTCTTTATTATTTCCCTTTATCTTGCTTATTTCTTATTAGAATAGCTCTTTTTGAGGATTTCTGTTTATTTCTCTTTTATTTTCCTCATTGGTATTCCTCTTATCTTTAGAAATCATTGGGATACAGAATTTCACCAAGAATAACTCAATTATACCTCTTTTCACTTGTTTTCCACCTTTTACTATTATTTTCAATTTCTTTCTTAATAAAGAAATACTTAATTAATATTTTCTTTTCTTATTGCTTTTCTTTGCAACATTGGACTCCTTGGAACCCAAGAGGCACGAAATTCATCTTTGGATTACATTCTTTTGCCTTCTAGAGGTTTCCACATCTTTCTTTTCTTGAATTCTTAATTAATTGAATTTCCTTGTTATTGGTCCCAATAGCCACTAAATCCCATAATAAAAACATCAAGGCTATTGTAAACGAAATTACATCATTATTTGTCCAATATGATAGTTTACATTTCTCATCATATGAACCCAAAATTGGGGTTGTAACAGTTTCTCAACCATTTACAAGGGATGTTAAGCCCTAAAATGATATGAGATTCCTTTAGGCTCATAGTGGAATCAATTGATGTATCTCTTAACCAAATACAAGGGATGTTAAGCTCTAATTTGTTTAGAGAATTCATTTAAGAGCATCATATTCAAGAATATTGTAATCTTCCTTATTTGAATTACTTTAAGGATACGAAGGTCATAACTAGCTTTGAAGTGCAATTGAATAAGTAAAATAACGGATCAATTTGTTTTTAACATGTTGAGAGAATATACTAAGGTTGAGTGCAGATGAATGATTTACAAATAAGCATTTTTTCAGGCTTATTTTAGGTCGACCATGACTTCGACCGCGGCACACCTTAGTCGAGCTCCTTTTTCAACCGAGAGGCATTTCTATAGATTTCCAATGTATCCATTTTTATAGATTATTCAATGGGCCACTTGATCTTGTTGTGTATGATCAATATTAGTTCTTTATTTTACTCATATATGAACTTATGAATGTTTAATAGTCTAAGATAGAACCTTTTTATGACGTAAGTTTGTCACTTGTGAGCAATATATTTTAGAAATTATCTTGTCATAAGGATGCTCAAACCTTTTCAAAATGGTGATGATTATATTTTAACCAAGTTCCTTGTATGATCACTTCTTTTGTTTTCAATTAATGTTGAACAAAATCTCCATTGTAAATAGATTTGCCATTAGTACTTTTCTTGAATAAAACTAATCTTTTCCTCAAGTATGCTTGTTTGGGAGAAAGTATAAACTTTTGATGCCCACATATTATTCCTTTTGATAAGGGTCATTCAGACATTTTTATAAAGTTCATTGCATATTCCAGTCACTTAAGTTAATTGCAATTGAAGTATCTTATTCTAATAAAACAGTTCTGACAGAGTTTTCCTCGATCGACAAAGTTCTCGACCGAGTGATATTCGGTCGAAGTACTTTTCGGCCGGATTTTTCTCAGATTTTTTTAGGCTTAAGATAGTAACTTACTCGGCCGACTATTTTATCGACCGGAATGTATTAGATCGACAACTTTCTCGATCGATAATTTTACTGTTTCTCCAGAAAATGTAGGTTTGAGGTAGAAACTACTTTGGTCGACAATTTTCTCGACTGAAGAATGTCTCGGTCAAAATTGTTATAGATTGAGTTTGTTTCTGTTGTGTTTTCAATAATTATTTGCAAGTAAAACATAAGGTATTTCCAATATAATTATAGAAATATGCAAATTAAAGCTCAGTTTAACATTTTGAATATCAAAGTAACGTTTTGGGTCAAATCTCAACTAATCATATTCAAATCTCTAAGTTTTAGGAACCCAAACTAGATCAACATCCTTTTTCTTGTATGGGAAAGAAAATGAATAATGTCCAAGACATAAACAATAATGACAACATATAGAATCAATTTCATTTCTCTTCTTAGCTAGATTGTCTTTAGGCACATATATAACTTTAGTCTTGGGCACTTGTGTCCTTCTCATTCTAGGTTTTTGATAGGTTTTACCTTTAGGCTTATAACCTAGTCATCTCCTTCCAATCTGACCAGAAGAATCTTTTAGGATCTTGTCAAGAATACCATTGTTTTTCAAGCTACTAATTTCCTTTTGTAACTTAGCAATTTCATCCATTCTCCGTTTAACATCTAACTTTGCTTGCTCTAGATTATATAACAAACTATCTCTTTCTTTGATAACATCATCATAATCTAAATGAGTGCACAAGATAGGTTGAATTTGAAGATCATTCAATTTTGCAAGTAGTTCAACCTTTTCTTGAGAAAGAAAACCATAGTTTGTTTCTAGAGTA
This sequence comes from Alisma plantago-aquatica, assembly GCA_963693085.1. Taxonomy (NCBI): domain Eukaryota; kingdom Viridiplantae; phylum Streptophyta; class Magnoliopsida; order Alismatales; family Alismataceae; genus Alisma; species Alisma plantago-aquatica. The sequence continues at coordinate 298,058,042 of OY856414.1, read as the reverse complement.
AGCAACTTCATATTGAAGTCATTAAGAGATGATTTCAAGGTAGAATTTTTAGAAATATTACTTTCTTTTTCTGAAGAAAGATCATTTAGTTGAGCATACAACTCCTCATTAGTTTTAGTAACTCTTTTTAGTTTCTTTTTACCATCAATATATTTATCATGTAATTCATTAATGTTGTCAACTAACTCTTCTTTAGATAAATAAAAAAGACTTACCTCTTCTTCTTCATTTGTTGTAGCAATAAGGAACTCCACCTCTTCTTCTCCATCCTCACTATCATCACTTGAGTCATCCCATGCAGCTTTGTAGGCTTTTTCCTTCTTCTTGTGAGATGATTTCTTTCCTTTCTTAACTTTGGGACAATCACTTTTTAAATGTCCCCCTTTTCCACATTCAAAGCACCTAGATGAAGAAGAAACACTAGAAGTTTTGTTAGTTTTAAATCTTCTATATTGCTTACCATTTACAATGAGAGTTTCTTCTTCAATATCTTCTTTACTTGTATCATGACTAATTTTGGTTGATGCCTTGAATGCAATGTCCTTTCTTTTCTTTGTGTTTAGCCGCCAATCTATAACGTCTGGGCCCATTTCCCAAGGCTCTAGCAGAGTTTAAGGAATGACGACTGGCCCCACAGACCACCACTAGCCTTAACTGCACGCTTTTTGACCACTCACGCGCAAGCCAGGATCAACTTCCCGACTGGTCACCCATCCTAGTACTACTCCAAGCTGAGCACGCTTAACTATGGAGTTCTTTAGAGATGGGATCCCAGAAAAGGAGGTGCACCTTGGTGATATGGGTAGTCCAATCATTCCTTTTAAGATCAACTTATCTGAGGCCTCAAATCCTGGGATGTTACAATCTCCCCCACTTAGACTCTTGACGTCCTCGTCAAGTCTCAACTATATGGCCTCATAATCTGACCCCATTTCAGTGTAGACCCACAATGGCCCATGGATTCCCAGCTCATGTCCACGGCTACCAGCGTAAGGGTGGCTCCTTCTCGTCTCTACGGATAGCCCTTTCCAACTTGCCTGGACCGCACGACTCAAGACTGGCATGTCACATGCCCATGTGGGCCCCACCTACTGGAGGGGTTATGGCTCTGATACCATTTGTAAATGTCCGGGCCCATTGCCCAAGGCTCTAGCAGAGTTTATGGAATGACGACTGGCCCCACAGACCACCACTAGCCTTAACTGCACGCTTTTTGTCCACTCATAATCTCCCCCACTTAGACTCTTGACGTCCTCGTCAAGTCTCAACTATATGGCCTCATAATCTGACCCCATTTCAGTGCAGACCCACAATGGCCCATGGATTCCTAGCTCCTGTCCACGGCTACCAGCGCAAGGGTGGCTCCTTCTCGTCTCTACGGATAGCCCTTTCCAACTTGCCTGGACCGCATGACTCAAGACTGGCATGTCACATGCCCATGTGGGCCCCACCTACTGGAGGGGTTATGGCTCTGATACCATTTGTAAATGTCCGGGCCCATTGCCCAAGGCTCTAGCAGAGTTTAAGGAATGACGACTGGACCCACAGACCACCACTAGCCTTAACTGCACGCTTTTTGTCCACTCACGCGCAAGCCAAGATCAACTTCCCGACTGGTCACCCATCCTAGTACTACTCCAAGCTGAGCACGCTTAACTATGGAGTTCTTTAGAGATGGGCTCCCGGAAAAGGAGGTGCACCTTGGTGATATGGGTAGTCCAATCATTCCTTTTAAGATCAACTTATATGAGGCCTCAAATCCTGGGATGTTACACAATCTTTCTTCTTCTTCAAGGGTGACCTCATGTGTCTCCAAGTTGCCAATGAGTTGTTCCATCCTCAATCTTATGAGATCATTTGCTTCTTCAATTGCCATCAACTTTGGTTTGTACTTTGGTGGCAAACACCTAAGAATCTTGGACACTTGATCTTCTTCACTTATGAATTTTCCTAATGCACTCAAACCATTAATGATAGTAGAAAATCTTGCATACATTTCACTACTAGACTCATTTGGTACCATATAAAATTGTTCAAACTTTTGTTTAAGCATACTAATCTTAGAATTTTTAACTTGTATGGTTCCTTCATGTGTAATAGAAAGTCTATGCCATATGTCATATGCAGTTTCACATGAAGAAATTCTATTGAATTCACTTACCGATATAGAACAATATAAAATACTTATAGCCTTGGCATTAAGTTGAGCTTGCTTTACTGTATTGGCATCCCATCTAACATACTCAGTTTCCAGAAGCATGTATGGAGTGGACACCATTCTCCAAAGTTCCCAACTGATGCCTTGAAAATAGAATTGCATCCTTCTCTTCCAATAGTTGTAGTTGTTTCCATGGAACGGTGGTAGATGAGATATGTAGGTTCCCTCCAAGTTCAAGTGGTTGAGCACACCATCCCCCATGCTTCAAGACTTGTTAAGGCTCCTTGAAGACCTACTCTGATACCAATTCAAAGATCTTAGAAATCTAACGTAGTCAGTCCACTACCCAATTGTTTCCAACCGAGATTTTGAAAGCAACTTATTTTATTACCTCATAAGGATGTCACATAAAATACAATTTCTTTCCCACACCCTTGAAGTAGCCTTCACCTGAAGTAGCCTCAAACCCCCTAGAAGTAGTCTTCCGAAGTAACTCCAAGCTCACCCTTGAAGTAGCCTTCACCTGAAGTAGCTTCACTTTGAGGCAGCCTTCTTGAAGTAACTCCAAGTCACTGGGAGAAGCCTTCACCACCTAAAGTAGCTCCACGAAGCTCCTTTCAACAGCCTCCAACCTAGGAGTAGGCAAGGAGAACAATATTCAATAAAAGGAACAAGATTGGAAGAAAGAAACAATGTTACCAACGAGTACAACGCTTTGATCCTATATCAAGAGTATTGATCTCCTATCCACTGTGCATGAACGTGGTAGTGTGGTGGCTAGGAGATACTAATATATAGGACACTAATATAGAACATATTGCAAGTGTAGCTCAGCTTGTTTCTCACTAAGATTGGATCTCAAGTGTAATTGTATACACAAGTGATGCTTTGGGTGTCCTAAGGCATGTCCTATTTATAGAAATGGCCTACTAGTGCTTAGGGACATTCTAAACACTTTCTAGGGTGTTTTTAGTGCTCAACTAGCCGTTAGGTGTCCAATAATTACATTGCAATGGCTAGATGTTTATTTCTGAAAAGTGCAGTTCCAGAACTTCTCTCGGTCGAGAAGTTTGTCGATCGAGATTGTCTCGGTCAAGCTTTTTGCCGACCGAATGGGAGGTTGAGGTCAATGTGTTTTAACGTTCAATTCCAACTCCCAAATACTTTGCTAACTCAGTCTACCATCTAGGAGGATCTATTCTCAGTTGAGAACTTTGTCGACCGAGACTGTCTCGGTCGAGGAATTTGTCGACCGAGAAAATCCCTGATTCAATGTGTTGATCTACTAAGTGTGTGTATCAATGTGTAATTGTGCTTATATCTTAGGGGAGGATCTAAATAAGTGTTGAGAGTGGATAGGGAATATCTAACACTTGATTTACATGAAGTCTAAGTACTTGTACATTATATAATTGTACAAGTTTTTACATTGAGTACAATCATGAAAATATAAGCAATCTAAGCATGTTGATCTTCCAATTTGTGTAGATTTTCAGCTATCCACTGCCTTATTTGTTTTTCCCTGAAACACTAAAATAACAAGTTAGATGCACAAGAATGAAATGTTTGTCATCATCAAAAAATAGGGTTTGATAATGTAAAATTTAGCCAACAAGGTTAGGTTTTGGATCAATTAGAAGTTTAATGATCAACCATTAAGTACCCTATTGATGTTATCAATCAATGATGACATTAGCTTAATATTTAATACTAATTAATGAATATATTCTTGATCTAACAACCTATGGTGACTTAATGTTCACTAATGATGGTGGATCAGGTCTCTACAACCTATGGTGAGTTAAGCATTGTAGTTGTAGCATCAATTAAGCCTTAGACTAATGGTTTCTTGGGTCACTTGATGCAATGGTCGAACCTATACTGTAATTGATGGTTTTAACATATGAACTTGACTCAATGGTCTAGATCTAATGTTTATTCCTCCAATAAAGTGGAACGATGGATAATGTAATATGTTGGTCCTAATAATGTGATTCAGATGGTTTCCTTTATATTATCAACTTAAGGAGCTTACTTGTTGACAATGGATGGCTTGTTTTAAATGAACGGTCGATTGTGGGTTTTACCCTACTCTCAATGGAACTTTTTGTGTTTTTAATCAAGGGATGTATAGGGTTAAATGATGACTCATTCTAGAGAACAAATCAAGGACTTCATAGGTGGTAATAAAGGACTTCATAGGTGGTTTATCCATTGTGTTTACTTATGTAAAAAACTAATGGTCTTACCTTTTAAACATCCAATGGTTCTGGGTGACATTGTGGTATGGTGATATGGGTTGAATGATGATGGAACAAATGGAGGGTTACCCTTAATAAGGTAGTCTTACCTATTCACTCATATGAATCGAAGTGATGATAATCATATTATGTTGATATGTAACCCTAATGAGGTATAGCTTGTTATACCTAGCTTTAATATAACTAAATGATGGTAATTGGGTATGAATAGTCCTTGAATGACTAATACAATCATGGAGTACTCTGTTACTGTTGTTGAAACCCTAGTATGTTATAACCTGATGATTACACCTTGATTTATGTGTGGGTTCATGATGGAGCTCCCACTTACGTGGAATTGTGTGCACCACTAAAAATCCTAAAGATGGTAAGTCTTTAAGTTTAGCCTTGCTTATACTAGATAGAGAACTCCACCCACGTATGCTACGATACATGGAAGTCTTATCGTAGTACAGTTAAGGGTCGAATCCACGGGACAACGGTCTTGTTGGGAACAACAAGATGAAAAATGTTGGAACTTCACTTAAACTCTTAATAGTTGGTATTTAAATCAAAAGGTTGGTTTGGTTGTTTTTAGACTAAGAGAAAGCAAGCAAGTAAATTTAAGGATGTTAATCAATGATAAGGAACCACTAGGGCGTGATCGGTTTTCACTGCCACTACACATGGATCAAAACATGCAACATAAAACATAACCTACAACAAGAGTTTAGTCAGTTAGTATCTTCGTAGACTTAGTTTCCATTCAAAGAACTAACTACGAGAACTGCGGGAATGTTGCAAAGTCAGCCATCCCCGAACGAATGGTCAACTACTTTGCATCGTTCCCTTCACAAAATGTGTTCCTCAACTTATCAAGGTTGTACTTTCATACGTCAACTGATTCCATTTCATAGTATAAAAGTACAACGATAGGAGTGAGTTTACTCCACTTCTTGAAAAACACTTCTAGATACCGAAATAGATGCATGGTGGATACATGCACCATGAACCAACAATCAATCGAGTTTCAAATCTAGTAGTACAAACATAGACAATTCATACTAAAAGATAAAGGATAACACAAGTTGGTGATCAAGCAACAAGCATTCATTAAATGATTGATGTTGAACTGAAAAGAAAGCATCTCTATATTGAAAACTATGGATTACATTACATGAAATGAAAACATGGGTAGCGGGGCTACTCCCCGCACCCTAGTGAAAGAGACTACTCGCTCATAGCTAAGACAAAGAAGGAGGCCAGAAGAGAGAGAGAGAGTGTGTCATCCCCACAAAGGAGAGAGGAAAGTCAACCCCTTGGAAAGAGAGAGAGAGACGATCTTCAAACTTCATAGGTTGCTTGATGATGAGGGCCCCTCTTCCCACTTTCTTTGGCAAAGAGAGAGAAAGAAACTTCAAGATGGATTGTGGATCTTAGACCGGTAGCCTTTGGGTGGAGGATGGAAGTTGGATTAGATCTGAAGTGATAGAGGCAGCCTCTGGGCGTCTGAAACTTGATTATTTTGGGAGGACCCCTTGGGTCTTATTTATAGGCCTTAAGTGAAGTCCAAACGGTTTGGATAGTTTTGGGTCCAAACGGTCTTGGAAACCGTTTGGACTCTGAGACCGTTTGGACCCCGAGACCATTTGGACCCCGAGACCGTTTGGAGCCCGAGACCATTTAGACCCCGAGACCGTTTGGACCCCATGCATTCTTGAGATCGTATGACTCCATGCGGTCTTGAGATCGTATGCCTCCATGCGGTCTTGAGATCGTATGACTCCATGCAGTCTTGAGACCGTTTGGCTGCATTCAGTCTTGAGATCGGTTGGCTTCATGCGGTCTTGGGACCGGTTGGCTTCATGCGGTCTTGGGACTGTGTGATTCCATGTGGTCTTGGGACCGTTTGACTTCATGCGGTCTTGAGACCGGTTGGCTTCATGCAGTCTTGGGACCGGTTGGCTTCATACGGTCTTGGGTCCGTGTGAGTCCATGCGATCTTTGGACCGTTTGATTTCATGCGGTCTTGAGACTGGATGGCTTCATGTGGTATTGAGACCGTGTGAGTCCATGTGGTCTTGGGACCATTTGAGTCTTTTGTGATTTTTTTGTGTCTTTTTCTATAAGTAAAAAGGAGAAAAGTTAATCTAACAATATGTTTGCATTAGAAGAGAATAGTTAGAGATTTTATCTACTTTATCTGAGAAAGAGTGTGGAAATTAAAGAATATTACTAAGATAACATCACAAAATTGGAGGTTATCACCCCCCCCAACTTAGAGTCTAGCTTGTCCTCAAGTTAGATAGAGCTGAGGCATGTAATGGTGAGGCGATTTTATTCATTTAGGATTTCCATACTCTTGCTTCAATTCTAAACCTGAGATCTCCTAAGGTTGTATCAGAGCTTTTTGCCTTAACTCTTTCAGGTATTGAGAGTTGCTTGATCTCAGGTTTCTTCCATATCTTAGCCCGCATTGGGACCACTTTTTATTCAGTGCATGTTGTTGACTCTAATCATTTTTATACTCCTCTAAGAATCCTACCGAAAACTAGAGTGGGTATGCGGGTTGGCTAAAGGCTTAGTGTGTAACTCCCCCTTCAAGTGGGGGAGGGGTTGTCTATGCTTTTAGGATCTCACTACCGGGCACGATACATCTACCTTTATGAGGGCAGCTGAATGTACCGGCCGGGTGAGTCCTTTATCAACCTTTCAAATATTTAGATACCTTAGGGTTTCACTACCGGGCACGACACGTCTGCCTTCTTGAGGGCAGCTGAATGTACTGGCCGGGCGAGACCTTTTTTGGTTCTTCATATAGATCCTTATTTATGGCACAAATCTCATGGTTTTATTCAACACTCTGGCTTTTATTCGTAAACTCACATGCTTGGGATTTGCATATTTAGGGATATTGATTTGGGTGGCCAAGCCTCTTTTATTTGGAGAGAAGAAAACTGTTCTTAGAGTTGTTCGACATGCATTTATTTGGTTTCTACTAGTGGTCCACTTGCAAAGCTTCATGATTTGGATGTCACCTGATGTCCCTCTCGTCCTTGAGAATGTTTTGGCTTATTGCGGCCCTGATGTTGTCCTGTGGAGAGTCAGATGTAGAATTGAAATAGAAGCATGAAAATTGAGTGAAGATGATTTATTAACTTGCCATTGCATGTATATGTGCTATTCTTGTTATTGCTCTTAAGGACTGACTTGATTCTAGAGTTAGTAGGGGTGACTTTATTCCAAAGATTCTTTATTGGGTGAATTATTTAAAACAGAAACTAAATGTGTAAGGGAAACTAAGAAAATTTTGTACGGAATTGAAAGAGAAGATGGAGATATAGAAATGATACCTCACCCTTGTCTAATGTACTCCCACCTAACTTATCATTCACTCTATCCGCAGAGTGTCAAAGTTATAGGTTGAGAAGTACACGGACAAGGGCGTCAGGCCTTTGTTAATTCTGAGTTTGCCCCTGGTGTTCTGAGTAGATTAGCTGCAAACTTTCCGTGTTGGGCGTGGTAATCCACGTGTGTCATATCCTCTACTGGTCTTTGAAGTGCCATGATGGTGTACATCCAATAGAGGACATGAAAGCCGCAGTCGTTGGATTCCCGAATTTGTTGGGGACATTTGTGGTGAAGTTCGGGCGATGAAAGTGTTCTTTGCCGTATGCCCTTGTGTGCTGACTTAGAAGATTGATTAGTCTGTCTGCACATTCCTTCGCCACCACCTCCGTGGGCATCTTTAGTGTCACTATATAACTCTTCTATCGGGGATTGAACTGGCTGTCGGAACTGTTATAGATGGTAGTTGTTCCTTCGGGTAGGTTTGTTGCCAGAAGCATCCAGTGCTCATGGTAAAGGAAGGGGAGCATGATGAACTTCGGTGTTGTATGTTGTAGGAAGGAAATTAGTGCTTCAGTTGTTCTGAAGTTCTTTAGCTGTAGGAGATTGTCCTTCATTTATGTGGATGCCATATAGGTTGTAGGGTGATTCTGTCCGATAAGAAATTGATAGGTAGCCATCAAGCTCACGGATAGAGACCCCTTGAACTGCACAGTTTCTCGTAATGCGTCTGCCATTACTAAAATGTCACCAGACATGAAAATGAGGTCATCTTTCTCGGCATAGAGACGTGACATGATGAGACGGAGTTCATTGTTGGAGAGGCTTTTACAGGCACTGAGGTCGAAATCTGGGAAAGTTGGTTCTATGGCAGATAGGGGCACCATTTGTGATGGCGATCTCCTAATGGGTGCCCCTGATAAAAGATTGACGTCCCCTTTATCTTGTATTAGATCAAAGTTGGAAGGGTCCCATTTTCTTTGCTCGGGAATTATGGCTGGCTGTTTTTTCTCTAGTTCTTTTAAAGTTTGTCTGAAAGGTCGTCGTTGCGGACGTTGGATTGCTGAAAAGAGGTAACGGGGGACGTCATCTGGTGCCATTGTCAGGTCCTTGAAGAACCTTCTGTCACAAATAAGCTCCATGGCGTAACGCCCTCACAGGGAGTAAAAATCTTTGACGATCAGATCGGTAAAGGGGATTTCTTGGTTTAGCGCTTCAATGTGACGGATAGTGCAGAAAGCGCAATCCCCAGATCCTTCAGTAGCTTGGACTTGCGGGTTTATTATTTGGAACTAGGGTTGACTTCAGTCTTGACGGAGGGATGGGCGTGCAACCCAAATTAGCTTAAGAAGCCAGAAAGGTATACATCTTGCCTCTCCTGCGTCTTCTCCAACAAAATTTATTGTTTCAGTTGGTAGCTCGGTGGCGCAAAAATTGTACACCTTGGCGTCCCGAGCCTCGGTGTCGACAATAATAAACAACCAGTGATCGGAAACTTGAAATGGCATGGTAAGATATCATGCCTTTCGTGTTAAACTAGCACACAGCCGCTCTATTGACTTTGCTCGTATTTCTTTGTATAACAAGCCTATAGATAGAGCAGGTGAGGCGTTGAATACTGGCTGCTGCCTCTTTGAGCTTCTGTAAACTTCTATGCAGTTGGCCAGCAGGACACAGAAGATTTCCATTGACATCGTTGACCGTGGTCGCAGGATGTGACGGAAATCATCGCGTGTCAACTTACGCTTAGTCTTTGTATTGTGGTAGATGATGTCGCCCCCCTCTTTGGCATCGTCGACAATAGTGTTCAGGATAAAGATATCCTAAGCATCTAGTGTAGAAATGGCCGCCATATCTAAATCGTGCATTTTATGCGGTAGAGGTGGTGGCGGGGGAAGCTCCTACAGAGGGGGTGAAGAAGTTTGTTCCAGATCGTCTATATATCCTTGCAGATCCTCATCTGAATCGGAAGCAGAATCGAGTTCTTCATCTGTATCTAAACGTACTCGTTCTGATTCTTCCAGTTCTGGGGGGAAGGGTACAGATTGGTCAGTTGCGGAAAAAGGGTGAGTGGCTGTTGCTGATGGGCATGTGCTGGTTCCTAAGATACATTGGTGGAACTCAGCAAAGGCTGCATCTTTTGCAGACTCCCCTATAGATCCCAAGGCAGAGTAATCGGGGAATTGGTCCCCATATGATATATTTACATTTTCGTTGTGGGTGGGGGACTTGGGATGATGTCCACCCTCTTGGTGGTCTTTGTCATATCCTTTTGGAGAAGATGCTGCTCCTTGGCTTGGGCCCTCCCCAGCGTTGTCTGGGGCATCAGATTTGTCATCTGAGGAGGTGGTATCGTTGTTAGAATCAGCTGAGGAGTCGGAGTCATCTTCGTCTTCATCATCACCTTCTTTGTCAACTGCAGATTTGTCTGTTAGCTTCTCGTGTGCTGTCTTTTTGCACTGCCGGTGGATGATTTGTAATTCATCAAACGCCACTTGCACATACTCGTGTGTTTTGAGCAGTGCGTCGTGTGTTTCCTTGAGATCTTTGTATCTGTCCTCGGCAGAGAGGAGTCGCGCTGTAAGGTCTGTTACTGCAGCTCGTAATTGTTGGATTTCATTGTTCATCGACTCCTCTTGGTGATTGTTGAACTGTGTGAGAGTGATGTTGATGTTATCCAAGCGCATGCTAAGAGCTGTTTGGTGCTTCTTGAGCTCACAGAGAGTCTCAGGTAGAGGTTGAGTCTGCGTGGAGATCTGATCGACTTGCTTAGCCATCGCTTCTTGCTGGCATTTTACCCCATGGATCAGCTCGGGCAAGTTGTTGAATTGGTTGTTGTCGTGATCAACTTGCCTGGCCATTACATCTTGTCATTGCTGAAAACCTTGGAGGATGCTTGGAAAGGCGTGGTTCTATTCGTCGATCTTGGCTACCTGCTGAGATAGTCCCTGTACACAAGAAAAAATGGAGTTCATAATGTTAGAAGGGTCAGTGAGGAGGTTTCGGATGGTGTCGAATTGACGTCCGAATTCCTCACCGACATTAGTGAAATGGACCCTGATTGTGGAACGGTGGGATGGTTGGGGTCTGGTTGGAAAGGGTGGAGTGTCCTGCGGAAGAGACACTGTTGATGGTTCGACGAACTGTGTGGTGACTATAGATGGTGTCACCAGCGGTGGTGGGGTGGTGGTGGTGGATGGGAAAGGTGGTGATGTTGTTGGTGAAAATGGTGGGATTGATAGTGGTGGGGAAAAGACTGCGGAGATGGATGCGAAGGTGGTGAATTCGGGCGTAGTGGTGGAGAAGGGAATGCCCGAGGAGAAAATGGGTGAAGTGGAGGATGTAGGTGGTTGTGAAGTTGTGGAGAAAGATGGTAGAGTGGTGGATTGTGGAAAGGTGGAGGGTGGTGAAGTGGTGGTGGTAAGCTCAACGGTTAGACTCATAATGAAGGAGTCTAGAGATGAGGTTGTGATTTGTTCTTCAGGGAGGGTGGGTTTTGGTTCTGGATGTGGTTTTGATGTTGGTGTCCCCGACAACTGTTGTTGTTGCGAAAGCCTTTTGGAAGGTTTTTTCACTGGAATTTTTGTTATACAGTCTGTCGGGGCTGTGATACTGAGCTCGGTCTGCCCCGCTTGGGTTGTCTTAGCTTGTGCTTTGACCGGAGCTAGGAGTTTGGTAATCTCTTCATCAGTAAAGAGAAGTTTGTCTTTATCATAGTCTGCTAGCTCGGGAAGCGGTAAAAGGGTCCTGGAAGATTTGACAGTTGGGCAGAAGATGTAATGTAATTTGGCATCCTTCTCCTTGATAATGTAGGAATTCTTCAAGGTTTGTTTGTTGGTAAGGATGTCTCCCTTGATCTTCGTGCAACACGGAAGTAATCTGTCCATTCTGAGATATTTGATTATCGAAGTTATGTACCCACCCATGCAAATTTCTTTCCCTATGGCATAGGCGGAGAACTTTTGTGACGTCCCCAGATTTTCTAAAACTTAATCTGATGTGTGACGTCCAAATTGAAACCCTCACCTCAGTGAGAATCCCAATTTAAACATCCCACACTAGGCTAAGAAGAAGAAAATCAGAGGAAGTCATAAGGAAACAATCAGTAGCACATGTACATGAACAATAATAAAACCATACACACATGTTCACCATTCAACATATAATTACAACATGAATTGTTACAACATTTGATATTACATATTGAACAACAAACTATAACATATACATGTACTACATCTAAACTACAGGATCTTAAGACAACAGGTCCACCTGTACATCAGCTCGCCACACAACTCTCAACTATCCTGGATCTTCAAGAGCATAACCACAACCTAAACAAAAGATTACATGCGGTACACGTCAGCACAATATTTCATGAATATTGTACTGAGTACGCCTACGTGTCTTTTTATATACCTCTCATCATATCTTGGCAATAAGATAAAACTAATACTTGGCAGTAACAAAAGAATATAAGAAAAGTGTACACTTGCACAAAGATATTCATTAACAAAAGAGAACACATATTTTAAACTTATTTTCCATTATATCTCAAGGCCTTTATGATCACTGCCAAAGAGTTAGATCATTTGTACAAGTTGACCACTACCAAAGAGTTAGGTCAGACCACTACCAAAGAGTTAGGTCATATGTACAATGTGACCACTACCAAAGAGTTAGGTCACTTCCAAGCACACTACCAAAGAGTTAGTGCTTTCATATAATGGAACATATATATTATGTTTGATGTGTTCATAGCAGTAATCATGAAAAATCATGCAACATGTCATACAAGAATAATCATTTCATCCAATATCATATGCCACGTATTTTACTACACATATAACACAAAGCATATTATATAATAAGCCAAGTAAGAGGTAATGGCGTACCTTGATCAAGAAACAAACCTAATCCATATTCCTCATGTCATCTATATCTTGGTCAACCTGATTAAGACAAGACCACATACTATCATCAGGTTCTCATCCTATTATATCTCATCTTAACCCTAACTATATCCATTAGGGTTTCTCTTATCTCCTTAGTATATGTACTTTATTACTTCTCTTATCATCTTGTCATTAGGTTACTGATCATATATTACAGATTGAGGTACATTATCTGATCCTTATCTTCCATAAATTTTTGTACACATTAATTAACCCTAGGTTACATCATTAACCTAGATTAGGGTTTTATAACATGTATTAATATTCATCTTCATATAACCTAGATTATGTTCATCATTATGATCTCATAATTAGAACTGAGATTTCATATACTGATATGAGCTTACAATGTGAATTTCATCATTTATTGAGCATGTGTGCATTAAATACATTTTATTTAGGGTTATAAGCCCTAATTAGACATATTAAGCAAATTACATGATTTCGTACATCCACATGTTCATGTCTGACATCATATGCATTATAAACATAATTACAGGTTTACTGACATTCTTCCATAATTTTATGTCGTCATTTGATATTTATTACTCATGAACTAAGCATTTTACAACTTACATGATATCACTAATATTAATGCATAAAAAGCCTGATTTTATTATTTCAGGTTGTTCTACGCATTTTTCTGAACATTTCGGTATATTATTTGTAATTTTCTGATCAATAGGCTATTTTATATGAATTATCAAAGATCTACCAGTTATTGAGTATTTACCTTTTACGAGCCAGTGGTGTGCCGCCACGTGGCCACTAGGGGGTGCGGCTCCTTTGCTGGATTTGATCGGTTCTTCCTGGTTCAACATTGAATCAGCCGGTTTATCTGGTTCTCAGGGATTGGACCCGGTCCTCCCTTTTCTTTTCTGGTCCACGCGAAGCCAACCCCCTGCCCTCACCCGTTCCACGCCCGACGCTTCTGCGGCTCTGTTTCCGCAAGGCGCCTCCGCGCAGGGGCACTCCGGTGAGCAAGGGCTCAGGCTGGAGCGTTCCTCGTCATCTCTTCATGCTGCCATAATGATCAGTGTCTAACATCTTCCCTTCACGGCCACTCGGAAGTGCCCTACGGCCCCTGGTTCTCCGGCACGGTGGGAGCGTCGCCGCCATCTTTGGCTGCGGCGGAGCAAAGGGGCAAAATGCCTCTGCTGCGCCTTGTGTCATTCTGAAGCTTCGGAAAGCTTCACAAGACTACTACGAACTCGTCTACGACCTTGATCCGCGGCGGTCTGCACTCCATAGGCACCTCCGACTTCATCTTCTTCCTTGGTGTGGGTGAGCTCGGCTCCTGGTACAGCTATCACCGAGGTCCTCTTTTCTATGAGGGATCTTCTCCTCAGACCTCCTTCCTCGTTTTCCTTTACTCACCCCACTGGCATCTCCCTCTATTCTTCTCCATTTTCGGCTGTAACCTGCTCCGTATTGTGGAGAGACACAGGGAAACGAGCAGCTGGTTCTTCCTATTAGAATGATCTCGCATCTTGTTTAAGGGGTCTTCCCACTCCTTTACACGAGCAAAACACAACTGCCCACTCCACTTCCCCCTTCGGGCTACGACCACTTCGTGTGGTGGAAGAGAACTCGCAGTGCATGTCTGCCCACTACCTTGCTCTAGCCGCAAGGTAGGGGATGGCACAAAGACCCTTCATTTCCAATCCAAAGGTCTGCGTGTGTCCCTCACTTGATCCCATCAGTGGCTCACTCCAGCCAATGGGAACTATCGCTAGATTAGATATATAGGGCTAGGATCTGGCCGCATATACCAAGCCAAAAGCAGTGGGGGTGCGTGACACTAGCTAAGATCAGGTTTTAGATCCATAAATCATTAAATATACACATTATTTACCCAATTTTCAAACCTTCATAACTTCCTCTAGGAACATCCTAAAGCCACCAAAATTTAACCATAGCTTCACCATACCTCAAGGTACAATCCATTCGATTTTGGTGCAAAAACTAAGCTATTAGACTTGTAAAATAAATTCCTCAAGAAGGCATACAAAGATAGGTCTTAATCATGACATCAACCTCGCCTCAACACACTTACTTTATCAAAAGGTTGAAACTCTCAATCTAACTGAAACATATGCTTTCACTTAAGTCATTGGACATTTAGGATTCTAAAAGTCCACTCCATCACAACTTTTGTATCAAGTGTCGGCCAATATTGACCAGGTTTCCATTCAGAATTGACCATAGGAGAAAAAGGTCAGCGGTTATTACATTTCCACTCTCTGTTGTTGGGAAGAGCGCACCAGTGAGGATCTTGTGAAGTGTACGCACGAACCCAGAATGGATATTGGAGGCTTTGCATGTTTTTGCCTCATAAGCTGGGAACCATGTTAATGTTTTCTAGAAGGTGTGTCTATTGAATTGTGAATTTTCCGTTCCTGTAGCTTTGGCCATCTTGAGATGCTCCGGGTTGTCGATGAAGATTTCATTCAAAAGATTTTCTGTTATAGAGATGTCTTTGCCAAAAAGTTTGGTGACCAGCCTGCGGTCACCTCCGTCCCTTGCTCTATGGGAAATGTCCACTATTTCTTTGGTGAGATAGGTAAAGAATTATGTGGTGGGTTTGATATATGATATTTCGGGGATGAAACAGAGTCTGGAGAGGTTAGAGTTGTCTTGGATGGTGATGATTCTATCGTAGATCCCCATCTTGAGCAGTATACTGGAGCAGACGTACTTTGTAGGTTTTAGGGTTTTATCAATGGAGGGAAGGGTGTGAATGTATAGGTTTTCTGGTGGTGGTGTTGTAGTGGTAATGGGGGGGGGGGGAAGAAGGAACAGTGATGATGGCGGGAGCGGCAGCAGAGGTGGTGGTTGGTGGAATGTTTCCTGCCAGGGTTTTCTCCCTTGCAGTGACAGGATGAACCTGTTTCCTTGCCCGCTTTTTTGGTTGCTGAGTTGTGGTGGTTTCCTGTGCCTTTCGCTTCCCCTTAGACTTTTCAGCTGGGGACTCTTCCTTGGAACGTGGCTCATATTCAGAGCCTTCATCATCACTAGAAGAGATTTCTTCCACTTCTTCTTCAGGTGCCTCAGCTAGGCATTTGTTGATACGGTCAATTTCACACAAGATTGCCATGATGTTGACCTTTGGTGGGGCCTTCCCAGTCTTGTTGTAGTTATCGATAATTTGTTGGAGCTTGGCTCGATCGTCTATCAGTTCCTCTTGTGTCCAGTGAGGGTTGTCAGCAGTTCCGGCTGGTTGTTTTGCTGGAGAAGCCATTTATGAAAATAGAAAGTCATGTGTTAGCATAAAAATTGATTATGTATGAGTTTATATATATTTTCATGAAAAGCAAGCTGTGCTTAAAAAAAAGACCAAACGGTTTTGAAGATTGTTTGGTTCCAAACGGTTTTAGGACTGTTTGGTCCCAAATGGGTTCAAGACCGTTTGGTTCCAAATGGTTTAAGGATCGTTTGGTCCCAAACGGTTTGGAAACCGTTTGGAAGGTGAAACGTCGGGGGTGTTGTGGATGGGAGAGAGGCAGAACTTGTGGTGAAACCAAAGACGGCAGAGATAGAATGGGGAAAGCCGTGGTGGTGCCGAAGATGTTGATAGTGGGAAAGATGGTAGCGGAGGCAAAAAAGGCCCAAGGTGCGGTCGAGCCGGTAGCTGCGACGGTAAAATAGGTGTCGGCGAAGGTGGCGCGACTACCTTGTTGCAGAGGGCAAGGAAGACGACGGCAGTGAAGCGAAAGGTGGTGGCACAGCGGTGAGGTCGCCGTGAAGAAGTACAGAAACTAGATCAACGGTGGCGGAGGGAACACAAGCTGCGTAGGAATAGGAGGACAGAGGTGATGGAATAGTGCTTGCGCAAGGGTTTTAGAAAGCTCGGGAGTCGAAAGAAAGAAGAAGAAGAAAGAGGGGGGCTAGGGCTATATTTATAGGATTCGGGGGGTTGACTTTGCAAAACCCTTAGGTCAAACGGTTTAGCGACCGTTTGGACTTCAAACGGTTTCAGGACCATTTGGCTCCAAACGGTTTCAGGACCGTTTGGCTCCAAACGGTTTTAGGACCGTTTGGCACCAAACGGTTTCAGGACCGGTTGGGAGGGTTAAGGTTATTTTGATTTTTATATTTTTATTTTTGTTTTGGTTATATAAATTTTTATATTTTTAGAAGATAAACCTAAGGTAACTTAAAAGAACAAAAAAATAAAGGAAGAAACTTAGATCTTGGGTTGCCTCCCAAGTAGCGCCTGCGTTTTACGTCGTTGGCTCGACGAGGTTATGATGTTGTTATAATGATGTTGTGGCGTCTCTGATCTCAATAGTTTGTCTCGACATTTTATCTGCTGGAGTGTAGTATTTTTTCAATCGATGGCCGTTGACTGTCCTTTCTCTGTCGTTGTCATCAACAATTATGACAGCTCCAGTCGGGTATATATATTTGATTTTGAAAGGACCGAACCACTTTGTGCGGAGTTTTCCGGGGAACAATTTGAGCTTGGAATTGAAAAGGAGGACTTTGTCACCCATGGCGATGTCTTTCCTTTTAATATGGCCGTCGTGCCACATTTTGGTTTGTTCTTTATAAATCATGGCGCTTTGATAAGCGGTCATTCGGAGCTCCTCTAGCTCTTTTAATTGGAGTTGTCTGTTTTCTCCGACACTTTTGAAATCAAAATTCAGTTGTTTAATGGCCCACCAAGCCTTGTATTCCAGTTCCACTGGAAGATGACATGACTTCCCGTATACCAAACGGAATGGGGTCGTCCCGATTGGTGTTTTATAAGCTGTTCGGTAAGCCCAAAGGGCATCAGGAAGCTTGGTGGACCAGTCAGTGTGGTGTCTATTTATGGTTTTCTCTAAAATTGCCTTTAATTGTCTATTTGAAACTTCAACCTGCCCACTCGTTTGTGGATGGTAAGGCGTGGAAACTTTATGATTGACTCCATATTTCTTTAAGAAAGCTTCAAAGCTACGCTCCAAAAAATGGGTTCCACCATCAGATATGATAGTTCGGGGAACTCCAAATTTGGGAAAAATGATATCTTTAAACATCTTTATGACTGGTTTGGAATCACTAGAAATTGCGGGTATAGCTTCTACCCATTTTGAGACATAGTCCACATCGACCAATATGTAAGAGTATCCATATGAAGAGGGGAAAGGACCCATATAGTCTATCCCCCAAACATCGAAAATCTCGATCTCCTGCCACATGGTGAGAGGCATTTCATTTCTTTTTGTTATACCATCGGAGAATTGACACTTGTTGCAAGATTTTACAAAATCATGGGAATCTTTTGCTATTATTGGCCAAAAGAAACCCGATTGTAGGATTTTCATGGCTATCTTTTTCGAACTCATATGTCCTCCAGTGGGGCCGGAGTGACAGTGTTCTAGGACAGGAGTGATTTCTTCCTCAGGTAGGCAGCGGCGAAAAAGTCCGTCTACGCATAGTCGAAAGAGGTAAGATTCGTCCCAATAGTATTGCTTGACATCGTGGAGGAATTTCTTTTTGTCATGGTAAGAGGTAGAGGGGTGAATGATTCCTGTAGCCAGATAGTTCACAATGTCAGCATACCAGGGGAATCCTATTGTAACTTTCATTAGTTGGTCATCAGGGAGGGAGTCTCAGATGGGCACTTTATCCTCATCCTCGACTTCAATACGGCTGAGGTGATCAGTGACAACATTCTCCACTCCGCTTTTGTCTTCGATTTCTAGATCAAATTCCTGAAGCATCAACACCCAGCGGATAAGTCTGGGTTTTGCGTCCTACTTCTGAATTAGATATCGTGTAGTGGAGTGGTCAACGTAGACGATGACCTTAGCTCCAATCAGGTAGGAGCGGAATTTTTCGAACGCATAAATGACCGCCAAGAACTCCTTTTCTATAGTGGTATAGTTCTTCTACGCTTCATCGAGTGTTTTGGATGTGTAGTATATAACAAAAGGTTTCTTGTCGATTCTTTGCCCTAACACAACCCCTATGGCATAATTGTTGGCGTCACACATGATTTCAAAAGGTTGTGACCAATCTGAGGCTCGTAATATGGGTGTGGAGATTAAGGAATTTTTTAGAGTAGTGAAACTTTGTAGGCATTCTTGGTTAAAATTGAACTCGGCATCTTCGGTCAGCAATTGGGTCATGGGTTTTGCTATTTTTGAGAAATCTTTAATAAATCTTCTATAAAACCCAGCATGGCCTAAAAATGCTCGAACTCCTTTTATGTCTTTTGGTGGCGACAATTTTGAGATAACATCAATTTTTGCCCTGTCCACCTCAATCCCTCTGTCACTCACTCTATGTCCGAGGACGACACCTTCAGTTACCATAAAATGGCATTTTCCCCAATTCAGGATGAGGTTCGTTTCCTCGCAACGTTGTAAAACTTGTCCAAGGTTGAATAGATAGTTATCGAAAGAATCTCTGTAAACTAAAAAATCGTCCATGAATACCTCCATTATAGATTCTATTAATCCTGCAAAAATGGCAGACATACACCTTTGGAATGTAGCAGGTGCGTTGCACAACCCGAATGGCATTCTTCTGAAAGCATACGTTCCAAAGGGGCAGGTAAAGGTAGTTTTCTATTGGTCTTCCGGATGTATAGGGATTTGGTAGAACCCGAAATAACCATCCAGATAGAAGAAGTATTTCTGATGGGCTAAGTGTTCTAGGACTTCGTCGAGAAAGGGCAGAGGGTAGTGATCTTTCCGCGTTGATTTGTTTAGTTTCCTGTAGTCGATACACATCCTCCACCCCGTCACAGTCCTTGTTGGTACTAACTCGTTCTTGTCATTTAGCACGACAGTGGTTCCTCCCTTTTTAGGAACCACTTGGACGGGACTGACCCACTGGGAGTCTGAAATTGGGTAGATTATCCCGGCTTTCAGCAGTTTGAGAACTTCAAGGCGAACCACTTCTTTAAGATTGGGGTTTAGCTTCCTCTGGTGTTCTCGTGATGGCTTAAATTCTTCGACCATTGGCAGTCTATGAATGCATAAGGCTGGATTTATACCCGTCAGGTCAGTTATTTTGTACCCAATGGCTTTCTTGTGCTTCTTCAACTCAACAAGAAGTCTTTCTTCCTGGTTTTCTGTCAGGGTGGAACTGATGATAACCGAACATAATTTTTCTTCGTCCAAGAAGACATGTTTAAGTCCAATGGGTGGAGTCTTCATTTCGGGAGCCTTGGGTGTTTTTGTTGCTTCTAAAATGGTGGCGGATTTGAGCTCCTCAACGGTGGCTGTCGGTGCTTCTTCAACTTTCTCTAAATGTTGCAAACATTGTTGAACTAATTCATTTGCAGAAAATTCGACTTCTAGGTTGGTTAGAACATTCTCTAACTCATCAGATGGCTCAGATATTTCTAATTGGGACATTTGATGTATTGCATCTAAGAGAAAGACCTCCTCTTGAATGTTGGGACCTTTCATGCTGTTGAGAACTCAGAATTGAATTGCTTCTTTTCTGAGTCTTAGGATGATCGTGCCAGCTTCAACATCTATAAGTGCCCTGGCTGTGGCAATGAAAGGTCTGCCAAAAATTATTGGGTATCTCAGATCCTCTTTAATGTCCATGATGACAAAATCGCACGGGACATAGGCATCTTTGCCTATCCTGATTGGAATATCTTCGATAATTCCTAGAGGTGCAGTGATAGTGGAGTCAACTAACTCAATTGTCATCGTTGTGGGCAGCAAGTTAGTGAAACCTAATCGTTTACACATTGAATATGGCATAATTGATATGCTAGCCCCTAAGTCGGCTAATCCCTTTTTGCTCGAGGCATTTCCAATGCAGCATTGAATCCCGAAGGAACCAGGGTCCTTCTTTTTCTTTGGCATCTTGTTAAGAATGATATCAGAGGTGGTCTGAGCTAGTTTAACTGTCTCTTGCTCCTCAGTAATGTACTTCCGTGATAATAGAGTTTTTAGGTATTTAGCCCAAGTCGGCACTTCAGAGAGGGCATCAAGGAGCGGGATGTCTATATATAGTTTCTTCATCGCCTCCTTAAATTGTTGGAACCTAGTGTCCATTTTTGTCTCGCGTAATCTCCCCAGATATGGTATCCTTGGTTTATACTGCGGGATTTTTGGCTCTTTAAAAGTTTGTTCTTTTTCTTTGCCTTTCGAGTTCTCTGCAGACTTCTCGGTTTCTAGGTTCGGACTTGCATTTGGAATAAGGACATGTGTATCATCATCGTCAAGAGTGATTCTCGTAGTTTCGTGAAGGGTGCGTCCAGATCTTGTAGTAACAGCATTCAGCTGCTCAGGTCTATTCTGGTCGTGTCTAGGATTTGATTCAGGTTGTCCTGCAAAAGTGCCTGCTGGAGGCTTCAGTTGAGCAGCAATTTGTGCTAGTTGAGCCTCCACTGCCTTCTGATGAGCTTGCTGATTAGCGAGCATGGTTTGTTGGGACTGTAGCATCTGCCTTATCAAAGTCATCTCGCCTGCTGGCTGGGACAGGGTATTTTTCTGAGTCAGTTGTTGTTGTCCTTGTTGTGATTGTTGCGGAGGCAGCCCTAGTTGAGGTTGCTGCAACTGAGGGTGCAGCCATGGGTGTAGAGGAGGATAGGTATATTGATGGTAGTCGGATGGATTTCTGGGGTAGTTGGGTCTTGGGAAGTTGTTTCTGGGGTTCCCCTGATTTTGATTAAAGTTGCTTTGGAATCCAGGCAGCAACCTATTGGAGGATCTGCCTTATGTCTAGTGTTGCGAATTGGCGGTCCCAGTAGCGTTCCCGTATTGAAATCCTGGGTGGTTTCTTGGTTGGTTAGGATTATAATAAACTTGTCCATGAATGGAATGAATAGAATTAACTTGTTCTGGCATTTGCTCATCAGGTTGTTCAATGATTGGCTCGTACTGCTGCGGTGGTGGGTGCATATCCATCATCACATTGTAAAGCAGACCGCATGACAGAGTCAGGTGATCGGATGCGTGACAGGCTTCATAGGTCCCTATGGCAGCTTTAACCTATTGTACTTGAGGGTTTTCCTTCTTATCGAATTCTCCAAGCGAAGTTTCAAGAGCCTGCTATTTATGAGCTATGGTCTTTAAGACTTCAGCAATAGCTTTCATTTCCATTGATTCCTCAACTTTATAGACTTCGAGGACTCCCTTGCCAGATGATCGTCCCCAATTAGATTGATTCTCAGCTCCAAGCGTGATGATTTTCCAAGCATCCTCGTAGTTCTTCCTCATAAAATTTCCTCCAGATGAAGAATCCAAGAATTGCTTGAGGTCATCACTCACCCCCCTGTAGAACGTTTTTATTAATTGATTTTGGGAGATGCCATGATGAGGACACTTTCTTAGAAGCTCCTTGAACCTTTCCCAAGCTTCTTTGAGTGATTCTCCAGGAAGTTGGACGAAGTGGTTAATCTGCCCCCTAATTTCGTAAGTTAACGAAGGGGGGCCCATGTGGTGATGATTGGCTCCCTATCAAGTGAATTGTACCAACTCAAAGCTCTTCCAGACAGAGTGAAGTGGAAAAGATGTAGCATTATCACATCAAAAGCAACTCTGGCCTGCGGGACAAGTTGGCAAAGTACCTTGAACCTCTTCAAGTGATCCATGCAGTCATCTCCAGAACCCCCAGAGAATGAGATGCCCTGCATGATCTGAATCCATTGGGTCCGGATCTCGAAGTTGGTATGTTGATGATCGGAGGCCAAACTGGATGATTATCTTCGTAGTTCTTAGGGACAACATAATCCCTCAATTGCTTGTTTCTTAGCTCTAACTGAGCAGCTTGGTTAGCTGCTTTGTTTTCAGCTCAGATGTGGTCATGTTCCTCCGCTCGAATCTTCACTTGAATCTGAGCACGGGTGTTAGCAATGAGTTGTGCTCTTTGAGCGTCTATGGCGGCATTGACCCTTTCCATCACTAGTGCAGCTTGGCATTGATCTCCAGCCATTTGCTTGGCTCTTTGGCGGTTGAGTCTAATGTGACAGTGGAAGCTTCTCTCTACCTCAGAGTCGTACTCTGGATCAGGGGAGAATCCGAGGTTATGTGATGATTGCATACACGTCTTCTACCTGAGTAGAGAAAAGAATACACCTTTTTAGATGATGTCAGAGATATGATGAACTTAAGAGGATATGAATTAATGATTAAAAGAAAGTGTAAACCCTATCCAACTAGTAAGATTCTAAATGAGATTAAAACGTTCCATTGTCCCCGGCAACAACGCCAATTTTTGATGGAGCTCCCACTTACGTGGAATCGCGTGCACCACTAAAAATCCTAAAGATGGTAAGTCTTTAAGTTTAGCCTTGCTTATACTAGATTGAGAACTCCACCCACGTATGCTAAGATACATGGAAGTCTTATCGTAGTATAGTTAAGGGTCGAATCCATGGGACAACGGTCTTGTTAGGAACAACAAGATGAAAAACATTGGAACTTCACTTAAACTCTTAATAGTTGGTATTTAAATCAAAAGGTTGGTTTGGTTGTTTTTAGACTAAGAGAAAGAAAGAAAGTAAATTTAAGGATGTTAATCAATGATAAGGAACCACTAGGGTGTGATCAGTTTTCACTGCCACTACACATGGATCAAAACATGCAACATAAAACATAACCTGCAACAAGAGTTTAGTCAGTAAGTATCTTCGTAGACTTAGTTTCCTTTTGGAGAACTAACTACGAGAAGTGCGAGAATGTTGCAAAGTCAGCCATCCCCGAACGAATGGTCAACTACTTTGCATCGTTCCCTTTGCAAAGTGTGTTCCTCGACTTATCAAGGTTGTACTTTCATACATCAACTGATTCCATTTCATAGTTTAAAAGTACAACGATGGGAGTGAGTTTACTCCACTTCTTGAAAAACACTTCTAGATACCGAAACAGATGCATGGTGGATACATGCACCAGGAACCAACAATCAATCGAGTTTCGAATCTAGTAGTACAAACACAGACAATTCATACTAAGAGATAAAGGATAACACAAGTTGGTGATCAAGCAACAAGCATTCATTAAATGATTGATGTTGAACTGAAAAGAAAGCATCTCTATATTGCAAACTATGGATTACATTACATTAAATGAAAACATGGGTAGCGGGGCTACTCCCCGCACCCTAGTGAAAGAGAGTACTCACTCATAGCTAAGACAAAGAAGGAAGCAAGAAGAGAGAGAGAGCGTCATCCCCACAAAGGAGAGAGGAAAGTCAACCCCTTGGAATAAGAGAGAGATACGATCTTCAAACTTCACAGGTTGCTTGATGATGAGGTCCCCTCTTCCCACCTTCTTTGGCAAAGAGAGAGAAAGCAGCTTCAAGATGGATTGTGGATCTTAGACCGGTAGCCTTTGGGCGGAGGATGGAAGTTGGATTAGCTCTGAAGTGATAGAGGAAGCCTCTGGGCGTCTGAAACTTGATTATTTTGGGAGGACCCCTTGGGTCTTATTTATAGGCCTTAAGTGAATTCCAAATGGTTTGGACAGTTTTGGGTCCAAATGGTCTTGGATACCGTTTGGACCCCGAGAACGTTTGGACCTCGAGACCGTTTGGACCCCGAGACCGTTTGGACCCCATGCGGTTTTGAGATCGTATGACTCCATGCGATCTTGAGATCGTATGCCTCCATGCGGTCTTGAGATCGTATGTCTCCATGCGGTCTTGAGACCGTTTGGCTTCACTCAGTCTTGAGGCTGGTTGGCTTCATGCGGTCTTGGGACCGGTTGGCTTCATGCGGTCTTGGGACCGTGTGAGTCCATGCGGTCTTGGGACCGTTTGACTTCATGCGATCTTGAGACCGGTTGGCTTCATGCGGTCTTTGGACCGGTTGGCTTCATGCGGTCTTGGGACCATGTGAGTCCATGCGGTCTTGGGACCGTTTGACTTCATGCGGTCTTGAGACCGGTTGGCTTCATGCGGTCTTGAGACCGTGTGAGTCCATGCGGTCTTGGGACCATTTGAGTCTTTTTGATTTTTTGTGTCTTTTTCTGTAAGTAAAAAGGAGAAAAGTTAATCTAACAATATGTTTGCATTAGAAGAGAATAGTTACATATTTTGTCTACTTTATCTGAGAAAGAGTGTGGAAATTAAAGAATATTACTAAGATAACAGCACAAAAATTGAGGTTATCAGTTCATACTTGAGAATAGTATGTAATGTGATGGTAATGCTTCACCTTATGCATCCACGATCCAATGGGGATGTCATGAGTTAGGGTTTGGGTATAAGTGCTTATTAGTAATATTGATATAAATTATCACGTTGAACCTAACTCTAATGCAAATAGATAAAGATGAGTATTCATTTTTAACATTCTTATATGATGGAATGATGGTGGAATAACCTTAATGTGTTAATTGGTGGTTATCATAGCCACATGGCTGATACTTTCTTATGCTAAACATGTGCATTATGAATATGATGAGTGTTAATCATATCTAGATTCTTGCGTGCTGATGTAATAAAGGAATGTTCTTAATGTTAATATAACCCTTCTATGATTGTTTATGAATATTTCCTAGCTCATTAATGCAATATTGTGCTAATCTGGTGTATTATATGTAAGTGATGTTGTTGAGCCTTGTTATAAGGCATGGAAAGATAACGATGATCTTGTAGGGAATAGTATGATGGTATTAATGACCTTTGGGCATGGTTGAGCCTTAAATGAGGTGTAACCCTCTTATGTTGATAAGGTTTGATACCATGTGATATTGTGAAAAGGATTTATATCTTGTGATAGTATGATGACTAGTGTGGTCTCATGAATGGCAAGTGAATAGTACCATGTGATGATGAGATGAAAAATTATGTTTCACACATTTTATATCTTTTGTATTTGTGATATTTATATGCTTGCAAGAAGTGAATTAGGGTTTGTATGTCCACTTGTTTGATGCAGCCTTAATTCACCCAATTGGCATAACTAATCAAGTGAAACTCTAATCATGTAGTGCCCTATGCCGTAGAGCCATCTTCAGTGACAAAACTTCCTAGATGGTGAAACGAGTATTCCTAATGGAAACTCGGAGTGCATACTATTGAGTATGTGGGGGTGGCAGGTTGAGGCTATATCCTTGTCATCAACAATGCAAGTTGTCTATGGTCATGCCTCATACATCTGATGTGATTGAGAATGGTTGCGGTCGTGTCTCGGTGATTATAGAATGATGTGATTAGAGGAAAACTACAATTGTACCTTAGTGATTGGGTTTGAATACCCTAGATGCTAGCGTTGTGATCTGTACCAAGGTGGGCTTGTTACATGACTATATGTCATTTTGGTGGCAGCTTTAACTGATATGTCACTACCTTTTTACTCATACTTATCGAGGTGGAGAGATCTTAGGATATTGACACTCCTAGATCTTGTACGAAACTGAATAGCCCTTCGCAGGGGTTTGTTGGACTTCAAATGGTACGATTCAAATTCCCCAAGGCTTAATAAAAGATGTAATATAGCCATGTAGCATATTTTTTTAGGGTTATACATGACGTTTCACATTGGATAATAACCCTTGTTTGTTATCTTTACATAAAGATGATGATTAGTGCAATTAAGAGGTAGTAGATATACTTAGGTTGTGGATATGCTTAAGATTGTAGATGCATACATACAGTAGGTATGCTTGTGTTGATAACTATATTGCTACTACTGATTATAATCATGATGCTAGCTATCTCATGTTGTTAGTTATAACTAGAGATGCATACACTGCTAATCATGCTTATCCAGATAGTTGTGCTTATGTTGTAGCTCTTCTTATGATGTTGATATGTTCAACATGTTAGACATGCTGATGTTGTTAGCTATGCATATGATACTAGACTTATTCATGATGTTAGAGATGCTCATGTTGCTAGACTCCTTATACTGTTAATAGGGATATGAAACTAGTCTGGCTAATGAAAATAGTTATTATCTACTCCTTTATGTATTTTGTTAATCATCAGTGTTGTTGAGCTTATTTGTTATATTTGATTAAACTGCTTAACTATTTAATTACTTATAAATGTTGTAATCAATAAACATTGTTGGAGGTTATATCTCTTGCTGGGACTTGGATCTCACCCTTGTGGTTTGCCACATTTTTTTAGGTAATAGGAAGTGATCAAAACAAACATTTGGAAGCAAAGAGGAGCTATAGTAATGAATTTTTGAGAAAGTTGATTATACATCTAGTGTGTCCTAGGGTCATCCCTGTACTCTCAGGTCCAGACGAGAAAAGTTTATATATGATGTTTCAAATGAATCAACCTTTTGTTAGCATATTAATGCTTGTTTGTGTGGCATATACTAATATTATTCTCCTATGCATATATGTTGTGGCTAAGGCAATAGAACAATTTGTATCAAATTCTTGGCATAGTATGGATATAAGAAAGATGTTGGGCTCTTATGCAAATGTTTCTGAGCGGGTGCTGACGTTGAAATTAGTTTAATTTACCCATATTTTTGGGTATGTGATTAATTAGTGATTGATTGTGTTTTATGTTTTGAGTAATCTCATTTCGTGTAATGGGTTCTCACAATCCCAGTGATCAAGAAAATACTACTTTTACCTATGTCTATGGGACGTACGCCTTCAAAATAATTCCTTTCTGGTTGTGCAATGTGCCTACTACCTTTCAAAGGTGCATGATATGCATATTCTCAGACTTTCTAGAAGACATAATGGAGGTATTTATGAATGACTTCTCAGTGTAGAGACCTGGTCTTGCAAATATGTGAGGAGAAGCAGCTTATGTTGAATTGGAAAAAAAATGTCATTTTATGGTAAGAGAAGGAATAGTGCTAGGGTACAATTTTTTTGAGAAAGGTGTGTAAGTGGATAAGAGAAAAATCGAAGCCATATCAAAGTTACTCCCGCCAAAATCTATCATAGGAGTAAGGAGTTTCCTTGGGCATGTCGGATACTATAGAAGATTTATCAAAGATTTCTCAAAGGTTGTGAAGCCATTTTAAACCTCCTTGCTAAAGATCACAAAATTCAATTTCTCCGATAAGTGCCTTGAAGCGTTTGAAGTTCTAAAGAATGCCCTGACAATGACCCTGATACTAAAAGCACCTGATTGGATGCCTTTTGAAATCATGTACGATGCTAGTGATTATGCAATTGGGGTTGTTCTAGGAAAAAGAAAAGATAAGAACCACCACACAATCTACTATGCCAGTAGAACTCTTGATGAAGCTCAGGTAAACTACACCACTACTGAGAAATAAATGCAAGCAATAGTATTTGCTTTTGACAAGTTTAGATCCTACTTAATAGGATCAAAGGTCAAAGTGTACATGGACCATGGGGCCATAAAGTATCTTATGCAGAAAAATGACACAAAATTGAGACTGTTGTGATGGGCTTTGTTGCTGTAAGAGTTTGATCACACAAATCATTGATAAGAAAGGAACGGGCAACATGGTCTCCGACCACCTATATAGAATAAAACTCACTGAAGAAAACTAGGTATCAGTGAACAACAACTAAGCAGATGATGCCTTGATGATGGATAAGTCAATCGAACTAAATCTACCTTGGTTTGCTGACATTTGTAACTATTTGGCCTGCAAACAATTACCTCCTGAGATGTTCCGACAATATATATTGGCGTTGTGTGCCAAACAAGAGGTGCCTCAAATCCTCAAGGAATTCCATTCCTCTCTTTATGGAGGTCACCATGGAGGCTAAAGGACCACCGCTAAGGTCCTAAAATCATTATGTTATTGACTGACACTGTTACAACCCCAAATTTTGGGTCCTTTTAGTGAGAAATTTAATTTTTCCTATTAAAGATATTTGAACAAATAATAATATAATTTGTTTGGAATAAAGGGATTTCGTTTACAATAGCTTTGGTGATTGTATTGTGGGCTTTATTGGCTATTGGGCCCAAATAACTAGAAAATTCAATTAGTAAATGAATAATTGGATATTTGAGAAAAGAATGAAATAGAAACCTCTAGAAGGCTAAATGATGTAATCCAAAGATGGATTTCGTGCCTCTTGGGTTCCAAGGAGTCGAAAGTTGCAAAGATAATGCAAAAAGAAAAGAAAATATCAATTTAATATTTCTTTATTAACAAAGAAATTGAAAATAATGATAAAATATGGGAAATAAGTGAAAAGAGGTATAATTGAGTTATCCTTTGTGGAATTTAGTATCCCAAGCATTCCTAATGTTAAATGGAATGCCAATGAGGAAAATAAAAAGAAAGAAAAAGAGATATCCTGAAAAAGAGATATTTTAATAAGAAATAAACAAGATAATGTGAAATAATGCATATCGATGCATCTAGAAGGATAATAAGTATCCTTATGAAGGAATTTCTAAATTTTGGAGTGTCTTGGGGTCCAAGGTGCCCCAATGAAGAAAGAGAAAATACCAATAATAGAAAATAAGAAGATAATATGATGATTAATTGATGAATTTTGTGTTATTATTAAAAAGGTGGTATTTTCTATAAAAGAAAGCATGATTTCGTGACAAATAATTAAAAGGCAAATACTAAGAGGATAAAGGAGGTGATTTTCAAAATTCTAATATCTAAAGAATAATGAGTATTAGAAGAGAGAGAAAGAGACTTATTTCTCATTGAAAAAATAGGATTCCTAATAGGAGAGGACTTGTTTCCTCTTAGATGGTTATCTTAGGGTGAGGATTCCCTCCCCTATATAGGGTGTAGAGCCTTTGGCTCAAGTTCAAGAGGAACCTCACATATCTCTCTCTTCCACATCTCCTTCTTCATCTTTATTTCATTCAAAACCCTAACAGAGTAAAGCAATGTGATCCTGGCTCAATGAGGAAACCAAGTGGGGTTGCGAAGGAAGCTAGATATGCCCCGATGTCAGAGCAAGCTCTAGCTAGCATTGCTACGCCCTAAACAACACGCCATAGCAGCAACACAGCTGCACATGGTGGTTTCAATTGTGGGTAAAACCCTGCCAATCCTATCCATCTCAGTTGAGTTTTAAGGGTTCCCTGGGTGCGCCCAGGTATGGCGGAGGTAGGGCAGTGGTTGGCATGGAGCTTCGGACCTTGGAGAGGGAGGAGCAGCCCTGCAAAGAGCCACCCTCGGCGGCCGTTGCTTCTGGTCGAAGGTAGGAGATGAACCAGGGGTGTTTGATGCTTCTTCCCCTCCACGGGCTGAAGAAGTGCTTCACTTAACCAAGGGTAAACGCGTAATTACATTATGTTTGCAATCAGACAACGTTGCATAGAAACTGATGACGTGGCATCCTCCAATTGGCCCAAGTAAGGTTATATTACAAAATTCATAATTAAATATTAGTAACTCTGATTAGGACAAGTAATGTCTGAAAATTGATCCTCATAAGGAGAGGAACACAAAGAAATTATTGTTGAAACCTAATTTTTCTTTCGATCTAAAAAGTATATCAAGATGCTATCTTTAATAGTTTAATAAATGAAAAACCCTAACCTATGATGATTAATGAATTAGAAAGGGGTTATGTGAGTGTTTAAAATAGATATTAACCTGTTGTTAATAAAAAGGGCATATTAGATCTAAAAGGATGATCTTTATGCATAATTTGATTTATTTAGGGTTCCATATGATTTGATGAACCTTGAACCCTAATTGTGGTAATTATGATCATTAATGATTTTAATTGGTCAAATTCATGTACAAAGCTAAGATATGATGGTTCTAATCTATTTAGATTACAAAAATTCTTAATTCTAGATAAATACCCTAAATGTAGTAATTAGGGTTTTCTCATGAATAAAAGGTAGAATTGATGGCAAAACGAGTTCATATGTTAATTAGACCCTAATGAACTTTGAATTGATGATAGAGGTGTATAAGAATCTTGTCATGGATTAAAATGATAAAAATAGTAGCTTTAATGTAAAATAAACTTAATGAACTTAATTAATGGTTAATGGTGCCTTTAATCCCAAAAAAATGGGGTTATATGTTGTTAAGATAACCTTAACATTGAAGAATAGATGAGATAATTAGGGTTGATGAGTAATGGTATAAAATTAGGGTTTATAATAATAAAAGATAAAGTGAAACCCTAATTGCAAATGAAATCCTAAAATGGATACATAAACCTTAGGAAGCAATTTTCAAGTTGAATAGAAAGAATCTTGATAAAGGGTGTAGTAAATAGAGTACATGTGTTTTTCAGGATTCTTGATTGTGTGGTCGAACTACTTGCTTGGATTGCTTTCTTGGTTGGAACTGATATTAGCTTGAGAAGTCTACTGAATAGGTATGTGGTTACGTCTATGAATAATCACTTTAGTTTCACAGTGATTCCCGAATGATTTTATCGGTTGCTTGAAAAAAACTGTTGGATGCCTTTTATTTCATGCAACTATAAAGTTACTATGATTATCACTATGAATATATATATAACTGGCTTAGATCCGAATCCACCTTTGTGGCTTGTAAAGGCTAAAAAGGGGTAACCTAGAGTAAGGTCTAGGTTATCGTGGGTTAGAAATTGGGCTACCAAGTGTAGTGCCATGAGACCCTTTAGCATGCCATGAGTTAAGGAGTGGGCTACTTACGGGTAGTTCCATGTGACTCAACCCTAGAAATTGGTTCACCTATAGGTGGGACCGTGAGGGGTTTAATGGGGATCTACTATAAGGAAAGTAGCATCCAAGTCCACTGTAGGGGCAGCGTAGAGGATAGGGAATGCATGGATCGCGCAGTTATATTTAAAACGTAAAATTGTTTGTTAAATGGTAATTGGATGCAATACATTGTTATCATAGTTGCATGATTATAGTTTCCCCCACATACCAGCTTTATGCTGACTGAAGTTTTGTTTGTTGGCATTTTAGGTACAAAGCCAAAAGGAAAAATAGTAAATTGTCATATTGTGAAATACATGAATTAAAATACAAGGAGGATTAGTTGAGCAGAATTCTTACATGGATATAAGTTTAGAAATCCAACATTTCAAAAAGGTATGAAAAAGTTTATTTTCTTACAGCTTTCCAGTTTAGTATGTTAAAATTTAATAATTGTTCTTGGTTAATTGCCGAACCTTTGAACCAGAAATTATGTGTGCGGGTTCGACCTCTCGGTCTCCCTTAATTGGGGGTTATCGGAAGGTGGGGTCGTAACATTTGGTATAAGAGTGTAGGTTCCTCACTTAACCATTAATAATTATTAAATTTTACAAACTCCATAGAAACCAAGGGAGTTATTAGAGGATTATCTGAAAGATGGAGGTGTGTCGAAAAGGATCACAACTGGGGGTTGGCAATATTTTCCTCCACACTGCTAGTCGGAATACGAGGACTCTCGGATCCGTGTGACTGCCTGGACAAAGTCTTAGGGTATGAATCGAAATAAGATACCTTTAGGACTTTCTCATTTTATTCATCCCTTCTCATCACAAATTCTGTTAAGGACCTTAAGGATTAGGGTTTTCTCTCTTCTCCTCACCCTCTTGAGGTATGGGTAAGGTTAATAAGGTCTAAAGAATCCTCCACCAAATTAATGAAAAGCATGTAAATAAGATGGCATGGACATACGCTTAATAGGTTAAGCGCAAATTAAAGGATAGATACATGCTTAGGTCATATGACATAAGTTGTCATGACCTCAGAAGAGACCTGAGGCTAGACCTTCTTGTTGGGTGGATAGATAAAGAGAGTTAGTTTTGGAGATAGAGATCTTCAATACAAGTAGAGACCTGGCACATCCTCTGAGGATGATGTTAACCCTAACCCTAAGTGTTGGTTAGAGAGAGATAACATGGTGAATAGATGCCACGATAGACTGAGTGTTTGGAAGAACATACCTTTGAGATGCCATATGATCCCTGGGTGACCTATCACCTTTGGCAACCCAACCCTGGAAAGGGTCGTGCATGTTAGAGTAAAGGATAGCTCCTTTAATGATGAGGTTAGTGAAGGACCTATAGAAACCCTATGGGCTTATGTGAGTAGGGCATAGCATGCACCCAAAGTATGTTAGTAGTGTGAGCAATAGGTTGAAACCTTGACCAAGAGAGTATGAAGGATAGCTTATGAGATAAGCATAAAGAGATATGTATAACCTTAAGAAAATGTAATAGGCTTCACCCACATGGAGGTATGCTTGTGTGGTTTATCCTTCATGAAGAGAGGACCTCTAATGGTGAGGTCGGTTGTAGGGTTAGCTCTAGAGAGAGAGAAGGAAACCAAGCAAGAAGGTTGGAATCCTAGACTCTGAGATATGAGGAAAAGTAGGGAGTGGAGGATGATGCGACCTAAGTGGATGATAGTGGTCACCACATGCTTGATCCTTAGAGGTGGATGATGTCTTGGTTGCCATGAGAGGAACCAAACCCTAGAGAGAGGATGAGTCTGCTGGTACCTTTGTACCTATGGTATAGATGAGAAGAAGAGTTCCTTAGACCTGGAGAGGTATAGTAATAGGTTATGAGGCCTTGCACCATGTTGATTGTCCTTGAGGAGGACTCAACTTTAAAGTGTTGATCAAGAAGGATGATAGGAAGTGTATGCCATATCCAGTACATGTTTGGTTTGTGGTTAAGATGTTGAGAAGATAGTTGGACATCAGGAAAGTGAACCTATGGTTCCTAGGCCTAAGAGGGGAAGTGGTGTACCTAATGCTCATGATGAGAATTAAGTTGTTATAGTTTCGAGCATGGTACTCGTCATGTATAGAATAAAAAGGGAAACTCCTTAAGTCGAAGGCATGATGAACCCCTTACAACTAAGTTGATGACATGGGAAGGTATAATCTTGACCCAATGTTGAGAATGAGAATAAGTGTGACCTAGTATGGTTTAGCAGGTAGTCCGCTTGTGCTTTAATGGCTTGCTAGGGTCAAGCATGCTCATTTGGATGTAAACCCTAGATCTAAGGGCGTTTGTGACCTTGTTGTCAAGAGATAGTTCCTCCCATCCTGGGAAAGGGAACCTTTTGAAGGGTGTACACCGGTTTTTGTGAAAACCTAAAGAGGTCTCATAGGATCTTCAGAAGCTAAGTGAAAAGTACATGGTATGAAAATGAGTTTGTAGACCCATCGATAACCACCTCTATGTGCATGTGGATGTGTTACCATGGAGGTAATCGGTATGGGGCTTGACCAAGGTAGGCAGGTTGCCATGATCCCTATGAAAGGATGAAAGTCAACCCATGAATGTAGAGAGAGATGATGAAGGCTTGGGTAAGGTTCTAAGTTAAACATGTACTATAAGAGAATCCTAAGTCTATCATAGGATCAGGTAGGGATAAGACCGATCGAAGTAGGAGTTGCCTAATTCCCTAGTTGCACATGACCATAGGGTCGGGAGGTAACAACTATCATTGTCTGAGGGCCATGGGTTAGGAGATTGATCACCTTCATGAACTCATGGACCTAAAGGGCAGATGAGTAGGGCACTCTCTGGATGCATAAGGGAAGAGGGATGACCCTAAAAGTGCCGGCACCCTATTGACCTAGAGGAGATGACCAAGGATTGTGTGGTGACCCATGTAGGTTTGAAACCAGTTTTCCATGGAGGTAACTTTGATAGCAAGATGATTGTAATATAGAGGCATAAACAACACATTTCAACTTGGATTTAAAGGTGTACTGGCAGGGTGGGATGTACCATCTCTACTCTTGGAATAGGAAGAACGTTGTGTTTGGACGGCCGCCAAATTCTTATTTCCTCTTATTATGGGAGTGAGAGATAGGACAGTACGCATGCCATACACCAAGGATAAAAGATGATGTGAGTTGGAACGATGCTATGAGGTATGAGGACAAAGATGATAACATATCCTTATGGAGTGAATAATACATGGATGGTTTAACAACACTAATGAGGAATAAGGTAGTCATCTTATAAGGATGTTTTTAGCATGAGCTATGTGGAATTTGGAAGTGATGCAAGGTTGAGTTCGATCATCATGAGGATGAGCTCAGAGTTTTCTTGATGAAAGTAGACTTAGAGTTTGAGATGATAAGTGAAATACATGGAGGTGTATGTCTTCAACGTTACCTAATACCTAAGGATGTAAAGTGGTAATGGATGCTCTGGTTGAGATATATCTACCTAGTTTGGCTAGGGGCTAGAAGAGGTTGTTAGGCTAACCCTAAGATTGGAAAGAAGATATGTTTGGCTAACACTCAGAGGTAACAAGATTTGTTGAACACGTTAGTGTTTGTTTGGTTAGTCATCCTTGTCCTTAATATAATGAAAGGATGGTGATAGAACCTCAGATACACCTCTTTGGATAAGAAGGTAATAAAACCCTGATGGGAGTGGTTTTGGGTTTCCGAGGAATTGATCTTGAGGAATCATGACATATAGGAAATCATGATTTTAAGATCACCATACACCATGCTACTACTGAGATAATGAGTGGTAGTAGTACTATGGATGCTGGAGATGAGGTTGCATGTGGTATGTTTCCAGGCATGAGAGAAGGTGAAGGATGAGCACCAGTAACCCAGTGCATTGATATAGAGGATAAAGAGCTCCCAAGAAGGATAGGGAGTTCATCACTATGGATGTTGTGATAAGTCTCCCCTAGACCAAGGAAGGTCAAGATGCAATGTGGGTTATGGTAGATCGCCTTACCTAGATGACATGAGAAAGAAAGAGTACTATCAAGGGACAACTTAGGTTGAACTACATATGAGAGAGATGGTTCAACTACACCAGGAAGTGAGTTCAAAAGTTCTTGAGTATAACCTAAAGATTCACTTCCGTGAGGTAGAAGTAGAAACATGAAGAACTCTATGTTAGTACAGTTTATCACCCCTAACTAATGGTTAGTATGATCCAGACTAAAAAGGGTCTGATGAGAGCATGTGTGCTCATTCAGGGTGATATCTAGAGACAGTTCCTGTCCTATGAAAGATGTGATGATAACCACCATAGCCAATATCGGGATTTAAAAGGAGCTCTGTAAGGGAGGTTGTGTCGGTCACCACTTTAGTAAGGTGATTTTGGTGAAAGGACCATGTGATGGTTAGAAAAGGACCACAGTGCGTGTAGATGAAGTATCTTTGATCGTGCAATGGCTGAAAGGAGCCTAGAGACAATGAGAGTCGTGAGTGGATGCAAAGTAGACTGACATGCAGTTCACTGTGGGAGAATATGTGACATGAAGATCCAACCCCTCTGAGCTATAGCTAAGAAAGCTGAGTCCCCGATACATGGGTCAATTGAGATGGATTGGTGGAGAAGGTTAACCTTACCCCTCAGGATAAAGAAATGTGTGATGAGTTCCATATGTCCAATTTAGAGCACTATGTGAGGTACCCCAACCATGTGCTGAGCAATGAACCTAGTGAGCCCCAAGGGAGGCTGAAATGGCCTGAGTCACCTGTGCAGTTTATAGACGCCAGGATGAAAGAACTCAGAGAAAAGAATATGTGATGATAAAGGTTCTTTGGAAGTGCCATGAGTAAGATGAAGCCACCATAGGGGACAATGATGGACATGGAAAAGTCTTATCTTGAATTGTTTATTTGCTTGATAGAATTTTGAGGACAAAATTCCTATAAGAGGAGAAGGATGTTACAACCCCAAATTTTGGGTTCTTTTAGTGAGAAATGTAATTTCTCCTATTAAAGATATTTGAAAAAATAATAATATAATTTGTTTGGAATAAAGGGATTTCATTTACAATAGCCTTGATGATTGTATTGTGGGCTTTATTGGCTATTGGGCCCAAATAACAAGAAAATTCAATTAGTAAATGAATAATTGGGTATTTGAGAAAAGAATGAAATAGAAACCTCTAGAAGGCAAAATGATGTAATCCAAAGATGGATTTCATGCCTCTTGGGTTCCTTGGGTTCCAAGGAGTCGAAAGTTGCAAAGATAATGCAAAAAGAAAAGAAAAGATCAATTTAATATTTCTTTATTAAGAAAGAAATTGAAAATAATGATAAAATATGGGAAATAAGTGAAAAGAGGTATAATTGAGTTATTCTTGGTGGAATTTCGTATCCCAAGGATTACGAATGTTAAATGGAATGCCAATGAGGAAAATAAAAAGAAAGAAACAGAGAAATCCTCAAAAATAGATATTTTAATAAGAAATAAACAAGATAATGTGAAATAATGCATATTGATGCATCTAGAAGGATAATAAGTATCCTTATGAAGGAATTTCGAAATCTTGGAGTATCTTAGGGTCCAAGGAGCCCCAATGAAGAAAGAGGAAGAAAGAGAAAATACCAATAATAGAAAATAAGAAGATAATATGATGATTAATGAATGAATTTTGTGTTATTATTAAAAAGGTGGTATTTTCTATTAAAAGAAAGCGTGATTTTGTGACAAATAATTAAAAGGCAAATACTAAGAGGATAGAGGAGGTGATTTTTGAAATTCTAATATCTAAAGAATAATGAGTATTAGAAGAGAGAGAAAGAGACTTGTTTCTCATTGAAGAAATATGATTCCTAATAGGAGAGGACTTGTTTCCTCTTAGATGGTCATCTTAGGGCGAGGATTCCCTCCACTATATAAGGGGGTAGAGCCTATGGCTCAAGTTCAAGAGGAACCTCACGTATCTCTCTCTTCCCCATCTCCTTCTTCATATTTATTTCGTTCAAAACCCTAACATAGTAAAGCAATGTGATCCTGGCTCAACGAGGAGACCAAGTGGGGTTGCAAAGGAAGCTAGATATGCCCCGATGTCAGAGCAAGCTCTAGCTAGCATTGCTACATCCTAAACAATGCACCATAGCAGCAGCACGACTGCACATGTCAACTGCAATAGCGGGTAAAACTCTTCCAATCCTGGCCATCTCGGCCGAGTTTTAAGGGTTCCCTGGGTGCGCCCAGGTACGGTGGAGGTAGGGCAGTGGTTGGCGTGGAGCTTCGGACCTTGGAGAGGGAGGAGCAACCCTGCAAAGAGCCACTGTCGGCGGCCGTTGCTGCTGGTTCAAGGTAGGAGATGAACCAGGGGTGTTTGACGCTTCTGCCCCTCCGTGGGCTGAAGAAGCACTCACTTAACCAAGGGTAAATGTGTAATTGTGTTATGTTTTCAATCGGCCAATGTTGCATGGAAACTGATGACGTGGCATCCTCCGATTGGCCCAAGTAAGGTTTTATTGCAAAATTCATAATTAAATATTGGTAACTCTGATTAGGACAAGTAATATATGAAAATTGATCCTCAAAATGAGAGGAATACAATGAAATTATTCTTGAAACCTAATTTCGCTTTCAATTCAAAAAGTATATCAAGATGCTATCTTTAATATTTTAATAAAAAAAACCTGAACCTTTGATGATTAATGAATTAGAAAGGGGTTATGTGAGTGTTTAAAACAGATATTAACATATTGTCAATAAAAAGGGCATATTAGATCTAAAAGGATGATCTTCAGGTGTAATTTGATTTATTTTGGGTTCCATATGATTTAATGAACCTTGAACCCTAACTGTTGTAATTATGATCCTTAATGATTTTAATTGGTCAAATTCATGTACAAATCTAAGATATGATGGTTCTAATCTATTTAGAGTACAAAAGTCCTTAATTCTGGATAAATACCCTAAATGTAGTAATTAGGATTTTCTCATGAATAAAAGGTAGAATTGATGGCAAAATGAGTTCATATGTTAATTAGACCCTAATGAACTTTGAATTGATGATAGAGGCGTATAATGATCTTGTCATGGATTAAAAGGATAAAAATAGTAGCTTTAATGTAAAAGAAGCTTAATGAACTTAATTAATGGTTAATGGTGCCTTTAATCCAAAAACTAATGGGGTTATATATTGTTAAGATAACCTTCACATAGAAGAATAGATGAGATAATTAGGGTTGATTAGTAATGGTATAAAATTAGGGTTTAGAATAATAAAAGATGAAGTGAAACCCTAATTGCAAATGAAACCCTAAAATGGATACGGAAACCTTAGGAAGCAATTTTCAAGTTGAATAGAAAGAATCTTGATAAAGTGTGTAGTAAACAGAGTACATTTGTTTTTCAGGATTCTTGATTGTGTGGTTGAACTACTTGCTTGGATTGCTTTCTTGGTTGGAATTGATATTAGCTTGAGAAGTCTATTGAACAGGTATGTGGTTACGTCTATGAATATTCGCTTTAGTTTCACGGCGATTCCCAAACGATTTTATCGGTTTCTTTAAAATAACTGTTGGATGTCTTTTATTTCATGCAACTATAAAGTGACTATGATTATCACTATGAATATATATATATAACTGGATTAGATCTGAATCCACCTTTGTAGCTTGTAAAGGCTAAAAAGGGGCAACCTAGAGTAAGGTCTAGGTTATCATGGGTTAGAAATGGGCTACCAAGTGTAGTGCCATGAGGCCCTTTAGCATGCCATGAGTTAAGGAGTGGGCTACTTATGGGTAGTGCCATGTGACTCAACCCTAGAAATTGGTTCACCTATAGGTGGGACCATGAGGGCTTTAATGGGGATCTACTATAAGGAAAGTAGCATCCAGGTGTGCTGTAGGGGCAGCACAGAGGATAGGGAATGCATGGACGCACAGTTATATTTAAAACGTAAAATTGTTTGTTAAATGGTAATTGGCTGCAATACATTGTTATCATAGTTGCACAATTATTGTTTCCCCCACATACCAACTTTATGCTGACCGGCGTTTTGTTTGTCGGCGTTTTAGGTACAAAGCCAAAAGGACAAACAATAAATCATCATATTGTGAAATACATGGATAGAAGTTTAGAAATCTAACATTTGAAAAAGGTATGAAAAAGTTTATTTTCTTACAGCTTTCCAGTTTAGTATGTTAAAATTTAATAATTGTTCTTGGTTAATTGTCGAACCTTTGATCCGAAAATTATGTGTGCGGCTTCGACCTCTCAGTCTCCCTTAACTGGGGGTTACCAGAAGGTGGGGTCGTAACAGACACTCTTCAAGGATATCATGTATTTTGTCAAGTCTTGTAAAGAATGCCAATTGGCTGAAAATATTACTAAAAGAAATGAGATGCCTATGTTTGACTGGGTGGAAGTAGAGATTTTTGATGTATGGGAAGTGGATTATATGGGACCCTTACCCTCCTCTAGAGGAAACAAGTACATTTTGGTCACGGTAGATTCTATCTCCAAGTGGGTAGAAGTTTTGGCAACTCCCACTTATGACTCTAAGGCAGTTGTGAGATTGTTTGAGAAGACCATTTTCCTAGATTTGGGGTTCCCTGCACTGTCATTAGCGACGGGGGTGGAATTTTGTGGAAAAATAATTTGAATCATTGTTGAAGAAGTACGGGGTCAAGCATAAGGTCGCCACACCATACCACTCCCAGACATCAGGATAGGTCGAAGATTCGAACCAATAGATTAAGTAGATATTAGATAAAACCATTGGTAGGTCTCGTAAGGACTGGCCTATGAAATCAAAAGATGCCCTATGGGCATATATAACTACTTACAAAATGTCGATAGGGACAACCCCAACCGGCTCATCTATGGAAATTTGTGCCATTTTCCAGTAGAAATAGAACATAGAGCCCTTTGGTCCATTAAGTTCTTGAATATAGATTTGGACAGGGCTGGAAAGAAAAGGTATTTGTAGCTTCATGAGCTTGAGGAATTGAAGTCGCATGCCTATGAGAATGCTTGCATCTACAAGCAAAGACAAAGGTTTGACATGATTCCCACTTCAAGCACAAGGATGTTTCAGAAGTAGATAAGGTTCTGCTGTTCAATTCAAGAATCAAGTTATTCCCAACAAAACTCATGTCCAGATGGTCTAGACCCTTCTTTGTTGTCAAGATTTACCCATCTGGGGTGATGGAGATTACCAGTGAAACGTCTGGTGCTTTTAAGGTGAATGGACACAGAGTCAAAAGATATTATGAAGACGAAGCTTTCGTAAGAAGATCGAAACTGGACTTAGAGGAGCCCAGACCTGCTCCAACCGAAGAACCATGAGAAGACAAAAAAGAGAGTCAAGCTAAAGACTTTAAATTCGCGCTTCTTGGGAGGAAACCCAAGGATTTCAAACTTTTCATATACCTTTCATGTCCACTTTTTCATTTTAGTATTTTAGTTTAAAGCCCTAGTTTCAAACTTGGTTATTATGATTTACTATGCATATAATGAAATTATGAAATTCATTTATATATCCTTATATTACACGAGTAACATCTGCAAGACCATCAGTTGATCTCAACCATTGGTCACCAGTTGGATGGCCCACCAGCTTATACAACATGATGCCTTACCATCGGTTGGGTAAGGAAAAAGCGCCACCAGGTGATTGAGTATAACCTCCATCAGACGTTAGTCACAGATGAGCCATCGGCTGACAAGCGTAGGCACGCCATCAACTAATAAACATTGGAGATCCATCATATGTTCAAGGCACCTTTACTATCTATCGAGCCATCAGTTGGTGGTTGAATAAACTACAAAGCCTGCCTAAAGACCTGGTGGAAAACCAAGCAACAGAAACCTATAGAAGGAGGAGATTAATCACTTTCTTCTTCTATCGTATTATAGAGAAATGAGATTAAACCCTAGAAGCAGTAGTAGAAGATGTCAAAGTGACATAAGAAATTCTCCCACACCTTCAAGGCTGAATGAGATGAAGGCACCTCTGACAAAGAAAATGACAACAATACAACACCTTTAGACCGTCAGCGAGTAGAACATCGAGCGACAACAAGGTAACCCCTAAAACTTCGGATTTTTCCTAGTTTTCTGCCACCGCCCTAGTTTTCTTTGGCCCCTTTCTTTCGGACTGTATGAACCACCGTCTAAAGGCTAATCTATCACTGACCATCAGGTGTTATCTGAGACCATCAGTTGTGGTATATTCACCACCACTGGTTTCCCCTTCGGCTTCTTTCCTAACCCCTGACTGCTCTAAACCCCGATCAGTGTTAACCCTAGCATGTATAAACCTTTAGTTATGCCATCGTTTGAGCTCAGCTTTGACCTCTCAGACCACCACTTGTTTCTTTTGTCAACACCAGTATGGCATTGGTTGTCCTTTCATCTTCATCTCTCCACCACATGTTTCCCTAACCATCATCTATTCAAACCATTGGCTAGTGTGACACCACCACCAGCCATCAGTTGTCTCTTTACCTTCCCCGCCATCACTTGTTCTAATTTTCTCCATCCGTCCGGACCATCGAGTGATTTTATTGCCTTTGCCTTTAAAAAAGACATCAGTAGAGGGGAACCACTAGTTGTTCTGCCCTTTGCATGTTCCCTACTTCTTGCCTTCGCCTGATCTTACCATCGTCTATTTTGAGCCATCATCTGATCATCTGTGTTCGCCTGATTGATCACCTTTTCCTGTTGGTCTTCTTCACCTACTATTCACCACTGCTTGTTCAGACCCAAACACTTGTTTTCAAACACTAGATGATGTGCACTAAGGCAACCTTCAACCTTAGATCCTCCATTGGTTGAGGGAACTATCGCCTGTCCTTCCCACCTTCTGTTTCCCTTTCCACCACTTGTTCTAACCTTCAGTTGAGACCATCGGTTGTCACCTTTGACTACCACTAATTTAACCGCTAGCTGATGCCTTCAGTTGTCAGTGCTCAATTTGATTACTTTGTTAGATATTTGTTACTTAGTAACTACCAAACCAATAACCTAACATATTACGATTTCGTTTTAT
Organism: Alisma plantago-aquatica; assembly: GCA_963693085.1. NCBI lineage: Eukaryota > Viridiplantae > Streptophyta > Magnoliopsida > Alismatales > Alismataceae > Alisma > Alisma plantago-aquatica. The sequence continues at coordinate 298,015,818 of OY856414.1, read as the reverse complement.
CCATCTAATTAATCTAGCTAGAGATACATAGTGCATCTACAAGCATAAGGTGGCAGGAAAGCAGGGCAAAACCTAGGTACATGAGTCTGAATACACCAATGAGGTGAAATCCTCAATGACTACGAAGGAGATAGAAAGAGTGGAGAAACTAAGTTGAACATGCAAGATACATAAAACAACATGGAGAACCCACTCCTGAAAGCATCAAGGCAAGGCTGGAAGTAGATAGTGATCTTGACCAAGCCAGTCCTGGAGGAATCAAATGATGAGGAAGAACATATAGAGACCAAAGTCTCTAAATAAACATCATCAGGGGAGGTGCAGAACCCAAAGAAAAGATCTGCACCAGAGACTGACCAGAAGCAGCCCAGGAAAGTGGCCAAGATATCTGAGGAGAAGGCAATGGTGAAGACCACCACTATAAAGCCAACTGTGCCTGCTATCATCCCTAGTTAATCAACACAGGGAAGTAGAAGAGAACAACTAGACAATCAACTGGCACCCAGAGATGAAGAGAACCATAAAATATGGTGTGACATATTTACCAGTAAGAAATACAAGGCGACCAGATAGGTGATGTCAACACCCTAAAGCAACTAGTGATATACCAGAGGGTGAAACAAATCTTCGAACAACTAGGAATATATATATCTATTTCACAAGCATGACGTATTATGATGACATGACGCAAGCATTCACGTCCTTCATCATAAATCTACCCGTAGAAAATGAGGAAATCTCATAGTGTGGGAGTGAGTACAAGCTACAAGTGAGGAGTAGATAAACTCGCTCTTCTCATATTCAACCAAATAGGAAGAAGTGCTAATAAGGGACAAGGAATTAAAGATGTACAGGGCTTCACTATTGGTAAGCCATGGGAAAAGCTCTCAGGAGATTTAAAATACATCTTGGAGCAATCAAAAGTCGTAATGGAAGGGAAAGCGGTTAACAAAGACAAAATTATGATCGATAAGCCGGTTGCTGCAATGGGACCTGATGGCCCTCGAGACTTTTGCATGGGGGGATTATAATGTACATTGCACACCAATTGGGGTATCCCAACTAGCTAAAGTATTTCCTACGGCCAGGAGGAGATACACTGGTATATGACAAGTATCTAGTTGTGGTTAATGTCCTAGCAAGGACATAACAAGGATATGCATACCGATTTTGCAAGACAAAGTTCTTGCTTCCCCTCGCAAGAATAAAAGACTATGATCTAGAGAAGTTTGTCTTCCAGGAAGAAGAGATCTCAAGACATGTATTTGGAAAAGGTACAAGTACCAGCAAACCAACAGACAGAAGAAAGAAACAACCAAAGGAAGTGGTGACAGAACAAACAATATGAAAAAGGGTCTTGATGCAAATTCCCAAGAAACCAATAAGAAACCTGCTTCTTCAAAAGTCATAGACCTGGAGACCAAAAGAGTAGGAAAATCTATAGCAACCACCACCTTAGAAGCAGTTCAGGCTAAAGGAAGAGTAGTCATCCTTGGTGAAGCAGTAGCAAAACCAGCTACTAAGGAAGCAAACCAAGTAGGCAAGGCGGAAGAACCCAGGAAGACGAATAAGGTGAAGATATCTAAGAAGGAGGTGTTACAACCTGAGCAAAGAACACACTTGAGCAAAGAATCTTATAAAGACAATGAAGAAGCTCATGAAGTAAACTCTATGACCAAGCACCAACATAAAACCATGACTGTGACAAAATTCATGGAGATAGGGTAAGATGGTGACAACCTTCGTGAGATCACCTCAGACTCCATCCTAAATTACTCTAATATAAATACAAACCTATTGCATTAACCGTGTAGGTACAAAAGCTGACTTCGAACATCCTGACTGTCCTTAGCCTTCCTCTCCAAATGCAACAGCTAGCAGAAAATCAAATGGGATCATGCAAGCACTTGCTGGAGTGATGAATGAACTATCCAACCTACGCAAGGAACGTGATGAGCTGTGGAGGAAAATACGAAGTTGTAAGAGGAAGCTGCAAAACAAAAGGAGGAATCCCCCACAACTATCAGCAATTCTGTTGAAGTACAACTAACAGCCCCTATTGGACCTACATCAGACATTGACTTCTACCTCGGTGTAGTCATGTTGATGGCAAAGGTGCAAATATGCCCGGAAGTGCTCTAGGATGAAGCAACCACATCCTGATGCACTCGACAACTAGAAGAGAGGAGCCAATGGGGTTAGTAAGCAAACAAGGAGTTCCCATTGAGGTATATGACACAACCACATCCCCAGCCTCATCAGGGAACTCAACCAACAACAATGAAGATAAGGGGCTTGAAGCTCAGTCAAAGCAAAGTGCCCTTCTACCAACAAAACATGCAATCCCCACAGAAAAAGAACAAGCAGTGGGAGAGAATGAATTCAAGACAGTACAACCTAAATCAAGGGGGAGGTCACTAAAACAACTGAAGTTGTAATGGATGGGCTCGACCCATTGTTCAGCTACAAGGCCCCTCCCCTTCCACCTGACTATGATAGCTTTATGAAAGAAATACTTCTGGATGAACCAACAACAAATGAAGGATTGCCTATCTCCTTTGAGAGATAAATAGAACAGATGATATCTGAAGAGGATACTGGGAATTTAAATAATATGTTTGTTGAAGCACCCCCGAAACTAGCAAACCTAGTCTTCCTTGAACCGCCTATAACCTCAACAGACATGAACACCTCACTCCCTCCTACACCACCTTTGATGCCATGTAAGATGGCTGAAATGGATGTCTTTAGTTGTAAGCATGTTGATACAGGACATCCATGTCCTAGCCTACATCCTCAATGATGCAAATCCAAGATAGGATATTGTCTACCACAACAACCAGTACAGTCTGACAAGAGGTGGTCTGCATTCTACTTTTGTACCTCAGGCAAACATAAGCAAGAACCCTTTTTAAGATCTTGTGTGGGACAATAATTGAGGAGTACATGCACAGAGACAAAGATGGGCTAGTATTCAATGCAACATCTAACTTGGCATACCACCTGCTCAAGGAAAGCGACAATACCACATATATTCGTGAGCTACAGAATGCACTTGATAGAAGCACGTCCTTGAAATTTATCATCCTTCCCTTCATAGCATTCAACCATTGGCTGCTCATAGTGGTTGACCTATCTGAAAGAACAGTGTCACGTACAACTTCAACACCAAAGGCCTACCATGTGGATGAATGGTCGTTGAAAAGCCAGAGCACACGACAATACGAAAAATCCCAACTCGCCTAAAAAGACTGATACGAGGGGTAAGCGGGTGGTACCGCCCCAATTGGAAGGAAATTGACATTGAATGCAATTTTTCTAAAGAAAGATAGGACACAAGGGACAATGCATTCATAGAACCAAGGATAATTGATGCCATCAACATGGAAATATCTATGGAGAAAATATCTAATGAAGATTTTCACACCTTGCGAGGGAAATGTGTTATAGAAATCATTCATGATAGAAGATTTTTCTACAGCAGAAAGATGGATGGTGTTCCAAGGCGTATGTACTCTCTTATCCCCCTACCTAAAAAGATGCCTTGGAGAGAGGAGCTTAGAAAGATCACGGCTATAGATGAATCCTCAAAACATGAAGAAGAAAAGACCTCATCAGTTGCCCCACGATCTGCCCCACCACAACCCAGTGCAAAATGTACCTTCTATACATACTGAGAGGGAACCACCTTTACAAGTCACTGAAATCCACATGGAAGGCAAAACATCAGCACCAAGCCCACCACAAAAGGGACCTCCTTCAGTTCCACCTTCCACTGACATCATAATAGAAGAAATTTCATAACCAGAAGACAACAATGTCGATGATAGCACCATACACCCAGAACATAAAGAACAAGAAGTTGACACACCAGAAGGACCACTACCATCTGATGTGATAACGCCTACTTTCAAGAACTTTGATGAGCTGGCATGCTATGGCTTATCTATAGAAGAAGTATAGTTCCTTCTAGATGTTTTGTGACCAAGGGAGGATGACTTTGTGGTTATTTTTGAAAGAGAAAAATGTATAAATCTTGCTCCCAGACCTCTGCTATATTTTGATAATAGGAGGACACAAGACGGTAAATGTCATGACAGCTTGTCAACTACTTCTAGTCAACAGTCTCACCAATGTATACATGGCATTTTATAAAATATTGGGAGATGTCGTATCAAAAAAGGAATCGGGTGAGCTACAATAGTTGATAAAAAAACTTAAAGTATAATGTTCCCCAATGGATATTTGTGCCAATCTTACATGATGGACATTGGGCACTACTACAGTCAACAAAACATCCATCTTCTATAACATCTTCAATTCTATGTTCAGTACCAAGTGCACAAAATATCACAAAACCACCAACAACATCATTGAAGAAAGAGTCACCATGTTCGCCAACAAGATTACAAAGTTGATCAGAATTTTTGGCCATGACGTTCAACTGATCACATGTTTGAGAAACTACAGTTCTGTCATAGGTGTCCACAACAAGAACCTCTTTCAAACGACTATGGATTTTATGTACTTTACTGGATGCAGATGCTAGCTACGTCAGACCAAAAGGTTGAATAATGTCAAGACGACTACTACCACCTCCTTCGAGGACAATATGCTACGAAGATCCTAGCTTCAGAATGGTTGATTGCACATAATGACTTATAATTCTCCTATTCTAGATCAACCTCATTCTTTGACACCCTATGGACAGGGTGGAAGACAAGTTTTGGGGAGGGTCTGAATAGGTGAACATGGTACGTCTCTACTTTGACAATAATTGCATTCTATCCCGCTTAACAAAATTTGACAAACTTTGATAGACCAAATTTGACAATTTTGGCATGATTTTTGTACATACATATAAATACTCTTGCTGAAGTCTTGATACACAAGTAAGCTTAAAAAGGCAAATCTTGAATCCTTTTTTCCAAGATTGTGCCATAACCCCAACTCTTACAACTTTCTTGTCTTCAGGCTAGCTCTAAGCACAATTATTTCAAGAATGACAGATTTGGGCTGTCTAATCCACTTAAAAGTCTTCAAGTGTGATAATGTCTTAACGTCAGACTAACCTCAAGATAATGTAGAAGGCACATTTATGTTAGTAAACCAAGGGAAATCTCAAACAAAGGAGGACTCAGGCTACTACATCCCTGATTGACACCATGATTCCAAGTACATGTAGGAAAGCACATAACCCTAGCAAAAGAGGAAACAACTATCCCTTCTAGTTTTAAAATCCTTACTTTGTGATCTACAGGGGCAGGAGAACCCAACTCTCCCTAAAAACCTATCATCCCAAAGATTGTGAGTATGAATAAAATCTGAGAGGAATAAAATCATGAGAGTTGTTCCTAGAAAGATGATGAAGGACTCCACCCCACTGGTGTATTGTTGTACTCATGAATGTAGATATGTTGTGCCCAATAGTGGAGCATGGAACCCAACTTTTACACACCTAAATTCCAAGGGGAACCTCAGACAACCACCCGACATTACATTAGGGCCCTTTAGGGAAGCACCACCTATAAGGAGGCTTAAATGGTTGAGCAAACCTAAGGAACATAGGAAACACTGCAGCCTCAACCTACCCAAGCACAATAACTAGAATATCCAAAAAAAAAGTTGGGTGTAAAAGCTACCTCTACTGGAACTTTGTGTAAGTACAAACTGGAATAGGATCACCAGTGCATCACGAGGGGGAAACTTTCTAATGAAGAAGGTCATGTCAAGGAATATGAATACTACAACTCCAATCTAAGAGAGAGAATTTTAGGTGTCGACAACCGCTTGAACCGATGCATAAATCTTGACTGGAGGTTGACATTATGACATTTTTGCACTCACTAAAATAATAACCGATAAATCCCTGTGAAGGCATTCAATGCTTTAATTCTATATGTTAGCTTAAGGACATGCTAGACTCTAAGTTTGGAGAAGTTGATAACGTTTAATTTTATGGATATCATATGCCTTATTTTATCCATATTTTCCCTCTAATTAGGCAGATTCACATTCACTTCACTCCGACCTTGTGTATACTCTCTTTACCTTATTTTGATGATGACAATAACATCACATACAGGTAAGAAAAGGACTAGAAGCTAGATTATTAAAGGCACAACCACCACTGTATGACAATTGATGGCCTCTATGTTGCCATTGGTCCATTGCCACCAGATGTTACCCAGCAGCACCCTACCGCACCACCACCGTTGGTGCAGCAACCCATCACTGTAGGTGCCCCTATGACCATCAACCAGTGGTATGTCTGTGACCATCAACTGATGGGCACTTGCTATAATCACCCGTAGGTGTGTCTGCGCCCATCAACCGATGGCACATTGTAACATCCTCAAAATCCTAGATCTATTAATGTACCTTAATGTGAAACCCTAGCTTGCAAGTTTAAGATTTTATTTAACAAAATGGAATTCAATGGGACCTCTTAGTCCAATATATGATAAATAATCTCATAAACCTAGTTTTGGCTTAAATAGCTCATTTAGTAAATGATAATTCTATTAATGGAACATTTTTCATAATGCATGTATTCAATTAGAAACCTACATGAAATTGGTGAACAAAAGAGCAACAAAATGCAAATCCAATTGGATAGAGAGATTGTAGACCCTTTAATTAGATTATGGTCAAATTTTGAGCCTAATCGGACTTCATTTGACCCCTCAACCATTTTTGGGAAGTATCATTATAGTTTAAACACTAAAACCTAATTATTTTGATTTAATTTCGTCGATTTCATATGGTTTTGCTTTCATATAAATGTCACATGCTTCACTTGTTTATGCCATCTGTCTGGATCGTCGGATGACGATCTGAGGGTGTTGGACCTGTCTCCTACCTCGGGTAGGAGACCGTATGCAGCAGGTCTCTGGCGCAATCCTCTCCAGCTCGGTTCTCCCTCCACAGACCATGGTTTTTGATGATTCGTTCACCATCGCGACCGGGAGCAAACCACAGACCCAATGGTCCCTGGTTCGGGGGGTTTTTGTTCCCTATTGAGAAACGCCCAATCGAGCTTGGACTCTCCTCGCCGTCCTAGATTTATACGAGGGCTTCTCAATGCCCAAACCTATATAAAAGGGGCCAAAAATGATTTCCAGTCCTAGAACACCCAATTTTGCTATTTGTGCCCCTAGCCGCTGCTGCCTACTGGATCTGTATCTCCGGTGGATTTTTTCATGGCCCAGCTCCCACCATCGTCGTCCGTGCAATTTCCGTGAGGGTAAACTTGTCAAATTCTTCTTCTCCGTTTCTGCATTGTTGGTTTGTGGTAGAACCCCCCCCCCATCTTCATACCCTATAGGAGGCCGCACTGTGTGGACCGCCAGGTTGCCGTCCCGGCTCCCTTGGCTGTCTCCAACCACGGAATCGTGCGCAAGGGTGTCGTCTCACACCTGGGATGGTGTGGCAGTCGTCGTAGTGAATTCATGTGTTGTTTTTGTTTGGTTTTCCCCTTTCTTCTAGTGCCGACTTGGCCCTCTATTTCCGGCTGCTCTCCGCTAATCTCCTTGGATGTGCGAGCACTCCCAATTTTAGTTCTTCCTCTTAGCTCCACACCGTTCTCGTGGGTGTCTTAGACAGGGAAGATCATCCCCGAACCTGTTTTGTTTCTTAGATTTTGATCACTGGGTACCAACTCTTCCATGGCCATGGCGGCAGAGCTCCTTGGAGCTACTGTTCATGAAACTCATCATGGCCAGGCTCGCTGAGATCGCCACAGCCCTGAGAACGCATTGGTAGGTTCAGTTGCTCGAATGTAACCATGAATATGCCAATTCCCAACACTCTTTTCCTCCATGCTTTCACAGTGCTCTTTACTGGGTTGAAAATGAATAATAGTGGTCGTTGTTTGCGTGGCTGGCCGTGGTTGGCCCAACCAGGCACGGGTCCCAGACGCACATGGATTTTCTATAATTTTCTGATTGGTTGATACAAGAAAATTCATAACTTTTAATTCGTAGATCGTATGGGGTCGAGTTATATATGAATTTTGCTCAGTTTTTTTTATATCTATCCAATGGTTAGGGTTTTAAGATGTATTTTCATTTTGTTTTCACGAAGTATCAGGTTTAAGGTTAATTAGGGTTAAGATGTAATTAAAGTGTTAAATAATCTAAATCATGCTAATTTTAGGGACCTAGGACTTGACCTAGGATTAGGGAGACTAAAGTTAGGGTTTTGCTCCAATAAGGTAAGCATGCCATGTCATTATGCATACATACTTTGGGTGAATTGCTTGCTATGTATGATTTAAGATTATGCTTTAGAATTTCATGTTAATGAATGAAATCAAGATAATGATTATGCCTTTGATTATATGCTTGTTGTTATGTCCGTAAAGTCATATTCTTATCACTAATGTTAATTAGTTTAATGCTATGCTCATGCAATGATTAAGAAATTGAATAAAGAAACATGAAAATCATGTAATGTTAATGTTAAGATTAAGAGGGAGAAATCCCATGATGATTAAGATAATGCACTTAAGTTGTAAATTGTTCCTCTTTATGTTATTTTGTCTTTATGACATTGATGAGCACTTTGGTGCAACTAAGGTGAGCCTTAACCGGCCTGATGAGCACTTTGGTGCAATTATTAGATGAGGACAATTTACATTGATGGCAAGATAAGAACAATGATGTTAATGTTAAGTTAAGAGAATTAACTAACTTATTATATGTTTCTGGAAATGATGGACCTTTATGGTCGTTATGGGTTTCCTAGCAATGATGGGCTTTCTGAGCATGATGTGACCCATGTGGGTAGTGAGGAGAGAATGCATATAATAATGTTCTTAATTCATTGATGTAATGAAGATTAATGCATAATGAGAATTCATAATTCCAAGTTATGTCAAGTTTATTTCAGTTTAAGTATATGTTTATTTTCAGTTCTTATAACATGCATAATGCCACTCACTGATGTTGATGCTTTCTTTCACATGGTCGTGGGATGAGATGTCCCTAGATCAAGGAGCAAGAGGGAACTGACGTGAGTGATCAAGGGTAGCTGACTCAAGAAAGACTTTAGCTCAGTGGGGTGCCATCTACCACTTAGTAGATCCTTTAGTTTAATTTATCTTTCCATGTTTTAGATTTTCTTAGCTTACATGTGTTAGACTTGAGATAAAGATGAGATAGTATATGCTTTAGTTTTGCTTAGCCTACATGTATTAAGTTTTGATATCGGATGAGATAGTTATGTCTTTCCCTTTCATGAACAATGTATGAATCTATGTTTTGAGTTAATGCATGGTGTTTCATTTATCTTATTGCGATGTATGTCATGTTTTGTGACGTCCCTCCGAGCCAAGTGACCCATGTTATGGACAACATAGGGTTTGCTTCTGCTGACTTATATACGTGCTTGGAGGGTCGTTACAATATGGTATTAGAGCAATGAGTAGATGGCCACTAAGCTAAAGATTTACATTGTTCTAAGACCTAGGTATAGAATATTAAGATAAAGATATGGAAAACCAAAGTAGAGGTCTATATGTGAGACAAATGTTTAGATAATGATTAGGGTTATGTGCCTAGATGTTTTGGATTTTTATGTTAACTCTTGAACTGTATATAGCATACTCTCTCTTTTTCTCGCGTGTCTGTGGTATGGGACACATGCTCATGGGGTTTTGTAGAGAGAATGTTATATGCATAGTCATGCTTATCTTGTCCTTCCAATTGGATGTGGTATGGGACATGTGCATGAGGGAGGTACTAAGATCAATATGTTAAGATAAGTCAGTTTTGAATATATGACCGACCGACATGTATCCAAAGATGACCAATAAAAGAAGAGTTTGCATTAAAAGTTTAAGACATATAATCACCTAAACCTAATCAAATATATAGGAAGACCAAGCATGCATACAAGGAGTAGAATTTTGATAAGTAAGATCCATGGTAGAATCAAAACCCCTAGAAAAGAGGTAAGGGAAGTCCCTTGCAATGACAATAATGAGGTGAAATAGAACCATTGATAGTATACCCACAAGTTGGTCTAAATAAGGAGGTTCAAATCATGTTTGACCATGGGGATGAGACTTAAAAGTGTTTAGGGTACATGGAATATGTAAAATCCTAAGGTGGATAGAAATAAGAAAATTTCGAGGACGAAATTTATTTAAGGTGGGTAGAATTGTAACATCCTCAAAATCCTAGATCTATTAATGTACCTTAATGTGAAACCCTAGCTTGCAAGTTTAAGCTTTTATCTAACAAAATGGAATTCAATGGGACCTCTTAGTCCAATATATGATGAAATAATCTCATAAACCTAGCTTTGGCTAAAATAGCTCATTTAGTAAATGATAATTCTATTAATGTCACATTTTTCATAATGCATGTATTCAATTAGCAACCTACATGAAATTGGTGAACAAAAGAGCAATAAAATGCAAATCCAACTAGATAGAGAGATTCTAGACCTTCTAATTAGCTTATGGTCAAAATTTGAGCCTAATCAGACTTTGTTTGACCCCATAATCATTTTTGGGAAGTTTCATTATAGTTTAAACCCTAAAACCTAATTATTCTGATTTAATTTCGTCGATTTCATATGGTTTTGCTTTCATTTAAATGTCACGCACTTCACTTGTTTATGCCATCTATATGAATCGTCAGATGATGATCTGAGGGTGTTGGACCCGTCTCCTACCTCGGGTAGGAGACCGTATGCAGCAGGTCTCTGGCGCAATCCTCTCCGGCTCGATTCTCCCTCCACATACCATGGTTTTTGATGATTCCTTCACCATCGTGACCGGGAGCAAACCATGAACCCAACGGTCCCTGGTTCGTGGGGTTTTGGTGCCCTATTGAGAAGCGCCCAATCGAGCTTGGACTCTCCTTGTCATCCTAGATTTACAGGAGGGCTTCTCAATGCCCAAACCTATATAAAAGGGGCCGAAAATGATTGCCAGCCCTATAACACCCATCCTCTTCACCCAATTTCGCTTCTTGTGCCCCTAGCCACTGCCGCCTAATTGATCTGTATCTCCGGTGGATTTTTTCATGGCCCATCTCCCACCACCGTCGTCCTTGCAATTGCCGTGAGGGTAAGCTTGTCGAACTCTTCTTCTCCGTTTTTGCATTGTTGGTTTGCGGTAGAACCCCCCCCCCCATCTTCATACCCTGTAGGAGGTCGCGTTGTGTGCACTGCCAGGTTGCCGTCCCAGCTCCCTTGGTTGTCTCTGACCATGGAATCATGCGCAAGGGTGTCGTCTCACACCTGGGATGGTGTGGCGGTCGTCATAGTGAATTCATGTGCTGTTTTTGTTTGGTTTTTCCCCTTTCTGCTGTTGCTGACTTGGCCCTCTATTTCCAGCTGCTCTCCACTAATCTCCTTGGATGTGTGAGCACTCCCAATTTTGGTTCATCCTCTTGGCTCCACACCATTCTTGTGGGTGTCTTAGACAGGGAAGATCATCCACGAACCTATTTTGTTTTTCAGATTTCGATCACTGGGTACCAGCTCTTCCATGTCCATGGTGGCAGAGCTCCTTGGAGCTTCTGTTCATGAAACTCGTCATGGCCAGGCTCGCTGAGATCGCCACATCCCTGAGAACACATTGGCAGGTTCAGTTGCTCGAATGTAACCATGAATCCGCAAATCCCAACACTATTTTCCTCCATGCTTTCACAGTGCTCATTGCTGGGTTGAAAATGAATAATAGTGGCCCTTATTTGCGTGGGTGGCCGTAGTTGGCCCAGCCAGGCACGAGTCCCAGACCCACGTGGATTTTCTATAATTTCTGATTGGCTGATACAAGTGAAATTTGTAACTTTTAATTCGTAGATCGTATGGGGTCGAGTTATATAAGAATTTTTCTCAGTTTTTCGATATCTATCCAATGGTTAGGGTTTTGAGATGTGTTTTGGTTTTGTTTTCACGAAGTATCAGGTTTAAGGGTAATTAGGGTTAAGATGTAATTAAAGTGTTACATAATCTAAATCATGCTCATTTCAGGGACCTAGGTCTTGACCCAGGATCAGGGAGACTAAAGTTAGGGTTTTGCTCCAATAAGGTAAGCGGGCCATAAAAATACAATAAAGAGGTTTTTTGGATTTCTGGACACATAATATTTCCTTTTTTCTTCACTCTTTGCATTGAAAGAACAGATAAAATATGATTCAACCTCAGACCCTTTTGAATGTAGCGGATAACAGCAGGGCTCGAGAAAAAATGTGTATTCGAATCTTAGGGGCTAGTAATTGTCAATATGCTCATATTGGTGACGTTATCATTGCAGTAATCAAGGAAGCAGTGCCCAATATGCCTCTAGAAAAATCAAGATAATGATTATGCCTTTGATTATATGTTTGTTTTTATGTTCGTAAAGTCATATGCGTATCACTGATGTTAATTAGTTTAATGCTATGCTTATGCAACGATTAAGAAATTAAATAAAGAAACATGGAAATTATGTAATGATAATGTCAAGATTAAGAGGGAGAAATCCCATGATGATTAAGATAATGCACTTAAGTTGTAAATTGTTCCTCTTTATGTTATTTTGTCTTTATTACTTTGATGAGCACTTTGGTGCAACTAAGGTGAGCCTTAACCGGCCTGATGAGCACTTTGGTGCAATTATTGGATGAGGGCAATTTACATTAATGGAAAGATAAGAACAATGATGTTAATGTTAAGTTAAGAGAATTAAGTAACTTATTATATGTTTCTAAAAATGATGGACCTTTATGGTTGTTATGGGCTTCCTAGAAATGATGGTCTTTCCGGGCATGATGTGCCCCATGTGGGTAGTGAGGAGAGAATGCATATAATAATGTTCTTAATTCATTGATGTAATGAAGATTAATGTGTAATGAGAATTCGTAATGCCAAGTTATGTCAAGTTTATTTCAGTTCAAGTATATGTTTATTTTCAGTTCTTATAACATGCATAATGTCGCTTACTGATGTTGATGCTTTCTTTCGCATGGCCGTGGGACGAGATGTCCCTAGATCAAGGAGCAAGAGGGAACTGACATGAGTGATCAAGGGTAGCTGACTCAAGAAAGACTTTAGCTCGGTGGGGTGCCATCTACCACTTAGTAGATCCTTTAGTTTAGTTGATCTTTCCATGTTTTAGATTTTCTTAGCTTACATGTGTTAGACTTGAGATCAAGATGAGACAGTATATGCTTTAGTTTTGCTTAGCCTACATGTAATAAGTTTTGATATCGGATGAGATAGTTATGTCTTTCCCTTTCATGAACAATGTATGAATCTATGTTTTGAGTTAATGCATGGTGTTTCATTTATCTTATTGCAATGTATGTCATGTTTTGTGACGTCCCTCCGAGCCAAGTAACCCATGTTATGGACAACATAGGGTTTGCTTCCGCTGACTTATATACGTGCTCAGAGGGGCATTACAATATGGTATCAAAGCAATGAGTAGATGGCCACTAAGCAAAAGATTTACATTGTTCTAAGACCTAGGTATAGAATATTAACATAAAGATATGAAAAACCAAAGTAGAGGTCTAGATGTGAGACAAAGGTTTAGATAATGATTAGGGTTATGTGCCTAGATGTTTTGGATTTTTATGTTAACTCTTGAACTGTATATAGCATACTCTCTCTTTTTATCGCGTGTTTGTGGTATGGGACACAGGCTCATGGGGTTTTGTAGAGAGAATGTTATATGCATAGTCATTCTTATCTTGTCCTTCCAATTGCATGTGGTATGGGACATGTGCATGAGGGAGGTACTAAAATGAGTGTGTTAAGATAAGTCCGTTTTGAATATATGACCGACCGACATGTATCCAAAGATGACCAATAAAAGAAGAGTTTGAATTAAAAGTTTAAGACATATAATCACCTAAACCTAATCAAATATATAGGAAGACCAAGCATGCATACAAGGAGTAGAATTTTGATAAGTAAGTAAGATCCATGGCAGAATCAAAACCCCTAGAAAAGAGGTAAGGGAAGTCCCTTGCAATGACAATAATGAGGTGAAATAGAACCATTGATAGTATACCCACAAGTTGGTCTAAATAAGGAGGTTCAAATCATGTTTTACCATGGGGATGAGACTTAAAAGTGTTTAGGATACATGGAATATGTAAAATCCTAAGGTGGGTAGCAATAAGAAAATTTCGAGGATGAAATTTATTTAAGGTGGGTAGAATTGTAACATCCTCAAAATCCTAGATCTATTAATGTACCTTAATGTGAAACCCTAGCTTGCAGGTTTAGGCTTTTATCTAACAAAATGGAATTCAATGGGACCTCTTAGTCCAATATATGATGAAATAATCTCATAAACCTAGCTTTGGCTTAAATAGCTCATTTAGTAAATGATAATTCTATTAATGTCACATTTTTCATAATGCATGTATTCAATTTGCAACCTGTATGAAATTGGTGAACAAAACAGCAAAAAAATGCACATCCAACTGGATAGAGAGATTCTAGACCCTATAATTAGCTTATGGTCAAAATTTTATCCTAATCAGACTTCGTTTGATCCCTCAATCATTTTTGGGAAGTTTCATTATAGTTTAAATCCTAAAACCTAATTATTCTGATTTAATTTTGTCGATTACATATGGTTTTGCTTTCATTTAAATGTCACACGCTTCAATTGTTTATGCCATCTGTTCGGACCGTTGGATGACGATCTGAGGGTGTTGGACCCATCTCCTACCTCGGGTAGGAGACCGTACGCAGTAGGTCTCTGGCGCAATCCTCTCCGTCTCGGTTCTCCCTCCACATACCATGGTTTTTGATGATTCCTTCACCATCACGACCGGGAGCAAACTACAAACCCAATGGCCCCAGGTTCGTGGGGTTTTGGTGCCCTATTGAGAAACGCCCAATCGAGCTTGGACTCTCCTCGCCGTCTGATATTTACAGGAGGGCTTCTTAACGCCCAAACCTATATAAAAGGGGCTGAAAATGATTGCCAGCCCTAGAACACCCATCCTCTTCACCCAATTTTGCTGCTCGTGCCCCTAGCCACTACTGCCTACTTGATCTGTATCTCCGGTGGATTTTTCGTGGCCCAGCTCCCACCGCTGTCATTCGTGCAATTGCCATGAGGGTAAGCTTGTCGAACTCTTCTTCTCCGTTTCTGCATTGTTGGTTTGTGGTAGAACCCCCCGATCTTCTTACCCTGTAGGAGGTTGTGTTGTGTGCTCCGCCAGGTTGCCATCCCAGCTCCCTTTGGCTGTCTCCGACCACGGAATCATGCTTAAGGGTGTCGTCTCACACATGGGATGGTGTGGCGGTCGTCGTAGTAAATTCGTGTGTTCTTTTTGTTTGGTTGTTCCCCTTTCTTCTGTTGCCAACTTGGCCCTCTATTTCCTACAGCTCTCCGCTAATCTCCTTTGATGTGCGAGCACTCCCAATTTTGGTTCATCCTCTTGGCTCCACACCGTTCTCGTGGGTGTCTTAGACAGGGAAGATCATCCCCGAACCTATTTTGTTGTTCACATTTCGATCACTGGGTACCAGCTCTTCCATGGCCATGGTGGCAGAGATCCTTGGAGCTGCTGTTCATGAAACTCGTCATGGCCAGGCTCGCTGAGATTGCCACAGCCCTGAGAACGCATTGGTAGGTTCAATTGCTCGAATGTAACCATGAATCTGCCAATTCTCAACACTCGTTTCCTTTGTGCTTTCACAGTGCTCTTTACTGGGTTGAAAATGAATAATAGTGGCCCTTGTTTGCGTGGCTGGCTATGGTTGGCCCAGCCAGGCACGGGTCCCAGACCCACGTGGATTTTCTATAATTTCTGATTGGCTGATATAAGAAAATTCATAACTTTTAATTCGTAGATCGTATGGGGTCAAGTTATATATGAATTTTGCTCAATTTTTCGATATCTATCCAATGGTTAGGGTTTTGAGATGTGTTTTGGTTTTATTTTCATGACGTATCAGGTTTAAGGTTAATTAGGGTTAAGATGTAATTAAAGTGTTAAATAATTTAAATCATGCTAATTTCTGGGGCCTAGGACTTGACCCAGGATCAGGGAGACTAAAGTTAGGTTTTTGCTCCAATAAAGTAAGTGGGCCATGTCATTATCCATATATACTTTGGATGAATTGCTTGTTATGTATGATTTAAGATTATGCTTTAGAATTTCATGTTAATGAATGAAATCAAGATAATGATTATGCCTTTGATTATATGCTTGTTGTTATGTCTGTAAAGTCATATGCTTATCACTGATGTTAATTAGTTTAATGCTATGCTGATGCAATGATTAAGAAATTGAATAAAGAAACATGGAAATCATGTAATGTTAATGTCAAGATTAAGAGGGAGAAATCCCATGATGATTAAGATAATGCACTTAAGTTGTAAATTGTTCCTCTTTATGTTATTTTGTCTTTATGACATTGATGAACACTTTGGTGCAACTAAGGTGAGCCTTAACCGGCCTAATGAGCACTTTGGTGCAATTATTGGATGAGGACAATTTACATTGATGGCAAGATAAGAACAATGATGTTAATGTTAAGTTAAGAGAATTAACTAACTTATTATATGTTTCTCGAAATGATGGACCTTTATGGTCATTATGGGCTTCCTAGCAATGATGGGCTTTCCGAGCATGATGTGCCCCATGTGGGAAGTGAGGAGAGAATACATATAATAATGTTCTTAATTCATTGATGTAATGAAGATTAATGCGTAATGAGAATTCATAATGCTAAGTTATGTCAAGTTTATTTCAGTTCAAGTATATGTTTATTTTTAGTTCTTATAACATGCATAATGCCGCTTAGTGATGTTGATGCTTTCTTTCACATGGCCTTGGAACGAGATGTCCCTAGATCAAGGAGTAAGAGGGAACTGACGTGAGTGATCAAGGGTAGCTGACTCAAGAAAGACTTTAGCTCGGTGGGGTGCCATCTACCACTTCGTAGATCCTTTAGTTTAGTTTATCTTTCCATGTTTTAGATTTTCTTAGCTTACATGTATTAGACTTGAGATCAAGATGAGACAGTATATGCTTTAGTTTTGCTTAGCCTACATGTAATAAGTTTTGATATCGGATGAGATAGTTATGCCTTTCCCTTTCATGAACAATGTATGAATCTATGTTTTGAGTTAATGCATGGTGTTTCATTTATCTTATTGCGATGTATGTCATGTTTTGTGACGTCCCTCCGAGCCAAGTGAACCATGTTATGGGCAACATAGGTTTTGCTTCCGCTGACTTATATACGTGCTTTGAGGGGCGTTACACACATCTACGAGCATCAACTAGTGATGCCCCTACAACCACCAGCCGGTGACATTCTTGTACCCATCAATTGATGGCTCACCCGCTGCCGACGCCTGATGGCAGTTCTTACATGTATTGTACTTAGGACCATTGAGCATGTGCCCCAAGGACTAGTATCTGGAAGGCTTGGGGTGCAAGTAAAGGACCCCAAGCCAGTGCCTATAAATAGAAGATGACTGACTACGTATCGGGGGTCATGTGCATTGCCTCCGAGCTCGTGCTACTAACCTGACATGGAGCCTCTAAAGGAAGGAGCCACCATTGAATGATCCCCACCACAACCATTTGATAGGAACGATGAATGGGAGTACATCAGCCCTACTTCCATACCTCTATTTTCTCACCCTCACTCACTTTTGGAGTCTCTCTTTTGACCGAAAGAGGAAGAAGAAGGATAGGAGATCGCCAAAACTCCTGCCTTCATCCACGAGCAACTAAACCACTACATCAGTTGTGGCCATCGTCTGGTCACCATCGGTGTATCCCTGGTCCCCTACTTCAACTTTCTTTTCCTTTTTTCTTGTATCTTCCTTCCTACAACTCTCCATGTCTCCATATATTTATAAATACTAAAATCTACTCATGAGAATGAGTGGCTAAACTCTTTACTTGGGTTGGAATTAGCCACTCAGGCTCTGTCAATATATATATATATATATATATATATATATATATATATATATATATATATATATATATATATATATATATATATATATATATATATATATATATATATATATATATATATATATATATATATATATACTTACATCCTTTTGAATATATATATATTGTCAGCCAAGATTATCTCCGTACTCTTATTCATTGCTTCACTTGCATGATTGGATACCATCTTGTGAAGTGTGATTATTAATGCCTCAAAATAGTAGTATTAATCTTATCTAAGTGTTACGGAGTTGCATGAATGCATGAAAATGTTGGAATACTAAAGATAATGGTCATATGGTTGATTTGTGATTGTTTGTTTTCCATCTAGAGAGAGAGACAACCTTATAATCTAGATCTATCCTAAGCTCAAGAGAGGAGGGAATAGACATATATGATGGTTTCTTATAATGTTTCTAAGGGTATACAAAAGGGTGTGTGTATGGCATGTTGGTGAGAGATCTTAGTAGGTGAAACCCAATCCAAGTTCGCATCCATATTTTGGTTACATCTTTCTCATTTGATCTTATTCTCTTGTTTTGTTTACTTAAATTTGCTTTTATTACTTTGATTGGAGTAACATCATTCCATAAGGAACACCATCTCAATCTACCAATTTGTTTGGTGTATTTGAGTCTAAGGCCCTACGTCCTTAACACTTCCAACCTTGTCCCTGTGGTTTGACCCCAATCTACTACATCAAACCTCATATAATATTTATGGGGGCTGAGTGCGGGTTATAAATCTAAGAGTCTGACTACTCTAGATTCGCTCTATTCTGAACATGTGATTTAGGTCGGCCAATGGCACAATATAAAGTAGACCGTGGTTTCCCATTCAAATGCTGAAGTAGAATATATGGTTATGGCTCACACTACTTGTGAACTAATGTGGGTCTAAGGACTCCTCAAGAAATTTGATATTTCTGACTCTGATCATATTTCTATGCACTATGATAATAAAGAAACCACCTTTATTGCTAGAAATCCCACTTTTCATGAGCACAAAAAACACATCAAAGTGGATTGCCACTTTATTTGTAAAGCAGTACTTTCTGGACATATTTGTACTCCAAATTTATAATGACCCATTTTTCATATTAACCATCTAATTAGGGTTTACTTGATTAATTGCATGCTTAACCAGGTGGATCATTATTTAATGCTTGATTAATGATGGTAGTTAATTTTGATTTTTTTAATATAATGAGAATATTTAATCATACTTTGATTCACATAATTAGGGTTTAAGAATTGAAAACCCTAATCGACCACAATTAGGTTTTGATGGCATTTGAATACAGAATTTGATAAGTATAATGTCTCACTAAATGATGTATAGTACTTTATGTGTAACTCTTATTTAGTTAAAATTTGGATATGATTTGGATATTTCAAATGTGAGCACTCTTTAAAAATATCATAAATTTTGAATAATTCTCTAACCTATTTGTTGGTTGAGTTTCCCTAAGAGAAACTCAGCCTGTCATGTATTCATATTGAAATATAGAAATATGGTATTTTAATTTTATATTTTTATTGGTATATCTAACTAATCTCAAATTTTAACTATAGTTGGGAAACTCCATTATAGAGATACTATTAAATTATAGTAATTTTTGGATGATCTTTGATCTCTACAGAGAGGGGTGTCGGTCGAGTTCTGTCTAGGATAAACTCGACTGACCATGATGCAGATTGCAATATAGAAGTGTAGTATTTGATTTTTAGTTGTTTATTGGTAACTATAAATAATATAATTTTTTTATTGTTGCTTATAAAATCAATTTTACACATTGGCATCAAGTTTAATAATTTTTGGATGATGCTTGAGTTCTGAATAGTGTCATGTCGGTTGAGCTTATAACTCAGCTGACCAACCAGTCGAGCAAAATACAAATACAATGAAGGGCTTGTTTGCAATTGTTCTAAGCACCGAAATTCATCTATATTACTAAAATAACACCCAAGAAGCTCTCATAAATTGTCATTCCTATCAAACAAATGAAATTCAAGAGAGAGAGGAGAGCTAGGGTTTTGAGAAGAGAAAGTGGTGGAGATGTTGACCTAGGGTTTCTCTATCTGAGATATGAAGAAATCAAGTAAATTTAGCTTCATTGCATAGCATTTCATGGTGAATCTTCTCTCACATGTCAACATTCTATCCCTCCTCTGATTTGATTTGAAATCACAACAAATCATCCCCTTTTCTCACTCTTTCTCTCCTAATTTATATTTCTAGGGTTTCTGAGTTGAGATGAGAAAGAAATGGATTCATTTGCTAGAGTTTGATTGAGATTCCAAAAATTCAAAGGTTGACCTATGTTTCTAAGATGTTTGGAACCTGAGGTGAGTGTTTTTCTCCTTCTTTAGCTTTGTATTCATGTTGAAAGCCTAATTCTATCTGGCTAAAATAATCAGAAACCTTGCTTGTATATGTATGTGATTGGATATTGATTTGGAAAGGATATTCGGGGATCCAACTATAATGATTCTGATTATTTCTCATTGATTGGAACTTGATTAGTTCCTGATATATTGATTGAGGATCCATGGATGACCTTATGGGTAGATGACTATATATGCTATTTCATATGAATTTTGCCAAAAAATCAACCCAATGGCCAACATGCTTGGAATTGAACTGACATGTATAAAATCATATTTGAATTGTACTACATTGTATTAGACAAGTGTTTTGTTGAATGTTAATGGAATTGAATATAATATACATATAAGGATCAGTATGAGGTGACCACATACCCTGATTAGGGTTTGTGTTGAGGAAGTGAATCAAATCAGTCAATTAATCAATGTATACTTTTGATTGATGAATAAATATGTGAAAATGGAAACTAGGGTTTCAAGATGTGTGAATAGCCCTAATGAATCCATGTGATTCATGATGAAATTAATTAGTTAAACAATTATTATGATGTGTTGAACTAAGGATGACTTCTTGAAAACCTAGATATTTAGTATTAAGACAAGTATGAGTGATAAAGCTAGAACGTGTATATGATGTTGTAAATGTGATGAAATGTTGAGGTATAAGTATTAATACTTCAATTATATATGATGAGTCTTATTAATATTATATAAGCCAAATGCATATATTTTAGTATGACTTATGAAATGATGAGTAAGCCCTCACATGAATGTGGGTCCTTTTATGCAAGTTACATAACAATGAATTGTGAAGGTTGGTCAGAGATTATGGTGTAAGAAGATGAAACCTAAACCATTCCTTAAAGAGAAAGTGAGTAGTATAATAAAAAATGATTATTGTTAATTATGGGAATGACATTATAAGTCAATGACATGGTACGCTTCTCCAAATATAAGAAACAATATGAAGAAAATGTAATGAATGGTGATCGCAAGATAAAGATGAAACTAATGAAGTTATTCTTATGAAGTCTGTAACCATTTGTTTAAGTACATTTGGCTGATCTAGATTTAATAAAATATACTTATTCGGGCATTGATGTATGTTAATGAGAAGAGAAGAATTGGACATCAAGTGAATTAAGAATGATTGTTCCAATAATGTAATGAACGTGACATGAAAGAAGTTGAGACTGATGAATATTAAATGAAGGAAAAAGATGAGAATTAGTAGACGATTCTAAGAACCAAACTCTAACCCTAAATTGTTGAGCTATATGATGCTAATGAATAACAATTTCAAATGAGGGATTAAGGAATGTACATAACTATAGTTTAATTCAATTAAAAGATGAGGTTCAGGCATTTGAATTTATTTACAAGAATGTGTTCTTGTATTGTGATTGTTTGATAGGATACTTGTACTATGAGAATGAATTGTTTTGATGGAATTCAAATGATAATCAACATGTGTTGATTAATAACCCTAACTGATGAATGTGAAATAAAAGAAGACAAGAATTAAGTGTGCTATGCATGTTTATGCATGAAATATATTTGCATCTATTAAAAGTGGATGGAATAAGTATATGTTGTATGATAAATCTTCCCTGAGTATGATGAATGATACAAGATGTCTATATGCCTTTATTGTTTCTAGTTCTAATGCCTATGTGAGTATTTGTTAAGAGTGATATAGAATGAGTTGTTAGGAAATATGTTGAAATAGAATTTAATATGCACTACTTACATTTGAGAAACCTTGATGAGGGTAAATTCTACACTATGAGATTATGTCTCAGGCTGAAAGCACATTGATGATGATAAAACTTTGATGGGGTAAATGTTGGACAATGAGATTATGTCTTGAGCTGAAAGGTCACTGATGACGAATGTTATGAGATGATGTGGAAATTTAAAGAACAATATATGTTGCAAATTACAAATTGTTGTGCTTCTTATTTTAGTCATTATCTTTCTTTATAAGCTTAATATGTTTGATGTTATTATAGTTATGTGAGAATACACACATATGATATATGATGTTTTGAATTCTTTTAAGATGAGTAAAAGAGATTAATAACAAGTGAAATGATGAAACATCTAGTTATGTTCCCTGAACACCGTGAGTTTCTCCCAAGGACCACACTGGGGAAACAAAACTGGATCTCCTTGTAGTAATCGATGAATTATGAGAAGGATTTCCAGAGTGTGGATCGAGACCTTAAAGGTTAGACCACCAAGATTTATGAGTGAGTCATCTGGAGTGGCTCTGGCCCTAAATCCTTGATGTGAAAGTCTATGTCAAGATGGAATAGACTGTGATGAAATGAAATATGTGAAATGTGAAATGAAAAATATGTAAAATACTATGATATGTGATATAATATTTTGCTAGTTCCTATCTCGTATACCCAAGATGTAGACGTGAGCCTCTTTAGGCAATCTTGAGGTGGCCATGGCTTGTTGTTGATATCTTAGGGTGGTCAGTTAAACCCTAAGATAGTGACGGTGAGTCGTTGACACGGGAATCAGGCGTGGTGACTTCTACTTGGTGAGGTACAAGCCAAGTAGTTTCAGGGAAAATGAATAAAAGATCATAAGCCATGTATAGCATGATTTGAATGGTTGTTACATTCCTTGTACTGCTACTTGGTGATTTGTCATTGTTGATTATGCTTCTTATTGTTGAAAGAAATCATGTTATTGTGGACTTTTTCTTTTTCATATTGTGATCTGTCATGTTGACAAGTTATAGATGATGGGATTTATATCCATTCTAAATATGAGTTGGATTGCTAGATATTTGATAGTATTGTTTGGTAGTTATATATTATGTGTACTTCAGATTTAGAATTGTAGTATGTGTTCTTGTTCAGGCAGGTGGAGCGTCATAAAGATAATGTTATTGTTATGTATTGATTCAAAATGCTTAGAACTTGACTTATTTATCATGCAGTAGGGTTCTTAATTTGAACTAAGAAGTGTCTACTGATTTGTTCATAGACATGATCTAAAAGATGTTTCAAAGTTATAATTGGTTTAAATGATTACCTTATCTGTTATATTAGATTACCATTGTATGTTAGACATGACTTATGATAGAACTATCTACTAGACTTTTCAATATATGCATGTTTCTGTTAAGTTTATTATACTTAATCTAATGTTGATGCATGTACCTAGCTTAAGTGGGAGGTATCCACTCACTGGGGCTCTATATGAGTCTCATGAGGTAGTTTCAAATTTTTTGAGGTATAATTCTATCCAGCAGACAGGTCATGGCAAATAAGATATAAATAGCATGATCTAGATAGATTAGAATGTCCATGTACTCTCTCTTTCTCGGGATGGGTCACAGACTAAGTTTGTTCATTAATGTATATGTATCTGATATAAACTACATATGAGAACAAGATTTGATTCTAGTCATTAATGGATTTGAATAAGATTTGTGATAACTAAATGTGATGTCCTTAATGTGATATTGGTTGTGAAAATTATGAAAAATGTAAAAGGAAAAAATTATTTGTGTTTTTTGTATATTGTTTAATTTCCTTTTTTGAGAGTTTATTGTTTTATTTCATAATCTAGGTTTAGGTTTTGGGATTATCTCTAATGTTTGATATTTACCCTAATCAAAAGAGAGGTCCCAACATTATCTTTGGATAAAAGACCAAGTTTATGATATCTTTACTAAGATACTTCCCAAGCCTCACTTTGCTCCACTGGTGGACAAGCTGGGCATGATTGACATCTATGTTCTAGCTTGAGGGGGAGTATTGGTATATATATCACTAATGTTTGATATTCTCCATGATTATCTCTTTTGATTATCTAATGTTTGATATTCTTCACGGTATATCTAATGTTTGATAATCATGGAGATAATCATGGAGATCACGGTACCTAGCTGGGCATGATCTCTAATGTTTGATATTCTTCACGTCAGTTCTGGGTAGGCAAACGTTGCATGTTTCCCACATGAGAAATCATGGAGCCTCCACAGGGAAAAGGGCCCATGTAGTCTATTCCCCATACATAAAAAATCTCGATTTCTTGCCACAAGGTGAGAGGGATTTCATTTCTTTTTGATATACTCCTGGAAAGTTGACATTTGTTGTAGGATCAGACGAAATTATGGGTGTCCTTTGCTATCGTTGGCCAAAAGAAACTAGATTGAAGAACTTTGAGAGCGGTTTTCTTTGAACTCATGTGCCCCCCAGTAGGGCCAGAATGGCAATGTTCTAGGATAGGGATAATTTCTTCTTCTGGTAGGAAACGACGGAAAAGTCCGTTCGCACATAGACAGAAAAGATATGGTTCATCCCAGAAGTATTTCTTAACATCATGAAGTAATTTCCTTTTATCGCGGTTAGAGGCAGAAGGATGGATAATTCTTGTATCCAAATAGTTCACTATATCTGCATACCAGGGAAATCCGGTGGTAACTTTCATAAGTTGGTCGTCGGGTAGGGAGTCTCAGATAGGTATATCGTCATCCTCCCGAGACTCGATGAGACTTAGATGATCAACGATGACATTTTCCACTTTGTTATTGTCCTTTATTTCTAAGTCAAATTCTTGAAGCATCAATACCCAGCGGATGAGTCTAGGTTTTGCATCTTGTTTCTGAATTAGGTATCTGATGGCTAAGTGGTATGTGTAAACGATGACTTTCGATCTGATAAGATAGGAACGAAATTTCTCAAAGGCGTAGATGATAGTGAAGAATACCTTTTTAGTAGTAGTATAGTTCTTGTACACCTCATCTAGCATTTTTATGCATAGTATATCACATAGGGCTTTTTATCTATTTTCTGCCCTAGCATTGCTCCTATACCATAATCGCTAGCATCACACATTATCTCGAATGGTTGTGACCAGTTAGGTGCTCTCAGAATCAGTGCAGAGATTAGAGCATTCTTTAAGGTTGTGAAGCTATGTAGGCATTCATGGTCAAAATTGAAATCGACATCTTTGGTCAATAAGTAGGTCGTGGGTTTTGCTATTTTCAAGAAGTCTTTAATAAATCTTCGATAGAATCCAGCATGACCCAGAAATGCTCAGACTCCCCTTATGTCCTTTGGCGGTGACAGCTTTGAGATGACATCGATCTTTGCTTTGTCTACTTCAATTCGTCTTTCACTTACTCGATGTCCGAGGACAACACCTTCGGTTACCATAAAGTGGCACTTTTCCCAATTCAGGATAAGGTTTATTTCCTCACATCTTTGTAAAACTTTCCTGAGGTTAAGTAGACAATTGTCAAAAGAATCTTCATAAATTGAAAAGTCGTCCATAAATACTTCCATTATGGACTCGGTTAAACCTACGAAAATTGTTGACATACATCTTTGGAAGGTTGCGGGTGTGTTACACAGCCCAAAAGGCATCCTTCTGAAAACGTAGGTTCCAAAGGGACAAGTAAAGGTTGTTTTTTCTTGGTCTTCTAGGTGTATTGGAATTTGATAGAACCCAGAGTAACCATCGAGGTAGCAAAAAAACTTTTGGTGGGCCAAGCGTTCAAGGACTTCATCAAGGAAAGGTCAAGGGAAGTGGTCTTTTCTTGCTTCTTTATTTAGTTTTTTGTAATTGATACACATCCTCCATCCTGTGACAGTCCTAGTGGGTACTAGCTCATTTTTATAGTTCAGAATGACAGTGGTCCCTCCTTTTTGGGAACCACTTGGACTGGACTATCTCACTGAGAATCAGAAATTGGGAAAATGATACCAGCTTTTAGGAGTTTAAGAACCTCAAGGAAAACCACCTCTTTGAGATTTGGGTTTAATTTTCTCTGGTGTTCCCATGAAGGTTTAAACTCTTCTACCATGGGTAATTTGTCCATGCACAGAGCTAGATTTATTCCCGTTAGATCAGTCATCTTGTACCCAATGACATTCTTATGCTTCCTTAATTCAATAAGCAATCTTTCTTCTTGGTCGTCTATTAAAGTGGAACTGATAATGATCGGGCATAATTTTTCTTCTTCAAGGAAGGCATGCTTGAGCCCAATTGGTAGGGCTTTCATCTCAGGTGTCTTGGGTGCTTTTGCTATTTCCAATACGGTGACAGATTTCAACTCCTCCAAGGTAGCTTCGAGGTTTTCTTCGGCTTGTTCAAGGTATTACAGACATTTCTGAACTAGTTCGTCGGTTGAGAATTCAACTTCTGGATTTGTTAAAACATTTTCCAAATCATCTGATAGTTTAGAGGGTTCTCACTTTAACTGAGACATTTTATCGATTGCTTCGAGAAGGAAAACTTCTTCGTGGATGCTAGTGTAACATACTGAATCTCAGGGTCTTTCCTGCAATTTACCCACTTTTGATCTTTTCTTGGCCTTTTAGTCCATTTGGACCTTTTTCATAAATTTCCCTTGTTTTATATTCTTTTTGGACCCCTAGTGCAATTTGAGCACAATTCAATGTCTAGAATCACCTTTTTCCCTCATTTATGATAATGGAGGGGTGTTTGCACAAATAACCCAATTAAGGAGATAAGTGAGGGTTAATGATGTAATTTTGTCATTAAGGATGGATATGAATAGATAATACTAATTTGGAGCTTTTTGGATAAATATATTAATAATAATAAGCATTTGAATTAATTATGAGTGTAATTAACCTTTATTGTTTCTCTCTCCTCGAAATATGATTTTAATTCATATTAATATGTTATTTTGTTGAGAAATGATTATTTGAACCCTAATGTGTTTAATATCTCGAGATTACTCACACGTTTCTTATTAATGTAGTCTTTTTATATAATTCATTCCTTTTAATATATTATTATACTCTTTTATGAGCTATATATTTATTAAGGGCCTTATTATGCATTAAACGAGAAAGTGATTACATAGCATTGTAATATGCATCATTATGAACCTATGGTCCAAATTTGGTGGCTTTTGAAGTTCATTGGATCCTTCAAATCCATTTTATAAGTATTGAATATAGTGTGACCATTTTCTTAAATCGATTTCATTAAATTGATGCCTAACACTATGGTTCAGCCGATTTTTCCTGTCACGCGCCTGGGTCCATGGTGGACTTCCCATCCGACGATCAAGACTGGATCTGGACTCGATCCAACAGGCACGAACCTTTCTTCTTCCTCTAGCATCTGAGCAGGCGCGGCGCCCCAACTCCTCCGCGTCTCTCTCTCTCCCTTCTCCACCGTTATGAGCGATCCCAGCCCCTTTGGATTTGTCTCCCCATGACGGGTTCAGTAACCCTTTACTCAACCTTCGAGGTGGTCTGTAGGCGAAATGCCTCTCTTAGCTTCTCACCCCCTCTCCACGCCGACTCACAACAGAGTCAAGGGTAACCCTCCGACCTAGATATGGCGTCTCCAAGCACCCTCTGCCCTCTAGCGTTCCTTCTCTCCCTTCAATTTCTCCTGAACGACCCCCGATGACCCGGACCTGTTCGAGATGGATCTCCGGCGATGACTGCCAAGGACTCATCCTCCTAACCACCCCACTCCAATTCCTTCTCCGTTGAGTATCCTCGGCCTTCCCTCTTCCTGTTTCTACCATCGGGTTGCCTCGCGATGCCCCCTACCACCGCAACCTCTAGAGCCACCGTGAAGCTCTGCCGCCGCCGGGCGTTTCCCCATTTCAGTGGACCTCCGCCTGTCGTGATGCTTGGTCTCGACCCGACTTGCGTCCACGAACACGTTGGAGTGCCCATCTCTGATCTTTCTCCTCGGATTCAAGCTTTTGATCGGTTTTCCGTTTCCTCTATTTCCCGGCTAGGTCGACATGGTTTCTTGGCCTCTCGAGCAAGTATCGGCTAATGATCGGGCTCTTTGACTTCGGGAGACCATGGGGATTCTCTTCCCGGGTTCAGTTCGTGGAGTTGCGCCCTCATGGCGAGTTGGGGTCGAGGAGTCGAGCTCCAGATACCTGCCATCGCCATGGCTAGCGAACGATGATCGCAGGTCAGGAAATGAACTTGGTGTCCCCGCGCCACTGATTTCATGAATTGCTCTGCAGGGGCAATAAAGACTTTTCACTTTTGCATTTGTTATCTCACCGAGGGATGTTGCGAGGTTCAGATGACATTGCTACCCTCAAAACTTAGCTTAAATCGAGTTGACGACCGAGGGCAAGATGATCTTTTGCCTCTTTGTTTATCCGCCTTTAACCAAGGCCTAGCGATCCTGGACCGGCTGACATGGCCAAAGCTGATTGGCCCATGTCAGTGTGGGTCCGGCCACTGTGACGCCCGATTTGTTTTTATTTTTGCCTATGTGGCTTTTCCTAATTTCTGATTGGTTGGGTTTACTTAATTCATAGTAAATGAACCATTGGTCAGAAAAATATGAATAAATAGTCGATGGAAAGGATTTTTAACGTAGGATCTGATTTTATGGTTTTAGAGTTATGAATCTGGTTATTTTTTCGAATTTTGTTTTGAATGGCATTTTTAGTATGTTAAATGTTTTAAAATACATAATTAATCCATTTTAACTCCAATTTGTAAAATAAAATATGTTTTCTTATTCAGTAGAATATGACTAATCTTTTGGGCTTGGTTTTAAACCCTAAATCATGGTTTTGTAAAATTAGGGTTTTTCCTATGTTTTATGTCATTATATATATTAATACATGTGTAATTATGTAACTAGGAAATGTGGATGGATTGCAATCAACTTGGTGAATGTTTATGGTAAATAATTAAAAACAGGTATGTGAGCCCTATTTCAGTATGTGAAACCTATTTTGTATGTGACCCCTATGTTTGTGGATCCTATTTTTGTGGAATATAAATGTGATGATAATGTGCAATACACCTACTCTCAGTTGGGCTTTTATCCAACCCCGCCATTTATATTTGTTAGCCTTATTATCTTTTCTTATGCCATTGTGACTCATCCAATTGAAACATGTGAATCATGCTACTACATTTGTTGCCTCTTTTACTTAGAAATGTTGTAACCTTGTTATTGCCTATGTGGCTCATTCTTTTGGAAATATTTGGAACGTTGTATAATGTTGTTGCTTGTTGACTCTTTTACTCCTTGGAGCTCTTGGATATGGTTGTGACCTATGATGGTCTTTTTATTTATTTGTTTGTGTTTTATTCCCAATGCTATCTTGTTACTTCTCACTATACTGCCAAGTGACTATTTAAGCATGATGTAGTTTAGGCCAAATGACAATGTAGTGTACATGAGTACAAACCACCCACAGGGCACTGGGGTTTTAGTCCCCCTGCCATTTTATATATTAGGCACTGGGGTTTTAGTCCCCCTGCCACTTTTTAGGCACTGGGGTTTTAGTCCCCCTGCCATTGGTGAGGTCCGGTAGGTGCCTCACCCTACATTGAGATGAGTTTGTGTCTTAATATATTCATGCTATGTGATTGTTATTGTGGTGATTGTATATGGCAGTTCTCTTATTCTTATTTGAATATCTATCTCATTCTCTTAAACTCTTGTATCATGGAGAATCCTTTATTATGCAATGTTGTTGTTTATTTCTTATCCAATACTATCTTTTTAACACATACCTTTTATCTTTCTCTTCCTGGATGACCCCAACCATCCAGGTTAGGATCAGAGTGCGCATGGAAGCTTGGTGAACCTAAGGCTAAGGATAGGATAAGAAGAAAAGAATCATATAGTTGGCTTGATCATAGTTGCTTTTATATAGTTGTTTAGTTTGGAGACAATGTTGTATTAGTTAAGTCTTCCTCTACCTAGATCCTTGTTTTTGTATAGAGATGTACCCCAATTGGGAAAAATTTGTAATGTACTCTTTGTACATTTTGAATAAAGTCAAGTTTTAAATTTCCACTGCTATCCAATTGATGATTTGTTTATCGTGTTTAATAGTAGAGACTTGGTCTTTACAGCTAGGGCCTCTTAAACTACTAAATACCCTCAATTGAAAAGCTTCCTTTCCTAGTCTTAAGGTAATGGCTCCACCTTCAACGTCGATTAGCGCTCTGGCTGTAGCAAGGAAAGGTCTACCAAAAATTATTGGATACCTCAGGTCTCCTTTTATATCCATAATAACAAAATCACATGGAACATATGAGTCTTTCCCTACTCTTACTGGGATATCTTCGATGATTCCAAAAGGTGTGGTGATGGTAGAATCAGCCAATTGAATTGTCATTGTTGTGGGTAGAAAATTAGTAAAACCCAGTATTTTACACATGGAAAAAGGCATAATGGATATGCTGGCCCCCAAGTCGGCTAATCCTTTCTTACAAGAAGTATTTTCGATGGAACATTGGATGCCAAAAGAGATAGGGTCCTTCTACTTCTTTGGCATCTTATTAAGAATGATGTCAGAAGTAGTTTGGGCTAATTTGACATTCTCATGTTCTTTAGTCATATATTTCTTTGATAGTAAAGTCTTCAAGTATTTTGACCAAGTTGGGATTTTAGAAAGAGCATCAAGAAATAGAATATCGATATATAGCTTCTTCATAGCTTCCTTGAATTTCTGGAATCTAGTATCCAGTTTAGTTTCCCTCAATCTACCTGGGTAGGGTATCCTAGGTTTCCCCGGAAACAACGCCAATTTTTGATGGAGCCTCCACTTACGTAGAGTTGCATGCACCACTAAAAATCCTAGAGATAGTTAATCTCTAAGTTTAGCCTTGCGTATGTTATATTAAGATCTCCACCCACATATGCTAAGATACGTGGAAGTCTTATCGTAGTATAGTTAAGGGTCGAATCCACAAGACAATGGTCTTGTTAAGAGTTTAACAAGATGGAAAACGTAATAATCCTACTTATCCACTTAAAAGTTGATACTTAGATCAAAGAGTTTATTTGATGGTTAAGCTAATGTGCGGAGAAAGAAAATAACAAGAAAGGAAACTTAAGGTTGTAAACAATATTTAGAAACCACTAGGATGTGATCATGTTTCACCATTACTATGCA
This sequence comes from Alisma plantago-aquatica, assembly GCA_963693085.1. Taxonomy (NCBI): domain Eukaryota; kingdom Viridiplantae; phylum Streptophyta; class Magnoliopsida; order Alismatales; family Alismataceae; genus Alisma; species Alisma plantago-aquatica. The sequence goes on along the minus strand of OY856414.1, from coordinate 297,984,571 downwards.
TGAATCAAAACATACATCACAATAACATGGCTTGCAAAGAAAAGGGTCTAAGCAGTTAGTACCTTTATAGACTTAGCTTCCTTTTGGATAACTAACTATGAGAAATGGGGGGGGGGGTATTGCAATGCCAGCCATTCCCAAATGAATGGTTACTTACTTTGCATTACTCCCTCCATAAAGTGTGTTTCTTGACCCATCAAATTTGTACTTTCATACATCAATTGATTCCATTTCATAGTATGGAAGTACAACAATGGGGGTGAGTGAACTCCACTTTGTGAAAGACGTTCCTAGATACTGAAAAAGATGTATGGTGACGACATACATCAAGAACTAGCATGCAATCAGTAATCAAATCTAAAAGCACAAACATAGATGATTCGTACTAATAGATAAAAGATAACACAAGTTGGTGATCAAGCAACAAGCATTCATTAAGCGATTGATGTTAAACTGAAAAGATGGTATTTCTCTATTGCAAATTCTCAAATTACAATGCATGAGATGAAAACATGGGTAGCAGGGCTACTCCCTGCACCCTAGTGTATGAGACTACTCGCTCATAACAAGAACCAATGAGGAGGTGGGAAGATAGAGAGAAGGCATCATCTCCACGTAGGAGGGAGGAAGGTCGACCCCTTGGAGGAGAGAGCAACTATCTTCACGCCTTGTGGTCATCTTGATGAAGAAACCTCCACTTCCCACCTTCTTATGTTGATGAGAGAGGATATAGCTTGGAGATGGAGTATGGATCTTGAACTGGAAGCCTTTGGGTGAAGGATGGAGGTGGAGCAGCTTTGGAGTGATTGAGGCAACCTCTGGGCGTCTAAGAAGTTCCTGCCAAATGAGGACCCCTTAGGTCCTATTTATAGGCTTTCAAAGAATCCCAAACGATCTTGAGATCATTTTGGGTCTTTAATGGTTTGGAGACCATTTGCCTTTATTCGGTCTCAGGACCGTTTGAGTTCAGTCGGTCATGGGACCCTTTGGATCCATTCGATCTTGGGACCGTTTGGGTCCATTCGGTCTTGGGACCGTGTGGACTTCATTCGATCTCCAGACCATTTTCCTTTATTCGGTCTCGGGACCGTTTGAGTTCATTCGGTCTTGGGACCGTTTGGACTTCATTCGGTCCCAGACCATTTGCGTTTATTCGGTCTCAGGACCGTTTGGACTTCATTCGGTCTTGGGACCATTTGAGTTCATTCGGTCTCCAGACCGTTTGCCTTTATTCGGTCTCAGGACCGTTTGGACTTCATTCGGTCTTGTGACCATTTGAGTTCATTCATTCTTGGGACCATTTGAGTTCATTCGGTCTTGGGACCATTTGGACTTCATTCGGTCTTGGGACCGTTTGAGTTCATTCAATCTTGGGACTGTTTAGACTTCATTCGGTCTTCAGACTGTTTGCCCGTTTTGCAATTTTTTGGGTTTTTCTATAAGAAGAAGGAGATAAGTGTTAGTTTAATGATGAATTCAGAATAACACAGAAAGTTAAGGAATATATCTAATTTATCTAAGAAAGAGTATGGAAAATGAAGAAAAACTAGTAAGATAACATCACAAAAATGGGAGGTTATCACCCCCCTTAACTTAGAGTCTAGCTTGTCCTCGAGCTAGATAGAGCTAAGGCATGTAGTGGCGAGGTGATTTTATTTAGTGAAGATTTCTATACTCTTGCTTCAATTCTAAACTAGTGATCTCCTAGAGTTATATTGGGACTTCCTCTTGCATTAACTCTTTCGGGTGAGAGTTGTGTGGATCTCAGGTTTCTTCTGTATCGCGTAACTCGCACTGGGACCACCTTTTCCTTGATCGCATTTTGTACATGTTTTCATCTCTAAGCAGTTTTATACTTCTTTGAAAATCCTACCGAAAGATTAGATAGGTAAGACGGTTGGCTAAAGGATGCCGTGTAACTCCCCTTTTGGTGGGGGAGGGTTTATCTAAACTTTTAGGCTCTCACTACCAGGCGCGACACATCTTCCTTTGTGAGGGAAGCTAAATGTACTGGCTGGGCGAGTCCTTTATCAACTTTTTCATATACTTGGATACCTTAGGATCTCACTACTAGGCGCAACACATTTGTCTTTGTGAGGGCAGTTGAATGTACCAGTTGGGCGAGATATTTATTGGTTCTTCGTAGAAGTCCTTATGCATGGCACAACTCTCATGTTTTTATTCAACACTTAGGCTTTTATTCATATGCTCACAAGTTTAGGATTTGGGTATTTAGGATTTTATTTGGGCTTCCAAGCCTCTTTTTGAAAAGAAGAAAAATGTTTCTTAGAGCTTCCTGACATGCACTTATTACGGTTTCGTACTCAGTGGTCCGCTTGCGAGATTCCTTGATTTGGATTTCACCTGGTTCCCTCCAGTTCTTGAGAGTGTTTAGCTTGTGTCGATTAGGATGTTAACTTGTGGTGAGTCTGATGCAGAATTGAAGAAAAATCATAAGAATCGGGTATGAAAGTGATTTATTAATTCACCATTACATGCCTAAAAGCTTTATATGTAAGCGAGGATTATTTTGTCTCTAAATTAGCTAGGGGTGTTCCTTTTCCAAAAAGAAAGTTGTTTTATATGCAAGAGTTATTCTATCAAAGAAATTACTGAAAAATCTAAGTGTCGAAGGGAAGGAAAAAAATGTAAAAAAGAACAGGGGTGAAGGAAGGAATAAGGAGAAAAGAGGTTTGAATATGATACCTCACCCTTGCCCAGTGTCCCCCTCCCTAACATTTCATCCACTCTGTCCTCAGAGTGTCAAGGTGATAGGTTGAGAAGTACATGGGCAAGGGTATCACAGTTCTGTTAATCCCTTGTTTGCTCCATATGATCGTAGGAGAGTAGCTGCAAACTTTCCCCATAAAGCGTGATAATCCACATCCTTCATGTCTTCCTCGTGCTTGCCGAGGACAATAAGGGTGTACATCCAGTAAAGGACATGGAAACCATAGTCGTTAGATTCTTTGATTTGTTGGGGACATCTGTGGCTGAAGGTTGGGCAATGAAAATGCTCTTTTTCATACGCCTTTGAGTGTTTTCCCAGGAGATCATGTAGTCATTCAGCGCAGTCCTTCGCCACTTCCTCTGTGGGCGTCTTTTCTATAACAACATACTTTTTTTGTTTGGATCAAAATTGCTGTCAGAACTATTGTAGATGATTGTTGTTCCTTCATGTAGGTTTGTTGCCAGTAGCATCCAATGGTCGGAGTGAAGAAAGGGAAGCATAATGAACTTCGGAGTTGTATGTTGAAGATATGAAATTAGTGCCTTCGTGGTTCCGAAATTCTTTGATCCTAATAGATCATCTTTCATGTATGATGATTCCATATAAACCGTAGGGTGGTTACGTGCTAGAAGAAACTGGTACGTAGTCATTACGCTCATGGATAAAGAACCTTTAACTTGTACGGTTTCACAGAGAGAATCTACCATTACTAAAATATCTTCGTGCCGAAAGACAAACTCATCGTTCTCTACGTGTAGCCGAGACATTATGAGACAGAGTTCTTTGTCAGAGAGGCTCTTGAATGCATTAAGGTCAAAATTTGGAAACGTTGGTTCTATAGTAGATAGGGGCACCATTGGATGGAATGCTCTGTTGATTGTGGCCTTTGTTATCAAATTGATGTCCCCTTTATCCGCCACCAAATCGAAATCATAAGGGTCCCACTGGTGTTGTTCTGATACTTTGGCAGTTTGATGTTGCTTTGTCTCCAATTCTTTTAAAATTTTCCTATATGGACGCTTTTGTGGACGTTGGATAGCAGAGAAGAGATATTGAGGTACGTCGTCCTGTGCCATTGTCAGATCCTTAAAGAATCGTCTGTCGCAGATGAGTTCCATGGCATAGCGTCCTCATAAAGAGTGCATATCCTCTGCTGCTAATTCAGTAAATGGGAGTTGTTGATTTAGTGCTTCTGTGTGTCTTATCGTACAAAAAGAACAATCCTCAAAACCCTCAATTGTTTGGATAGGCAGGTTGATGATTCAGAACCAGGGTTGATTCCAACCATGTCTAAGTGATGGGCAGGCGGCCCATATTATTTTGAGAAGTTGGAAAGGAATGCATTATGCTTCCCCGACTTCTAACCTTGTAAAGTTGATCTGTCCAGATTTTAGTTCACTGGAACAAAAGTTGTACACCTTGGCATCCCGTGCCTCGATGTCGACAATCATGAGCAGCCAGTGTCTGGAAACTTTAAAGGGTATGGTGATGTAGCATTCCCTCCTTGCTAGACCAGTCTGCAGTCATTCTACGGACTTCACCTGTAAGTCTATGTAGCAGAGATAGGGACAGGGCAGGTGAAGTGTTGAAAATAGGCTGCGCTTTCTTGGAGCTTTGGTATTCTTCTATAGCATTGGCAAGTAGGACGCGGAAGAGAGCCTTCATCACTGCTGATTGTGGTCGAATGAGAATACTGAAATCTTCACGGGTCAACTTGCGCTTTGTCTTAGTATTGCTATATATGATGTCCCCCCCATTCTTGGCATCATCTAAAATAGTGTTTAGGATGAAGATGTCCTTAACGTCTAGTGTAGAGATGGATGCCATGTCTAGATCTTTCATCAAATGAGGTAGAGGTGGCAGCGAAGGCAGATCCTGTGGAGGGGGTGGAGTCTGTGCACTATCTTCTAAGAATGGAGGTAGTGCTTCGTCTGAGTCATAACTGGAGTCGAGTCTATCATCTGTGTGTAGACTCACTCTATCCGGTTCGTCCTGTTCTAGGAGGAGGTTTGTAGATTGTTGAATCATTGTTGTAGCTGGGCTTATGCTGGTTTCCATGATACATTGTTGAAATTCAACAAAAGTGGTTGCTTTAGCAGCTTCCCCTAGTGATCCCATGGCTGAGAAATTAAAGAACTGGTCCCCATATGATATTGTGACATTGTCATTGTTATTGGGGGACATGGGATCTTTGGTTCCTTCTTCTTGGTGGTCTCTAGCTTGTCCTATTTTTGTGGGGTCTGCCCCTTGGCTTGTGACCTACCCAGCATTGCCTGGGTCATCGTGTTGATCGTCTGAGGAGGAGGTGTCATTGTTGGATTCATCCGAGGAGTCAGAGTCCTCATCATCATATTCATTGCCATCATCATCGTCATCCACCACCTTTTCCTTTGTTTTTGTGATCTTCTTCTTCTTGCACTGCCGATGGATTGCTTACAGTTCTTCAAGTGCCACTTGCATATGCTCGTGGGTTTCGAGCAGTGCGTCATGGCTCTCTTTAAGATCTACATATCATGCTTTGGCAGAGCAGAGTTGTGCAGACAGATCGATTGTTTGTGTTCGAAGGTCATTGAGTTCTTTGTTGGAGTTCTCCTCCTGGCGGCGGATGAGTTGTAGAAGGGTGTTGTTGATGTCGTCCAAGCACGTGCTTTGAGCAGTTTGGTGCTGCTGAAGCTCGCGGAGGGTCTCAGGCAAAGGTTGAGTTTGCGTAGAGACCCTGTCAACTTGTTGGGCCAACTTTTCTTGCTGGCCTTTCATCTCGAGCACAAATTCCGGTAGGGTTTGTAAGCGGCTCTCGATGTGGTTGACTTACTGAGCCACTGCTTCCTGTCGTTGTTGGATGCTTGTGATGATGCCTGGAAAGGCATTGTTCCGCTCATCGGTCTTGGAGACTTGTGAAGCCATGTCCTGCACACAAGAAAAAATAGAAGATAATATGTTAGAAGAATCAGTGAGGAGGTTTCGAATGGCATAAAATTGCCGTCTGAAATCCTCACCGACGTTAGAAAAGGGGATCCCAAAGATGGAAGGGTGGGGTGGCTGGGGTCGGGGTGGAAGGGTGGTAGTGCCTTGCGAAAGAGGCACTATTGATGGGCCTGTGAATTGTGTGGTGACTGTTGATGGAGTCACTAGAGATATCGAGGTGGTGGTGGTAGATGGGGTGGTAGATGGAAATGGTGGTGACATCCCGGTTGAGAAGGGACGAAATGGAAGTGACGAGGGGAAAGAAATTGAAGTGAAGGTGAGATCAGGTATTGAGGTAGAGAAAGGATTGACCGAAGAGGAAAAGAGTGAGGCGGAGTGTGCGGCTGAAGTTGTGGATGTGGATGAGGTAATTATGGTGGGCGTTGTTGTGGAGATTGGGGGAAGAGTGATGGATGGTGGAATGGTGGAGGGTGGTGGTGTGGTGGCGGAGTGGTGGAAGGTGGTAGTGGTGGGTGTAGAGGTGAGACCAACATCCAGATCAAAGATGAAGGTTTCTAGTGTTTCAGTGTTGTGTGGTAGCTCCGCCTCTGGATTTATCTCTGATGTGGGTGTTTCTGATTGCTGTTGTTTTTGTATACATAGCTTTGAAGGTCGTGTTACTAGAATTTTCTTTGGCCTTGCTGCGGGGGCAGTGATAGTATGTTCAGTTTGCCCTGGTTTTTCTTGCTCCTCTATTTCTTCAACTGAGGCTATGAGATTGGTAAGCTCTTCTTCAGTGAAGAGCAGCTTATCTTTGTCACCGTCTGACAATTCTGAAAGAGGTAGTAGAGTTCTAGATGCTTTGACGGTAGGGCAAAAAATGTAGTGGAGTTTAGCATCGTTTTCCTTTATTATGTATGAGTTCTTTAAACTCTGTTCATTTGTAAGGATGTCTTCCTTTATCACTGTGCACCTGGGTAGTGGTCTGTCCATCTTGAGAAATTTCAAGATTTATGTTATATGACCACCCATGCAGATTTCTTTCCCGAGGGCATAGGTTACGTGCTTGTGAATCAATTGTCAGCCTATTTTGACCAACTGCCCTTTGAGAATGGACCATAGGATAAAGAGATCTGAAATAATAATGCTCCCACTCTCTAGCCTGGGAAAAAGGGTGTCAGTAATGATTTTGTGTAATGTGCACACTACGCTAGAGTGAATATTAGAGGCTTTGCAAGTTTTTTCCTCATAAGTTGGAATCCCCATTAAGGACTTCCAGAAGTTGTGTCTGTTGAATTGGGAGTTGTCCAGGCCAACAACTTTAGCTTTCTTCAACTGATACTGGTTGTCAATGAAGATCACGTTCAACATATTTTCAGTTAAAACCACTTTGCTTCCAAAAAGTGAGGTGACCAACTTGCGGTCACCTCCGTCTTTCCAGTGATCCTTTACGTCCATGGTTTCATTTTTAAGGTATGTGAAGAATTCTACTGTGGGCCCAATATAAGAGGTTTCTTCCACAAAACAGAGTTTTGAAAGATTCGTGTTGTCTAGCAAGGCGAGAACTCTATCATAAATCCCCATTTTCTTCAGTATGTTTGAGCATACATACTTTGTTGGGCACATCACCTTATCACCAGCTGGGAGTTTTGGATGTATATGTCAGTTGGTGCAGGTTATGTGGTGGTAGTAGCGGGAAAGGTGAAAATAGGTGTATCATGTCCTGCAAAGATCTATTCCCTTGCGGTAGAGGGTCGAACTTGCTTCTTTACCCTTTTCTTTGATGGTTGTCCCTTGGAGGCTTCTTCAATATGTCTTTTGCCTTTGGACTTAAGGACTGGGGATTCATCCTCGGAGTTTGGTGCGTACTCTGAACCTTCATCGCTGGAGGAAATCTCCTCCACTTCTTCAGCAGGGTCTTCGGCTAGGCACATGTTGATTCAGTCAATTTCATTCATGACTCTAATCAGGTCAAGTTTTGGGGGGGCCTTTCTAGTCTTTTCGTAAGTGTCCATGATGTGATGGAGCTTTGCATGATCCTCATTTAGTTACTCCCTTATCTAGAAGGGAGCGTCAGCAGTTCCTGTGGCTTGTTTTACAGGTGAGGCCATTCTGTAATCAGAAAATAATATATGTTAATAAAAGAAAAATGTTGAAAGAAGTGCAATATTGAAAAATAAAATCATTTTAAGGGTGAAAACATGTTTTCCAAAATTGTTTTGGCTCCAAACGGTTTCAAGACCGTATGGCTCCAAACGGTTTCAAGACCGTATGGCTCCAAATGGTTTTAAGACCATATGGCTCCAAACAGTTTCAAGATTGTATGGCTCCAAACGGTTTCAAGACCGTATGGCTCCAAACGATTTCAAGACAGTATGGCTCCAAACGGTTTTAAGATCGTATGGCTACAAATGGTTTCAAGACCGTATGGCTCCAAACAGTTTCAAGACCGTATGGATCCAAACGGTTTCAAGACCATATGGCTCCATACGGTTGCACGACCGTATGGCTACATATGGTTTCAAGACCGTATGGCTCCATACGGTTTCAAGACTGTATGGCTCCATACGGTTGCACGACCGTATGGGTCAAACCCGCAAAGAATATGAAACTGTAGGGACGACTAGCGGTGGCAAAAAAGGTGAAAATGACGACGTCGATGAAGGCGTTAATGGCGGTGGTAACAGTGTGGAAATCGAGAAGTTCATTCGTGGTAGAAATGGCGGAAATGACGCCGGCGTCAGTGGGAATGGCGGTTGCGGTAGCAGCGTTCTACCTTGCTACTTAGACGATGATGACTGAGATGAAGGGTGCATCGTGGTGGTGTTATAATCGGGGGAGTGGATGGAGCAGGTTGAAATGAACTGGAGACGAAAGGAAGAGGACAATGGTTGTGAGAGCAGAGAGTTGGGGCGAATAGAACAGGGTTTCACATGTGAGCAAAATCTTAGGAAGCGAAGGAAAGAAAAATGGAAGGGGTTGAGCGATATTTATAGACTAAGGAAGGGCGATGTTACAAATTCTAAAGTACAAACAGTTTTGAGATCATATGGAATCCAAATAGTTTTGAGACCGTATGGATCTCAAATGGTTTCAAGACTGTATGGAGTCCAAATGGTTTCGAGACCGTATGGAGCTCAAACAGTTTCGAGTTCGTATGGATCCAAACGGTTTTAAGACCATATAGATCCAAACTGTTTTGAGACCGTATGAAGTCCAAACAATTTCAAGATCGTGTGGATCCAAATAGTTTCAAAATCGTTACGATAGAAAAAGCTTTTGATTGTTATATTTTTATGTTTGTTTTGGATGTTAAGTAAATTTTTATATTTTCTAGATAAAGGTGAAAGGTCTAAGTCAAAACTAAGTAAATAAAATAAAGGTGATACTCAGTTCTTAGGTTGCCTCCCAAGTAGCGCCTGGGTTTTACGTCGCTGGCTTGATGAAGTTCTGACTTGGTTAGATAGATGTGGTGGGATCATGAATTAATGGTTTGTCTTGGAATTTTGTCGGCTGGGGTATAATATTTCTTTAATCTGTGGCCATTAACAATTCTCTCCCCTCCATTGTCGTCAATAATTATGATAGCTCTGGTCAGGTAGATGTGCTTGATGGTGAATGGCTCGGACCACTTCGTGTGAAGTTTTCTGGGGAACATGTTAAGTCTAGAGTTGAAAAGAAGGACTTTATCTCCTACGATGATATCTTTTCTTTTTAGATGTCCATCATGCCACATCTTAGTTTGTTCTTTGTAGATCCTAGCACTTTATTAGGAGGTCATTCATAGTTCCTCAAGTTCTTGTAATTGCAGTGGTATATATTCGCCAGCACTTTTGAAATCGAAATTCAATTGTTTGATGGCCCACCAAGCTTTGTGTTACAGTTCAACTAGAAGATGACATGACTTCCGATATACCAAATGAAATGGGGTCATTCCTATTGGTGTTTTATAAGCAGTTTGGTATGCCCAAAGGGCATCGGGAAGCTTAGTGGACCAATCTGTGCGATGTTTGTTGACCATTTTTCTATAATGGCCTTTAGTTGTCTATTTGAGACTTCGACTTGGCCGCTTGCCTGTGGATGGTAAGGTGTGGCGACCTTGTGTTTAACTCCATATTTTCTTAGGAGGGCTTCGAAACTTTGTTCTAAAAAATGAGATCCTCCATCTGATATGATTGTTCGAGGAATTTTGAATCTAGGGAAGATGATATCTTTGAACATTTTGATAACTGGTTTGGAATCGCAAGAGACGGTGGGTATAGCCTCTACCCATTTTGAAACATAATCCAAAACAACCAGTATATATGAGAATCTGTAAGACGAGGGGAAAGGGCCCATGTAGTTTATACCCCATACATAAAAAAGCTCAATTTCATGCCACAAGGTGAGATGCATTTCATTTCTTTTTTATATACTCCCGGAAAGTTGACATTTATTGTAGGATCGGACAAAATTATGGGTGTCCTTTGATATCGTTGGCCAAAAGAAACTAGATTGAAGAACTTTGAGAGTGGTTTTCTTTGAACTCGTGTGACCCCCAGTAGGGCCAGAATGGCAATGTTCTAGGACAGGGATAATTTCTTCTTCTGGTAGGCAACGACGGAAAAGTCTGTCCACACATAGACGGAAAAGATATGGTTCATCCCAGAAGTATTGCTTAACATCATGATGTAATTTCCTTTTATCACAGTGAGAGGCAGAAGGAGGATAATTCTTGTAGCCAGATAATTCAGTATATCGACATACCAGGGAAATCCGATGGTAACTTTCATAAGCTGGTCGTTGGGTAGGGAGTCTCAGATAGTTATATTGTCATCCTCCTGAGACTCGATGTGACTTAGATGATCAACGAAGACATTTTCCACTCCGCTCTTGTCCTTTATTTCTAAGTCAAATTCTTGAAGCATCAATACCCTGCGGATGAGTCTGGGTTTTGCATCTTGTTTCTGAATTAGGTATCTGATGGCTGAGTGGTCTGTGTATACTATGACTTTCGATCTGATAAGATAGGAATGAAATTTCTCAAAGGCGTAGGTGATAGCAAAGAATACCTTTTCAATAGTAGTATAGTTCTTCTGTGCCTCATCTAGAATTTTTTATGCATAGTATATCACATAGGGCTTTTTATCTATTCTCTACCCTAGCATTGCTCCTATATCATAATCGCTAGCATCACACATTATCTCGAATGGTTGTGACCAGTCAGGTGCTCTCAGAATTGGTGCAGAGATTAGAGAATTCTTTAAGGTTGTGAAGCTATGTAGGCATTCATGGTCAAAATTGAAATCGACATATTTGGTCAATAAGTAGGCCATGGGTTTTGCTATTTTTGAGAAGTCTTTAATAAATCTTCGATAGAATCCAGCATGACCCAGAAATGGTCAGACTCCCCTTATGTCCTTTAGCGGTGATAGCTTTGAAATGACATCGATCTTTGCTTTGTCTACTTCAATTCCTCTTTCACTTACTCGATGTCTGAGAACAACACCTTTGGTTACCATTAAGTGGCACTTTTCCCAATTCAGGATAAGGTTTATTTCCTCGCATCTTTATAAAACTTTCTAGAGGTTAAGTAGACAATTGTCAAAAGAATCTTCATAAACTGAAAATTCATCCATAAATACTTCCATTATGGACACGGTTTAACCTACAAAAATTGTTGACATACATCTTTGGAAGGTTGTGGGTGCGTTACACAACCCAAAAGGCATCCTTCTGAAAGCGTAGGTTCCAAAGGGACAAGTAAAGGTTGTTTTTTCTTGGTCTTTTGGGTGTATTGTAATTTGATAGAACTCGGAGTAACCATTGAGGTAGTAGAAAAACTTTTGGTGGGCCAAGCGTTCAAGGACTTCATTAAGGAAAGGTATAGGGAAGTAGTCTTTTCTATAATCAATACACATCCTCCATCCTGTGACAGTCCTAGTGGGTACTAGCTCATTTTTATCATTCAGAACGACAATGATCCCCCCCTTTTTGGGAACCACTTGGACCAGACTAACTCATTGAGAATCAGAAATTGGGTAAGTGATACCAGCTTTTAGGAGTTTAAGAACCTCAAGGCAAACCACCTCTTTAAGATTTGGGTTTAATTTTCTCTGGTGTTCCCGTGAAGGTTTATACTCTTTTATCGTGGGTAATCTGTGCATGCACAGAGCTATATTTATTCCCATTAGGTCAGTCATCTTGTACCCAATGAATTTCTTGTGCTTCCTTAATTCAATAAGCAGTCTTTCTTCTTGGTCGTCTATTAAAGTGGAACTAATAATGATCGGGCATAATTTTTCTTCATCAAGGAAGGCATGCTTGAGCCCAACTGGTAGGGATTTCATCTCAGGTATCTTGGGTGCTTCTGTGGTTTCCAATACGGTGACAGATTTCAACTCCTGGAAGGTAGCTTCGAGGGTTGCTTTGGCTTGTTCAAGGTATTGCAGACATTTCTGAACTAGTTCGTCGGTTGAGAATTTAGCTTCTAGATTTGTTAAAACATTTTCCAAATCATAATACGGTTCGGAGGGTTCTCGCTTTAACTGAGACATTTTATCTATTGCTTCTAGAAGGAAAACTTCTTCATGGATTCTTGAGAGAAAAGTGGCACTCTCCATCTTCTTCGGAGCTTGAGCTGCTTGAAGATGAAGCTTCCCAAGACTAGGGTATCCTAGCTTTCCCCGACAACGACACCAAATTTTGATGGAGCCTCCACTTTCGTGGACTTGCGTGCACCACTAAAAATCCTAGAGATAGTTAATCTCTAAGTTTAGCCTTGTGTATGCTATAATAAGATCTCCACCCACATATGCTAAGATACGTGGAAGTCTTATCATAGTATAGTTAAGCGTTGAATCCACGAGACAATGGTCTTGTTAAGAGTTTAACAAGATGGAAAACGTAATAATCCTACTTATCCACTTAAAAGTTGATATTTAGATCAAAGAGCTGATTCGATGGTTAAGCTAATGTGCGGAGAAAGAAAATAACAAGAAAGGAAACTTAAGGTTGTAAACAATATTTAGAAACCACTAGGCTGTGATCGGGTTTCACCACCACTATGCATGAATCAAAACATACATCACAATAACATGGCTTACAAAGAAAAGGGTCTAAGCAGTTAGTACCTTTATAGACTTAGCTTCCTTTTGGATAACTAACTACGAGCAATGGGGAGGGGGGGTATTGCAATGCCAGCCATTCCCGAATGAATGGTTACTTACTTTGCATTACTACCTCCATAAATTGTGTTTCTCGACCCATCAAAGTTGTACTTTCATACGTCAATTGATTCCATTTCATTGTATGGAAGTACAACAATGGGGGTGAGTTTACTCCACTTTGTGAAAGACGTTCCTAGATACCTAAGTAGTTGTATGGTGACTACATACATCAAGAACTAACATGCAATCGGTAATCAAATCTAAAAGCACAAACATAGACAATTTGTACTAATAAATAAAAGATAACACAAGTTGGTGATCAAGCAACAAGAATTCATTAAGTGTTTGATGTTAAACTGAAAAGATGGTATTTCTCTATTGCAAATTCACAAATTACAATGCATGAGATGAAAACATGGGTAGCGGGGTACTCCCCGCACCCTAGTGTATGATACTACTCACTCATAACAAGAACCAAAGAGGAGGCAGGAAGAGAGAGAAGGCATCATCTCCACGTAGGAGGGAGGAAGGTCGACCCCTTGGAGAAGAGAGCAACTATCTTCACACCTTGTGGTCGTATTAATGAAGAATCCTCCACTTCCCACCTTCTTATGTTGATGAGAGAGGAGATAGCTTGGAGATGGAGTATGGATCTTGAACCGAAAGCCTTTGGGCAAAGGATGGAGGTGGAGCAGCTTTGGAGTGATTGAGGCAGCCTCTGGGTGTCCAAGAAATTCCTGCCAAATGAGGACCCCTTATGTCCTATTTGTAGGATTTCAAAGAATCCCAAACGGTCTTGGGATTGTTTTGGGTCTTTAACGGTTTGGATATTTCTTGCCTTTATTCGGTCTCGGGACCATTTGAGTTCATTCAATCATGGGACCATTTGGATCCATTCGATCTTGGGACCGTTTGGGTCCATTTGGTCTTGGGATAGTGTGGACTTTATTCAATCTCCAGACCGTATGCCTTTATTCGGTCTCGGGACCGTTTGAGTTCATTCGGTCTCCAGACCATTTGCCTTTATTCAGTCTCGAGACCGTTTGGAATTCATTCGGTCTTGGAACCGTTTGAGTTCATTAGGTCTCCAGACCGTTTGCCTTTATTCAGTCTCAGTACCGTTTGGACTTCATTTGGTCTTGGGACCATTTGAGTTCATTCGGTCTTGGGACCATTTGGACTTCATTCGGTCTTGGGACCGTTTGAGTTCATTCAGTATTGGGACTATTTGGACTTCATTCAATCTTCAGACTGTTTGCCCCTTTTGCAATTTTTTTGGGTTTTTCTATAAGAAGAAGGAGATAAGTATTAGTTTAATGATGAATTCATAATAACGCAAAAAGTTAAGGAATATATCTAATTTATCTAAGAAAGAGTATGGAAAATTAAGAAAAACTAGTAAGATAACATCACAAAAATGGGAGGTTATCAAGAAACTCGGGCTGCACTTTCTTTTTGCCATCGGGCTATTCTCAAAACAATTGATGCTATATATCACCCACAAAATTATAATTTCACGCAAAATTTTTGGGAGCATTTCATTTGCCTCCAAAAACCCTATACCGTCGGTTTTTGTCAGTGCAACCATCGGGAGAAATATGTGCACGCGTCATCTGACCTGCAAGAAATCAATTGACCTTTGACGTTGGTTTGTTTATAAAAAAACTGACGATGTATAGCTTACTTAACCCCGTAAAACCGTTGCCCTCCTCATTACCCTACCACGCGTTTCTCTAGAAACTTGCTCTAATGATTCCTCACGTATCCTCCTCTATGCCAATGTTCCTTCCTCATCCTCTATGCCTCCAGCTCCTCCTCATTGTTGCCTCCTCTCCGCCACTTCTCCACCTCCTGGTCCTTTCCTGCTGCCACTGCCACAGTCACCGGCTCTCCTCCACCAAGACGCCGACACCATCAGTTAGCCTCTATTGTTGTTGTTGCTTGCCTCCAAGCTACTGTTTCTGCCTAGCTACTGTGTTGCCAAGCTACTGCTGCCCCCATGCTACCTCCTCTGCTACTACCCCTAAGCGACTGCTCCTCACCCTAGTGGTCTCGTCTTCCTCCTCAGTCATTGTAGGTTTTTCTATCCTCCTCAAGTTTACTTTCCTCCTCTTCCTCCTCCTCCCTAAATTTCTTATTCATACTTGAAATATTTTCATGCTCAAATATATTGACAATTTTGTAATCTTGTATCTTGATGCCTTAGACAACTTATATGTATTTTTATTAATGCCATTTTCTATTGAAATGGTTTTCTTACTCTTAACAAATGAGTTCTTAGGGTTTAGGGTTCATTCTATTATTACCACAACATCATCAATACACCATCATCATCACCATCAAATCACCAATCATGATGGTGATGATGATGACGATGGATGATGATGATGATTGATGGTGATGATGATGTTCATGATGATGATGCAATCACCATCACCAATCATAATCATCATCACCATCATCAATAATAATTATCATCACCATCATCAATCATAATCATCATCATCACCATCAATCATTATCATCAAAATATTCATCAACCATTATAATCACCATCATCATCAATCATCATCATCAATCATCACCATCATCAAAATCATCATTATCATCATCATCATCTATTGTAAGGAAGCGAGATCACCCCCTTACTAAAGATTTGAAAAATAAAACATCCATTCCAAACACACTCAAAGGTATGCTGGAATAGGTGTAACATTTTCAAATTTCAATAAATGGTGTTTAAAACAACCAAAGTATAGCAATCGAATAAAAATGTTGACTATATTCAATTTTCACAAAAGATTACAAAAGTACATCATAATATCCCATTAGGGTTTACATGTATGATACAACATAAGGATCTAAGTAGAGGGAAATATAAACCATAACAACTTTGTCACTGAGCTTTAACTCCTTAATCTAGTCTAAAACATCATGCCTTATCATCCAAGTCCTTCACCTAGGGTTGGAAGCATACCCCAGCAAGAAGAGAAAATATATGACATCAGCAAAGGTTGGTATGTGCATACTAAATAGGAAATTGAGCAATATATGGAATAAAGGACATCAAATATAACAGGCTTCCCATATAAAGGATAAGGACCACCCAAATGGGTATCAAGAGAAAAGGATATGAAATCATATTATAACAAAAGAATACTTGCCATTAATAAAACATAAAGATTGTGCCACACAAGCACGTGTAAGGAATTAGGGCACACACCCCATATCATCAACTTGCATGTGAGATAAACATATCCCTAAAACAATATAAACATAAAGGTGGCCAAGTCTCATAAACTTGAAACCTGATAGAGAAATGAATACTTCCAATCTCCCAAATATATAAAACATGGGCCAAGAATCACGCATCTTGCCCTGGGTATGAGGTTCCTTTCCATCCCAAAAGAGCAGGAAATATCACATCTACTCGATAGGAAATAACACATATACCATAAAAACCAATGCAATTACACTACTCTAGTGCTAATAAATCACATAGCATGTTAAATGTAGAGGAAAGTAGAAAGTATAGTCAAAATATATAAACTAGTCACCACATAAGTGACCAACATATACATCCACCTCATAAGTGGGAAAAAGACATCACATGTCATCTTTTAGAGATCCATAATGAACAAAGCATAAGAAAAGAGTTCAAAAGAATATCCATGATCATATGATCATTATCAAATAAGGTATTTCACATGAACCATGATTTTTGAAAGAAAAGACATTGCGCATTGGCTAATGTCCATAGGACAAAGAGAATGAATAAGCATAGGTGAATTGCTCAACATAGAAGAATAGGGGATACATCATACCTCAACTTCAAAGTCTAAATAGTCCAAGTCAAGCCTAGGCATCCAAAGAACATCTAGGGAAGGTGGACAAGTCCAATAAGTAAGGTTCCTAATCTTAGAGAGGTTGGTTTCTCCAACAAAGCTCATATCTCGAGCAAGAAGCACCTTCTCCACTTTAGAGGTGAAAAATCCTAACAAAAGAACATGGAGATGAGGTGTTTATGGGTTCTAATTTGGTTTTCACCATGGAAGGCCATGGTTATGACCTTGAGGAAGGTTGAAGGAAGACTAAAAACATTAAAATAGGGAAGGAAAGGAGGATACTTACTAGTTTTAGTCAAAATCACCAAGGAGGAGCTTAAGAAAACCTAAATAGAGAAATTTGGAACCCTAGGAGCCTTCTTCACCAAGCTAAGTAGCTCCTTTTACCTTGGGACAACACCTTCATGGAAAAACAAAGTAGGAATGATGCTCTAAGCTAGATGACATAAAAGAGAGCAAGATTTTTCGAATTGGGAGTTGGGAAGGGATAGATATGGCTATATAAAGAAAGAGGTCAAGTATGAGGTGTCTATGAGACGTTCCATGTGTCATGTATAAGGGTGTCCATGGACATGCAAGTCTTTATGGATAAGGAAGAAGTCAAGCACGAGGTGTCAAGTTACTTTACATGTGTCCAATGCTAACGGTGCCTGTGGACATGCAAACCTTTATGGATAAGGAAGAAGTCAAGCACGAGGTGTTCATGGAGCTTTCCATGTGTCCTTAGCGTAGGGATTTCATGGACATGCAAGAGGACAACTCATAGAGGTTTTTTAATATCAAATGTCAGTTTATGGACACTTATAGGACATCCCAACTGACCTCCAATCAAAGAAATAACCCCATTGGTTGATAGCTTCTAAAGATAAGCTCATTTATAAAGAGAGTAATCCCTAAAATGCCCTTGGAAAGAAGCACCTTCAAACCAAGATGCAACTAGGTGCCCCATGGTTCAAAAACTCAATAATGGTAAGGGAATATATACAGATTATAGTGCATGTGACAATTTGCGAAGAAAACTTCCCAATTGGGTAAATTGCAGAAAAGTCTAGAATGTACCTACAATTGCATAACTTGCACAAACAACAACCAAATTGGACCAAACTTCATCCACAAGTTATATTTGATGTATTGAATATGAATTTGCCACTATTTACATATTTTGAAGTTATATAATTACATTATTCATTACTTGTGGCTTTTACTCATTTTCTCTCTCCTAAACTTATCCTAATATTTCAAGGTGGTCCAAATTAGATGAAATTTGACATGTAGGCTAATTTTGATATGTAGAATTTGAATTTGAAGTTTGTTTCCACATTTGGGACTTCTTTTTATGATATATGTCATATGGCCCATTAACAACCCATTATCTAAATTATTCATCCAATTAAGTTTCTTATCTTCATATTACCACCAAAATGAGATATGTGGCATACTTTATGTATTTATTATAAACCTAAGATTAATGTTAGAACATTAGGTTACATTAAGGTGATCTATGCATGAATTATCTCATTGGGGTTATACTAAACATCTATTTAGGTCTAACCTTCAACCTTGTTTGGTTAAGTCTAAAATGTTAACTTCTAGGGTAGGGTCTGAGATCTAGTATGTTATAGCATACCACCCCTTAAAGGGATTTAATCCTCAAAATAAAAACATCCACATATAAAAAAACAACTTATTCACCACCCCTTAAAGGATTCATCTTATTAAGTCATAACTATTCTTTAGGTACAAAAGGTTCACCTACACTTCCTTACATCCAACTACATAAGCATCATGCAAAAAAAAACATAACTTGAAAAGACTAACTATGAACTATGGGTTAACTTGCTCTTGTCCATCCTCAAACAAGTCTTTACACCTGGGAGACTAGTTCAACATATTAGGGTCCCTAAAGATAAATCATATAGATGTTTAAGGCTACTATTTCCTAAAAGCATGCTATTTTAAACAATTCATATTAGCTCAATCTAGGCCGGTATCATATGGATTCGGGAGTCCTCATAAAACAAGCTAGTGGTGCGGAGGAAAATCTTGCCAGCCCCCGAACCCTGATCCTTTCTAGACACCTTTGCTTTCAACTTCATGTCTTAGTAGATGCCTAAAGGCCAAGCTAAACAACCTCAAGTTACTATGGTTACTTATGCATCTTTTAGTTGTAAGTATTCTAGGGATGTATTCGTCATTATTCAAATGTGAAACTATAGGATCCTCGATCAGCCCTTCATCATCTATTGATCAACTCTAGGGCAAACATGTCACTTAAAGGTAAGGCAAGGATTCTAACTAGGGAGGTAAAATTAAAATAGTCAGATTCCGACTATCATGGACTCTGATACCATGTTGTAAGGAGGCGGGATAACCCCCTTACTAAAGATTTAAAGAATAAAACATCCATTCCAAACACACTCAAAGGTATGATGGAATAGGTGTAACATTTTCAAATTTCAATAAATGGTATTCAAAACAACCAAAGTATAGCAGTGGAATAAAAATGTTGACTATATTCAATTTTCACAAAAGATTACAAAAGTACATCATAATATCCCATTAGGGTTTACATGTATGATACAACATACGGATCTAAGTAGAGGGAAATCTAAACCATAACAACTTTGTCTCCAAGCTTTAACTCGTTAAGATAATCCAAAACTTCATGCCTTATCATCCAAGTCCTTCACCTAGGGTTGGAAGCATACCCCAGCAAGAAGAGAAAATATATGACATCAGCAAAGGCTGGTATGTGCATACTAAATAGGAAATTGAACAATATATGGAATAAAGGACATAAAATATAAAAGGTTTCCCATAGAAAGGATAAGGACCACCCAAATGGGTATCAAGAGAAAAGGAATTGAAAACATATTATAAAAAAAGAATACTTTCCATTAATAAAACATAAAGATTGTGCACACAAGCACATGTAAGGAATTAGGGCACACACCCCATATCATCAACCTGCATGCATGTGAGATAAACATAGCCCTAGAACAATATAAACACAAAGTCAGCCAAGTCTCATAAATTTGAAACCTAATAGAGAAAGGAATACTTCCAATCTCCCAAATATATAAAACATGGACCAAGAATCACACATCTTTCCCTGGATATGAGATTCCTTTCCATCCCAAAATAGCAAGAAATATCACATCTTCTCGGCAGGAAATAACACATCTGCCATAAAAACTAATGCAATTACACAACTCTAGTACTACTAAATCACATAGCACGTTAAATGTAGAGGCAAGTAGAAAGTATAGTTAGAATATATAAACTAGTCACCACATAGGTGACCAACATATACATCTACCTCATGAGTGGGTAAAAGACATCACATGTCATCTTTTAGAGTTCCATCATGAACAAAGAATGAGATAAGAGTTCAAAAGAATATCCATGATCACATGATCATTATCAAATAAGGTAGTTCACATGAACCATGATTTTCAAAAGAAAATACATTGTGTATAGGCCCATGTCCATAGGACAAAGAGAATGAATAAGCATAGGTGAATTTCTCAACATAGAAGAATAGGGGATACATCATACCTCAAGTTCAGAGTCTAAACAGTCCAAGTCAAGCCTAGGCCTCCAAAGAACCTCTAGGGAAGGTGGACAGGTCCAATAAGTAAGGTCCCCAATCTTGGAGTGTCTGGTTTCTCCAACAAAGCTCCTATCTCGAGAAAGAAGCACCTTCTCCACTTTAGAGGTGAAAACCCCTAACAAAAGAGCATGGAGATGAGGTGTTTATGGGCTCTATGTGGGGTTTCACCATGGAAGTCCTTTGTTCTGACCTGGAGGAAGGTAGAAGGAATACTAACAATATGAAAATAAGGGAGTAAAGGAGGATACTTACTAGTTTTGGTCAAAATCACCAAGGAGGAGCTTAAAAAAATCTAAATAGAGAAATTTGGAACCTTAGGAGCCTTCTTCACTAAGGTTGGCACCTCCTTTTACGTTGTGACAACACATTCATGTAAACACACAGTAGGAATGATGATCTAAGCTAGATGAAATAAAGGAGAGCAAGACTTTTCAAATTTGGAGTTGGGAAGGGGTAGATGTGGCTATATAAAGAAAGAGGTCAAGTATGAGGTGTCTATGAGACTTTCCATGTGTCATGTATAAGGGTGTCAATGGACATGCAAGTCTTTATGAATAAGGAAGAATTCAAGCACTAGGTGTCAAGTTACTTTCCGTGTGTCCAATTCTAAGGGTGTCTATGGACATGTAAACCTTTATGGATAAGGAAGAAGTCAAGAACGAGGTGTCCATGGAGCTTTCCATGTGTCCTTAGCCTAGGGATTTTATGGCCATGCAAGAGGACAGCTCATAGAGGCTTATTGAATATCAAATTTTAGTTTATGGACACTTATACAATATCCCAACCGACCTCCAATCAAAGAAATAACCCCATTGGTTGATAGCTTCTAAAGATAAGCTCATTTATAAAGAGAGTAGTCCCTAAAATGCCCTTGGAAAGAAACACCTTTAAACCAAGGTGCAACTAGGTGCCACATTGTTCAAAAACTCTAGAATGGTAAGGAAATATATAAGGATTATAATGCATCTGACAATTTGTGAAGAAAGCATCCCAATTGGGTAAATTGTAGAAAAGTTCAAAATGTACCTAAAATTACATAACTTGCACAAACAACATCCAAATTGGAGCAAACATGATCCACAACTTATCTTTTATGTGTTGAATATGAATTTGCCATTATTTCCATATTTTTAAGTTATATAATCACATTATTCATTACATATGCCTTTTACTCATTTTCTCTCTCCTAAACTTATCCTAATATTTCAAGGTGGTCCAAATTAGATGAAATTTGATATGCAGGCTAATTTTTTTATGTTGATTTAGAATTTGAAGTTTGTTTCCACTTTTGAGACTTCTTTTTATGAGATATGTCATATGGCCCATTAACGACCCATTATCTAAATTATTTATCCAACTAAGTTTCTTATCTTCATATTACCACGAAAATGAGTTATGTGGCATACTTTATGTATCCATTATAAACCTAAGATTAATGTTAGAACATTGTGTTACATTAAGGTGATATATACATGCATTAGCTCATTTGGGCTATACTAAACATCTATTTAGGTCTAACCTTCAACCTTGTTTGGCTAAGTTCAAAATGTCAACTTCCAGGGGAGGGTCCGAGATCTAGTAGGGTACATCTATCATCATCACCATCACTGTCATCATCACCATGATCATAATCATCATCACCATGATGATGGTGATGGTGATAATGATTGATGATGATGGCGATGATGATGATGATAATGATGATGGTGATGATGATGGTGATGATGATGGTGGTGGTGATGATGATGATGATGATGATGATGATATGGTGGTGGTGGTGGTGATGATGATTGATGATGGTGGTGGTGGTGATGATGATGATGATGATGATTGTAACATCCGAGGATTTGAGGCCTCGGATAACATGATCTTAAAAGGAATTATTGGACTACCCATATCACCAAGGTGCACCTCCTTTTCCAGGAGCCCATCTCTAAAGAGCTCTACGGTTAAGCGTGCTCATCCCAGAGTAGTACTAGGATGGGTGACTAGTCGGGAAGTTGATCCTGGCTTGCGCGTCAGTGTGGACAAAGTGCGCAGTTAAGGCTAGTGGTGGTATGTGGGGCCAGTCGTCATTCCTGAAACTCTACTAGAGCCTAGGGCAGTGGTCCCAGGCATTATAAATGGTATCAGAGCCATAACCCATCCAGTAGGTGGGGCCCGCATGGGCATGTGGCATGCCAGTCTTGAGCCGTGCGGTCCAGGCATGTGGGAAAGGGCTGTCCATGGTTGACATAGCCACCCTTGCGCTGGTATTTTGTGATCGGGTGTTGGGTGTCCATGGGCCATTGTGGGTCTGCACTGAAATGGGGTCAGATTATGAGGCCATATAGTTGAGCCTTGACGAGGACGTCAAGAGTCTAAGTGGGGGAGATTGTAACATACGAGGATTTGAGGCCTCAGATAACATGATCTTAAAAGGAATGATTGGACTACCCATATCACCAAGGTGCACCTCCTTTTCTGGGAGCCCATCTCTAAAGAACTCTACAGTTAAGCGTGCTTAGCCCAGAGTAGTACTAGGATGGGTGACCAGTCGGGAAGTTGATCCTGGCTTGCACGTCAGGGTGGACAAAGTGTACAGTTAAGGCTAGTGGTGGTCTGTGGGGCCAGTCGTCATTCCTGAAACTCTACTAGAGCCTAGGGCAATGGGCCCAGGCATTATAGGAATTTTGAGGGAAAAATTCCTATAAGGAGGGGAGGATGTTATAACCCCAAATTTTCCAAATATGTAATGAGATTGTGAATCTTTTTTTTTAAAGAGAAATGAAATCCGTGGTTGATGTGATGAGTTGATTTGAATGGATTTTGTGTTTGATAGCTTGTATGTTTTCTTATTGGGCCTTTTTGGCCATTAAGCCCAATTAAAGAAGAAAAAGAAAAAGATTAAAAGAATACATAAAGAAATAAATAAGAACAAGAGGCTAAGGAATGATTTCCCAAAAATGAGATTTCGAGTTTAGTGGATTCCTTGGGGTTCAAGGAACACAGAATTGGAAAATAATAATAAAAGAAATAGAAAGGACATGGAAAATATGAGTAATTGAAGGATAACTTGCAATCCAAGAAAAGAGATCGTTTCCTTGAGATAATAATCCTAATTTTTGTAGGATGGAAGATACAAACATGAATCAGGTTCCCTCCAAATTTGAACTAAAAAGGAGTTACGAATTGGGAGTTATGAATTTTCCAAGTTGCCTTTGAATTAGGAATATAATTCAAAATTAATTGGGAATTTGTTTCCTTTTGATCAAACACGTGTGATGAGAGCCCTTGGATTTAGATCCAACGGGCGCTGCTCATCGTTTAGAATCCTAGTTGGACGCAGACTCTGCGTTACATGTGGGATCTTTCCCATGGTTTTTCTCGCAATCAAGTGCATCTGCAGTTACGATTCTTGTCCCATTAGATTCAGGATATCCTGACGAAGGATCTAGACCCTGGTTTTACCAGGTTTTGACCTAATATTGTGAAATGCCCAATTGGGCTAGTTGTCCAGATCGGTTAGGATTGGGACTCCTCTCAGGGACGCCCCATACCCTATAAAAGGGTATCACATGAACCCTCTTGAGGTTGTGATCGTTTACCGCTTCTGATCGAGCTCCGAACCCCTCTCTTCTTCTCAATCTTATTGGCTCCGGCAAGGGCGCCGCCGCGGTGTGAGCAGCAGAAAAAGAGGAAGATGATGAGCAGTCATCGTTCGATTAAGATCGGACGGAGCAAGGAAGGGTCGGCTGAATTGTTTTGCCCAAAGTCATGGGCCGATCGATCGAGAGCCCACCGTGGACTCAACTAAATCCAACGGATCGGGCAAGGAGGCGGGGCACGCT